>CM068831.1:109271285-109871285 GCA_028554795.2 Sinohyriopsis cumingii | reverse complement strand
GTTTTGGAATAGATTTTGTGATGATAGATTTTACAACTGTTTCAATGATAAATATTACCCGAATATGCTATATATGCTCTGTGTTTTGTCCAGCTTTCACGAAGCGTTTTATTTTGTGCGTTTTTTCTATTTTTAATTTATTATTTAAAAATGTAGAACTGACAATCTTACTTGGAAAACTATCCGCTAATGTTCTTAGTGGACCATAACTCGGTGAGAGCGATATTCTTCAGGCGTGGTTTGTGCCGACTTACGAAAACCTGACCACTAGTTGATAGTTGTATCGTATATTTAATTCTCATCTTTTTTTTTTAAAGTGTGATGGGGAAGATAGACATTTTTTTAAAAAGAAAAACATTTACTATAACATTAATAGGAGTTACTTTAAAAAGAGTACAGATCAATAGGTAATAAATGAATACACAACCTGCTGACAAGGTAATTTTAGTGTAAATGTATATGATATACAAAACATTAGTTATTGCGATATGTACAACACAGTGTAAAGAGGAGAGGAGAGGTATGCATTAGAACATGTGAGTTAAGATTGACAAAGCTAGGTAATTTAAGCAACCCATGTCTGCCGTTTTCCATGGAAGCATTAATGACATGATATAAGAAAACACTCTGGTTGGGAAAAAGATCACGTTTTCCGGTAGTGCATGTTGCCTTTAGGATAAAAAGTTTCGCGTAACCATCTGCTCAGAGCTTGACGGCGCTGGTGAGAACAAAATTGGATTATCTCCCATAGCGAATATTATCAATATAGGTATAACGGTACAAATTGTACAAGCCCAGGTGGACGGAGCTCAAGGTGCAGGAACATTATATTCAGAAATAAACAACAACACTAGCTATGAATGGTGCATTATGTAAGAGTTGTACTTTCTGTTAGGCTTAAAAAAGTTGAGCCTCTTGGCAACATGTGAGATTAGGTTAATTCATATCTAGATCATATTTTTTATTTTTTATGTTTTAAAATGTGGTACACATGGTTGAAAATATGTATGTTGTGACTAGATAACTCTTACCCCTGTCTAGTTCAAGTAGAGTTATCTCTCTTAAATGCAACGGAGTACCTGGTTTTGTCCTTCATATATGAACAATCTAACATTGTTCTCTATGACAGTATGTAACATGCATGCTGAGGTAGGATAGAAAGTATATTTATTTCACAAAACATTAGCAATGAGGTCTATTGAAAAACAATTGGTACCGTGATACCTTTAAATGCATCCTGTTTCTATAGCCCGCAAGACTCACGTCATTCATTTTTACTATATTGTCTACTTTTCTGTCTCAGTACTGAACTCTTCCGTGTGTCCAAGTCATAATAAATCATAAGTTAATTTAATTTTAAAGATCAAACTCAAAAGGAAGTTCTTATACGTTAGAGGCTGAAAGGAAAATAAAGTGACGTGTCCTGGTCACATGCCACACTTGCGTACCCATACCAATGCCAGATTCCTCATGTGCACTGTCCCCTACAACACACACACACACACACACACACACACACTTTCCCTTAATACCAAAAATGCTTAAATCTAATCCAATGATCACAACAAAAATAAAAAAGTAAAATAAAATGGGAAAAATGCTACAAAAGACCTAGAAGTAACAGTTGTGACCTGAATCTCGCATAATAAGCTAGTATTATATTTTTAAAACAAACAAACAAACAAACAAACAAAACTTTCCGCCTCAGAGCTACTCCGTTTGGCTGCCCTGGTGTATCTACCAATTGAAATAATGGTTTTCTTTCCTCTTATTCGTGTCTGTTTGAAAGAGCACGCGTTTCCAGGATGGCAGCACTAGAATTATGAAATGAGCGAGCGAGCGAGCGAGAGAGAGAGAGAGAGAGAGAGAGAGAAGCTTGAAATTGTATATCCGTTCCAATCATTTTGAAGTTAACATTTTAAATTGACACTACTCTCAATCAAAGTCTTTTCATTAAACACATCTCATATTACGAATGCTGCCAGACTTAATAAAACGGGCTAACATTTTGCTACAAATACACTAATACTCCCCACACGAAACGAACACTTGAGTAAAAGTATACTAATTCTCCCCATACAAAACCACTAACACTTAAGTAAAAGTATACTAATTCTCCCCATACAAAACCACTAACACTTAAGTAAAAGTATTCTAATCTTCCCCATACAAAACCACTAACACTTAAGTAAAAGTATACTAATTCTCCCCATACAAAACCACTAACACTTAAGTAAAAGTATTCTAATTTTCCCCATACAAAACCACTAACACTTAAGTAAAAGTATACTAATTATACCCATATAAAACAAACACTTAAGTAAAAGTATACTAATTCTCCCCATACAAAACCACTAACACTTAAGTAAAAGTATTCTAATTTTCCCCATACAAAACCACTAACACTTAAGTAAAAGTATACTAATTCTCCCCATACAAAACCACTAACACTTAAGTAAACGTATTCTAATTCTCCCCATACAAAACCACTAACACTTAAGTAAAAGTATTCTAATTCTCCTCATACAAAACCACTAACACTTAAGTAAAAATATTCTAATTCTCCCCATACAAAACCACTAACACTTAAGTAAAAGTATTTTAATTCTCCTCATACAAAACCACTAACACTTAAGTAAAAATATTCTAATTCTCCCCATACAAAACCACTAACACTTAAGTAAAAGTATTCTAATTCTCTCTATACAAAACCACTAACACTGTAAAAGTATTCTAATTCTCTCTATGCAAAATGACTAACACTCAGCTAAATGTATACTAATTCTCCCCATATAAAACAAAAACTTAAGTAAAAGTATACTAATTTTCCCCATGCAAAACGAACACGTATGTAAACGTATAATAATTATTTTCATACAAAATGAACTAACACTTAATGAAAGTATATGTATACTAATTCTCACCATACCTTGTTCATTACTATGCCTGGAGAATACAGCACACACGTTTTTTTTAAAAATCGGAACCATACTGGTTCTTCTACAAGACAATAAGCTTTATATAAACTTTAATGTTTGTTCACGTGTTTGAACGAGCCTCGCTTTTACGTTGAAGACGGTCATATTTGGGTCTATTCAATCTCCAAGGTTGCCGACTTGATATAGTGTAGATCAGACTTTGTTCGATTTGACAAAGTTTAGATCAGACGTTGTTCGACTTGATAAAATGTAGATCAGACATTGTTAGACTTGATAAAGTGTAGATCAGGCATTGTTCGACTTGATAAAGTGTAGATCAGTTATTGTTAGACTTGATATAGTGTAGATCAGACATTATTCGGCTTGAAAAAGTGTAGATGAGACATTGTTCAACATCGTAAAGCGTAGACCACACTGCTTAAAGTAACGTCTATTTTATAATGTATGCAAGTTTGTCTAGTTTGAATAATAATAATAATAATAATAATAATAAAAATAAACAATAATAGAAAAACAGATTTATGCGTTTAATCTAAAACACTTTAAATGCTACAAAACGTTAAGTCTCTTAAAATTTGTATAGTAGTGTCAGAAATTAGCAAAGTGCATTGGTAGGCGAGATGAATAGCGATATGTTTGCAATTACGGGAACTCAGCTGGTTATCAGTCCACAAAAACAGCCAAAACGACTAACACTTATGGTTTGTTGCACATATTCAATACCATTCTTGCACGATGTTGTCATAGAAATATATTGAACAAAATACATTTTTTTTTGTTACATTTAGTTTGCTAATAAGTCGTATGTAATACAGAACTTAAAGTTTGTTACTTTAACCAAACCGCGTCTCCATTTCTTTGTTCTTTAACTCGTCTGTGTCGTAACTATAGAGATGAACATCGTGGCCGACCTACATTATTATATTAGACTCTCACGACTGAGTTCGATTTTATTTTGGTACATGAAGTGTGTGTGTGTGTGCGTGTGTGTGTGTTTGATTTGGATTTTTAACGTAGCTTTAACAGTGTTTCAGTTATATCGCTAAGATGTCTGCAGTGTGATAATTTATAGTGATGTATAGCACTGGGGCATCATGCCGCAGACATGTAGCATCCTGTCCCACCTAGTCACATTATCCTGACACCAGTACGACCAGTCCTGACGCCAACCTCTTAATGCTGAGCGCCTAGCGAGGCAGCGGTATATACCGTTTTTAGTATGACTCGAGCGGTATTCGAACCCGAAACCTCCTGAATCCAAGGGAACACCCTAACCACTAGGCCACCGGAGCGGTCAGAATAAAGTGTTATTTTTTTAAGCTTGATTAGAATATTTTTCTTTTTTCTTTCTCACTTCAAAACAAAATGGAAAATAATGACAATACTTTTTCAATATACCGTCTTTACTCAGGTATAAGACGATCACAACATCAAACACATAAACAGACCTACCGTCGCAAAATGTGCCGGCGGATCTGGGCCTATGCATTTTGTTAGGATGCTTAGTCGTATAAACAATACATGTCTTGATCTGCCGGTGAATGATGCACCTCAGGGTCGACGTAATTTGCAGTTGGGTACGACTTATAAATAAGTACGTTACAGTAGATAGTAGGAGAACAGCTACATGTACTTGGTACCTTAGAAATCTATCGCTTAGCAATAAAAGTAATTTTTTTGGGTCGTACAAGAAATATTTTATAGGAAAAAGTGATTTAAAGTTTTCGTAACATGTTTTTTTTTTTGATTGCACTTCCAAATATAAATAGTTTTGCTCTCATACGGATCGAACTTACCGGAAATAAATTACTTTTCAAACAAGTTTATACTATTTCTTTTTAATAATCATGCACGCCAACCTCGAGATAAGTATACATGTAATTTAAAAAATATATATATATAAATTTGCCTAAATAAATGCATTTAGAACTAACCTTGTGCACCTTGAGATGTCTCGGAATTGTAGGTAGGCTTATACGCGGGTCATGCACTTGTTAGTGTTTATACCTGTTCATTTTGGCGGTCGGCTTATACACGAACGGGCGTATACGCGAATATATACGGTACTGGAAAAGCAATGGTAAATAAACTATAAGTAAAATGTATTGAAGACTGACTTGCTTTAAAACTTTTAATGAAATCGAATTTATATTTCACGAGAACAAATTGAACAGTTACTGACATTTATGAACTTCCACTAATACTATTTGTCTACATGTAAAAATACCCCGCAAATATTCTACAAAGACACCCATGTAATCACAATGAACATTGTTTTCAGAAAACAACAAAAGACATACAACAATAAGGACCGTCTGTACTAGCTTATCAGACGAGTCCAACTGCAAACTGCACAGACCCAAATCTGCCGGCTTTTTGGGTCTGTGCAGTTTCTTAGGAGTAATCAGTAGAACAAACATAGACCCTAATCTGTAGGCGCATTATGCTATGGCAGAGCAGGATCTTTGTTGCTTGTAATCTGACTCGTCTTATAAACGAGTACATACGGTAAGTATTTATTGTGTACAATTTTGCATAACCTACTAAACGGTACACAGTAAATACCATTAACCATGCTGTTCAAATCTAATTCCCTCTGATCTATCAATTTATTCGGGTTCAAAATAACACATTCAGGCGATCCCATTGTTTAATATCATACTAACTTCAAGATCACGACAGTTTCAAGTACGATTGTCCAAGGAACTTCTACTACACGTATCGACCCTGCTTGCCTGCCATGCTTTCAAGCATTCTTACGACGTAATAAGTACATTGTCTGAATAGAAGTGCAATCTGATAAAATGTGACATATCCAAATTTTTCAAACGATTTGATGGATTTCAGCTGATTTTAGAATACATTTGACACCCTTCTTGCAAATTTAACATAAAAGACGAACATACTTAACCCAAAATCTATATGTTGCTGATTTTCTGTGTACAGTATTTTATATTAGTGGTGGCGTAGCTTCTAATGCGATTAAATTATGATATTTTTTTATAATTGCTTCGGACTACTGTAATACTGTGATTTTCAGTGTCAAGGCAAGAAACGGGATATAACTCAAACCAAAATGTATAGTTGCTTGCAGGATCATACTGATTACATCCCTTTCGATATTGTCCAAAATGAAAACGCTATAATTTCGACGTAGCACACAAACACACAACTGCTTGACTGGCATGTCACAATATATACGTAACAGAGTTATAAATACATAAACATTGTTTTGTGAACGAAGACGTTTATTTCATTCCGTACTTTTGAAGTTTGTATGTATAAGTTTTACACAACATGCAAGAAAATTGTCCAAACGTATCCAAATTGATTGAAACATACATTTATGTATATCAGTTTCATATAATCTTCAATGATTGAAAACAAAACTGAAATGGACATAAATTTAATTTCTCGCACAACCTGATGATGATGATTCTGATAATAATGATGATGATGACGACGACGATGGTGGTGGTGATGTGGCTGTTCAAAAGATTGCAACAAAGTGATAATAATGACAACAACAGTGATAATAAATGTATTTTCCTGAAAGTATCTCTTCTAAACAATGTAGACATTTTCATTTTATCAGACGATGCGAGTTAATTGTACACCATAAAATATCAGTTATGCCTCAGAGAAGACCACGGTCCCATGTATGCAAACTGAATAAACATTTACAGAGTTAGCAAAAAAGAAATACAAAACTACACATGTGCAAAAAATGGTCTATGATTGTCATTGTTCTGTACAAAGAAGGGTACAAGACGAACATAGCGTTTCTGCGGCGAAGTTTAAAAAAACACAAAAAAACAACAACATGCAAGCTCCAATTCCATATTTTGGCGCTGTAACAAATCTAACTTACCTAGGTTTTATTGGATATTGTTATTATGTACCATAAAAATCTTCAAAACAAACTAATACGACTTGATAACATGCAGAAAAACAGCGACTCTTATTTCTTAAACCATCAACTGCTTTTTTTAAACATAATCTAGTCTTTTTTTTTTAACAAATACTGAATGAATCACATTTTTTTTGTCGAAACGAATGACTTGACTGTTGAAGAGATCCTAAATATACCTACAATGTGGAGAGAACGAAAATCAAACATTGGCTGGATATGAGAGGCTATACTTAAAGGAGTTAACCGTTAATAGAAGGGTAGCATTGTCTTGCCTTATAAAATATTTCCGAAGGACCCAGTAGAGACTGTCTATGCATAAATGTTATACACATCTACTGAACACAGTATATCATGTTGCTATTTGCAAGAATTTGATGAAGCAATATATATTACTTTTACTTCTTGTGCGCACAAGCAGAGAATAAATGGTTGTTAAAAATAAAGCATATTTTTAAGTTAGGCATATAACATATAAAATGTGGGCAAATTATTATTATAAAATATAAAAATACAAAATAATCCAACTGATATGAATAAATGAAAGCTTTAAATGACGTATATTATAACCACTTTCTTTTCTAAGTTACAGAAAAAAATTCCTTCAAAGAAAGAAGAAGGTAAAAGACCCAGCAAGATTATCTGTATCTTCTTTTCAGCAGATGAATAAATAAAATGCATACAAATCATTTACATATAGTACTCAGATACAGCACTACCATCACTATAAGGCCTATCATTATAACACGGTTCCTGTTAAAAGGCGAGTATGATCTTGGAACCCATTTTATTAAGTGGTAGTAAAAGTATAACAATTGCAATATTTTGATAAACTAAAAATCTGTCTTCATCAAATAAAAGACATCTTACAAATTCGTTGTTACAAGAGCAAACTATTAA
This sequence comes from Sinohyriopsis cumingii, assembly GCA_028554795.2. Classification (NCBI taxonomy): domain Eukaryota; kingdom Metazoa; phylum Mollusca; class Bivalvia; order Unionida; family Unionidae; genus Sinohyriopsis; species Sinohyriopsis cumingii. Next base: position 109,863,536 of record CM068831.1, on the reverse strand, counting down.
ATCACTTAACTAGGTCACGCATACTATTACATTCCGAAGTCCAGAAACCATGAACACAAAATTCTTATATGACTACATTAGAGAAGGAGGTAAAAATCACTGCCGATGGGTTGTGTAAGTATTTCCTGTAATTTACAAGAGATCATTTTGGAAAGATGATGAAACGTCTTAAGTCATGATGATCACTTAGCTATATATGGCGATGAAAGAAATGTAATGTGTACCTTACTATATCTGGTAAAGTCACCTGTAAAATTGGAGACTTAGGAACAAAGCTAACTTATGACTAGTTTGTCAACTAATTACTAATTGACTGTCATCAAAATTAAGACTAAACTGATAACGACTAGGCTGTCATCAAATTACGACTAAAATAAAGATGACTACACTGTCATCAAATAACGACATGGCATCTAATAACGACATGACTTATCGAACTACGGTAAGGAAACATTACATAACAAATATATCTGATGCAATTCCATAACCTTGCGAATGAACACAAGCAGAACAAGGTGATCAAAGGGTTTTCTCATAATGGCGGAAGATGACTTGATGATGATGATGTATGTCTGTCATGGCTGATCTGAACATGTGGTACTAATGAACTGGACATAACCTCGCTATACGATGGAGGACGCATGATTAATCCGCCAGGAAGCCTTAAACAATCTCCAGATGTGGGGGTAGAAATAAAAGAACTCGTATTAGGTCTTGGAGGTATATGCGGAATCCAGTTCCAAATCTCATTTGGTCTCCAGAATAAAGAATTTCCATTTAGTCTTGGCCGGTATTGAGTATCAATCCTAATTCGAAACACATTTGGTCTGAAAAAGAAGCGAAAATGTTACCGCAAAATGTAATGCTTAAAAAGGAAATATTCTGCTAATCTTCACTTCAAATGAAGTAATATTTTATTTATAGTGACAGCAAGTATTATTTTCTGTGAAAAAAATTACTGTCAAACACCAACGTCTCACCTTACCATCAGGTTATGGTAGACACGAGGAAAGACCGAGTAATTACACACATAAAGATCTTGTATTTACACACATGAAGACCTGGTAATTATACGCGTGAAGACCCGGTATTTTACACATACAGAACTGGTATTTACGTACATAAAGACCATTAAATATTTAAAATATATAATTTTTCAGTAATATCATTTTTGGAATACGTCACAATAATATTACCTCGGTACATTCCATTACAGTCGAGGAAGACGAACATTACCTTATGATCCGTGGTGCGCGAGTTATGTCCTTTTTTCTCCACATGATCATTCTAGCCATAAGAGCTAGCAAAGCAATAAGCAAAATTCCTCCAAGGGTCCAAAGTATAATGTTGACTATATCGACCTGTTCTGGGTTAATCTCAATCGTCAAGCCATTTGTTCCATTCAGAGGACGGACCGTGGACGCCATTAGTTTAGCTGAAATGAGAGAAAGACAAGCTTTATCTGAGTACAGTTTAGAGTCTACAAGAGAGTCCTTTCTACGATAAGACTTTATTCATAATCTGCAAGAATACTGTTATGCCATTCTACGATATTTACAAAGAAAAGACTACTAAACAGTATGTTACTACAGGTGTATGTCCAGGGAGCTGTGGTAGATAAGCGGTTAGCGTGTTGGTTTCACAATCAGCGGTTAATGGGCTTGAATCCCATATTCTGACCCAAATAAGCACGGGTCGACAGACGTTGTGTGTCTCTGGGCATATTCTTCTACTTAATAGGCATCCTTATGTTAGTATTTAATCAATCGATCGATAAATCAATCAATCAATCAATCATCCATCTATGTAGGCCAAGCCCGGGCTGAGAAAGAGGGACTGTTGGCCAAGATGAAGGGGGGTCTAATCAATCGTTTCCCTCATTTCCCCGATCGAAACTCCATTATGAGGATGCCAAGACAGTTACGACTACCCTGTACAAAGTAGATACTCGAAAGGCTTGTGAGATTCTATCGGATGACTGCCTCCAGTAGGATGAGCAGTCTGAGCACTTGAGGTAAAGAGGGAGAAACTTGGCGGGATGACTAGTCACGATACAGCCAGAGCAGCATTAGAAAGGATAAGAAAAAACAGTTGCTGTATATCCCAGGTTTATCACATCTGATGTCCGTTCCGGGGACTGCGGAATATCAGTTTTGGGTAAATTTCGGTGGAAATAGTATTTTGGAACTTTTTAATAAAGTGAGGACATAATTTATCGACATTGTATTTCGTCGCATCTTGTTGTCAGCCAACATGTTATATTATGTGGCAATGATTTTTTTTTCAGTCTCACTGTATCCCAAATGAATTTTTCTTTCTACTGTATGTAACCTGTATTAGAAAAATTAAACATTGACACATATTAAATTGGTCAACCACCAGCTGACAATTACGAATTGTTTAATCAACATTCCAATAGATAGCTACCCGCTCTCATATCTGATGGATTTATTACGTAGTAGTGCATGGGATGCCAAATTTGACAGACCATGAAACCGGCCTGGATAAGCGATGGTCCATAACTATTGGTACTTCTGCTATATAAAATACATATATTCAGATTCACGCTGTTAAAACTCTTAGTCGTTTATGCATTTGTTTAACGGAAATGTCACCATGGACCAAACTTCACTTTGTAATAAAGTGGGTAAATATTTTTTAAATATTTAACAGTTAGTAAATTCTACTCCTCATAGCGGTCTAAACTATCCCCACTCATTACCAGAGCGGCCATTAACTGAAGGACCAAAATGTAACAGGATATGAGAAAGCATATCCGCCGTCCAGAATCGAGCTTGCTAATTCTGCATCATAATGTTACGGCAAATATACACTTGAACTTAGTGTGTTCAGAGGATCAACACTAAAATATTGTATATGATAACTTGTCTACAAAGAACTCTCACGTGGTCACAAAAATATGTCATTCGCAGACAAGTGTCCTAACATACTCCGGTAAAATATGTTAGTGAAACAAGTGTTCTTCGACCATCAAATAAGAGAAGGGTGCATATTCCCATGAAGCAGTCAAAGCGGAATAAAATCATTGTGGCAGCAAATCTACTCTGTTTGGGCAGTAGTTGCAACACTCGGCTGTTAATATTTGTTGCTATTTTGACAGAGAACAATTAAAAATGCATCATTCAACTTATTTGTGCTGAAACCAGAAATGCACAATGTTAAAACACAGCAACTGATACCAGTACAATGTAGATTTTGTTAAAGAAAATCAACTTAAAGTTCGTTTGCTGAACTGCAAAGAGGGATAGAGGGTTTCAGGGTGAGATAACAAAATAACAGTGTTCATGGTCATGAGGGCAGTGTGCATCTCCATAACAGTTTTTGTGGGTTTTTTTATACAGGGGACGACACTGGTAAATTTAACGAAATTGTTTATAAATAATGTCCGCTTTGAACAAGTCTCCTATATAGAAACATCCTCTATGACAGTTTCGACGTATTATCAATGAATAACAAGTTTGCCAAAGTTCAGAGACATTTCTACAGTTGCCATTATTGTGTGAGGTCTTATTTTTAAAAAAAAAATTAATGAATTACACGCTACTCAAACATGCATAAAATTACTGGACTTTGTTATTAATTATTACTATATTTTCATACATTCGCTCTTACTTTTCTTTTTTATATCTCCATTTCACTGTTTAATATTCGCATTGCTATCTGACATATTTCCTGTACAATGTTTTTATGATCCTATTCAGAAAAGCAGTTTGAATTCTGCTTAAACATGACACCTTTTGCGTCTTCTCACTAAAGAGACTTAGTATGTGAAATGTGTTTGTATGGATAGGCAAGTATTAAATGGAATCGGGTCACAATTAGTACTCATTACACACGAAAGTAGTTTTATTCTATTTTTAGAACATTTTTCCTCTCTCATTTTGGTGGTGATAAAAGAGTTATATTTATGCATGTTTGGTAGGGATTTAAAGGTAATTGTTTATTCTTGAGAATATGAGCTCAGGGTAAGGTGTTCCGTTTGTATTTCGGCGAGAGTGCACAGTGAGTAATAAGGCCTTGGTGATGATCCGGAAGTGAAATCTGCGTTCTGTTTACATGCTGATCTGTTGACAGTCCAGCCTCTCAAAAAAAAAAAAAAAAAATGCAGGTCAACCTTTGACAAGAACTTCACCGTGAAGTCATCTTTGAAGGTATTTGAGATTAACATTGGATTTGTATTGATTGTCACACAGTGGAAAGGTCAATATTGAAAAACAAATGTAGAGAACATATAGTAAAATTGTGTTCTATATGTGCAGTATTGGAGTAAAGTTTAAATTGGTATACAATCTTTATTATTAATGATAGACACATGGAATTTGAATATGTTATGTATATTGACTTTGAAAATATAAGAATGAAATAAAAAAATAAAAAAATTATTTAAAAAAATATAAGGAAATTCTAAATTAAAAAACTAAATTCCCCCCAGATACACATATATAATATTTTTGGGAATGATATTAAATGATATCAGCATGTATATATTCCTACACCATATACAAGCTCCAATGTTGGATATTTTTCACATTTTGTCAGAGAAAATATCTTTGTAAGTCAAAACGAAACCTTCATTTAAAATACACGAAGACAAAATTCTATTTTGTACTGGCCATTCAAACTATCTATTTAGTGGTCCAAGCAGTTAATTTATGTGTTTATGATGGGGTCACTTTCCTGAGTAACACAGGCTTGTATAGCCTTCGGTAATTGTTTATAAACATAGTTATAAGGTATTTAGTGAGAGGACAGAGATAAAAACTTTATACTTGAACCTACTCAAGTTTCCTACTAAATCGTTTTAAAATGTCTGAGAATGAAATACAGGTCAAAGGGATAAAATATGCTTCCCCCAGGTATATTTATCCTTGGATGTAAGAAAACAGCAAAATGATGTAAGTTAAACACAAAATGCATACCATTTTATTGTTCAGTTTGGTTAAGATACTGATTGGTGTAGTGCGACATTGTGGCCTATATGATGTTATGGGAATTTTAATGATCCATCTTGATTTATGCATTATTAATTATTAATAATATTTGTTAACTGACACTCTAAAGATTACATAAGAAATATTCAAACAGATTAATTGAATTTAACTTTGTACAACTGATCTTAACTTGGTTATATATCCCACATGAACAAATATCCATACATTTTAGAATCTTTGGGATCAAAAGTTCACATTCGGTGCATCATATAAGCTGACATTGTACTATAATCAATCTGTAAGGCACATTTCTGGCTGTGTGCACTGAAAATATCCCAAAATGTTATTTTCATCATGAATATGTCTATGTATGGTAACATATTTCAATTTAGTACTTTGACAGAGTGCGGTATTGAAGCATCAGCTGATATCTGATTCCACTGAATCAATGAGCTTAATAATCGGTAACCAACACTCTTACAAATACACTATAAATGTTCAAACAGATCATTTGAATTATGTTTGTACATTTGATCTTAACAAGTACATTGTATATGTCCCACATATGCAAATTTCCATCTTTGTTTACAAGTTTTGGGGATCAGAATTTCACATTTAGTTGATGATATAGGATTTATTGGTACCTATAGTTGATCTGTGTGGCCACATTTGGCTGTATTCACTTGCAATATCCAAAATTGTTATTTCCCTCATGAATAAGATTTCTTATAGTAATATATTTTAGTTTAGTACATTGTCACTTGACTTTCCTGTATACTGGTATGTACTAATGTTTGCACCAATGATCAAACCTCACCGCCCCAACATTGCCTTAAACTTTATGATACATGGTCCACCTGATTAGTTATTTAACTTGTAAATGGCTGAAAATGCTTCTTTAAACCTCGTATTTGTTTGGATGAATTTATCACTTTAATACATGGCCATTGTTTCACATCTCTGTCAAGTTTAATATTTTTCCCCATGCTTGCAACATTAATGTTATTTTGAAATCACCAAATCTAACACATTTTAACTTCATTTACCTAGATCTTACTGTTTTCTAGAATTAAATGAAACATGTTATATCTTTTCAGGTCTAGCCTGGTATCTGGAACAAAGTCTTAGAGTTGGATCAGCTTGGAAGTTCTCCGGTAGTCCGGTGGTGATAGCAAGGTTTCATAAGGGCATGTGCAGTGTACTGCCATAAGTGACCAAGATTAGTTCATATCACCACACTGATATATAGCACCTCAAGACATGGCTTAGGTCTTCATGAGAGAGATTAGTGCCATTTTTCAGTAAGGTAGAGCCTCCCTAGAAATTATTTTCCTATCCCATTGTCACCTTTTGTAGTTATCGACAATGAAATTGAATGCATTTTTGCTACAAAACATGGTAGTGGTCTCATCAGAACTTTAAAGCTGAATGTGCTATTAGTTATGCAAACAACTGCCTAAGTTCCTGACACAATAAATGTGGAACATAGCACCTGTCATTGTTTCTTTAGTGTGTACACCTATATGCATCTGGACAGGCATATTGCGGTTTGCTGCCAAAATCACTATGAGCCATGTTGCTTGACTACCCCTGGGAAAAATGTTATCAGTTGTACAGACCCAAACTACCATTTATTTTAAATACCATTCATTAGTTAACTTTGCTGTCTAAAATTTGTCAACCTGTGTTTTAAAACTTGTATGAAAATTTAAGTTTTCAATAAAATTTAGTTTTTAAAATTTAAATGTTTATTTAAATTGCCATTTAAATGTGATTCATCATTATTTGTAAATTTCAAACCTATTTTCAGACAGGCCTTATCTTGTATTACAATTAGGTTTTTACTGCATTGAAAAATTCCTATATTTAAGGAAGACATAGCAAATTTAGTTTTGGTTTCTCAAGAGCACTTGGACCAAAACTTGCACCCTGTGGAACACCAGCACTACATACTTTCTGACATGTGTCACATGTTTTGATTACAAGGAAATTCAAAAAGACTTCATGTATAAAATTGAAATAGATGTAGCATACAAATATAAAAGTTCGCCTAAAATTGGCATAAAAAATGGGGCCTGTCAGGAATCGGGTCACAATTAGTACTTCCAGTTCAGTACCCATGAATGTAGTTTTAGTCTATTTTTAGAACATTTTTTCCTCTCTCATTTTGGTGGTGATAGAAGAGTTATATTTATGCATGTTTGGTAGGGATTTAAAGGTAATTGTTTATTCTTGAGAATATGAATTCAGGGTGTGGTGTTCCATGTGTATTTCGGCCACAGTGCACAGTGAGTAATAAGGCCTTGGTGATGATCCGGAAGTAAAATCTGTGTTCCGTTTACATGCTGTTCTGTTGACAGTCCAGCATCTAGGTTAACCTTTGACAAGAACGTCACCGTGAAGTGATCTTTGAAGGTATTTTAGATTAACATATGATTTGTATTGATTGTCACACAGTGGAAAGGTCAGTATTGAGAAACAAATGTAGAGAGCATATAGTAAAATTAATCGTGTTCTATGTCCAAATTCACAAGGAAGAAGTAGATACGGGTACTAGTACCCCCTCTCTGGAAAACCCCCTCCCCCCAATAAACCCCTCCAATCTTCCGAACTAATATAAACCTTATGTGTTCAATGCTACGCCCTTTGCTTGAACAGAGTGAAGTTATAGACTTTCTTACTGTGCAGGATTCATGAAGTCGTGAAACTTAAAAGTCGATCAGTCGCGGCGTTACTTATTTCAATTAAAGGAATCTCTTATTTTGGGTCAAAGTCTGCTTTGTTATTTCTTGGAATTTAGTATTGTCATTATCAGCATACCCGTTCTCTTGCTACATGTATTACGCTTTGTAAAATACGTTTCTTTCTTGGTTAAGATCAACCAAGAATGACTGTCTGTAAAATTCAGACTGGCAACCAACCAAGGATGACGGTACAATTCATACTGGCAACCAACCAAAAATGACTTTCAGTAAAATGCAGACTGGTCACCGACCAAGGGTGTCTGTCTGTAAAATTCAGACTGGTAACCAAGCAGGAACGACTTAATATTTAACAAAAAATGAGAGTCTGAAAAAAGTGGGTCTAGTTAAAATATGCTCCAATGATAGATGTACTTCAGCGTTTGACAAGAGACAGCTAAATATTATTCATGTTTATATTTACGAGCCAATTGCCGTTTTTGTTTGTAATACTATAACTGGATTACGTATCCGATATATATATATATATATATATATATATATATATATATATATATATATATATATATATATATATATATATATATATATATATATATATATATATATGTATGTATGTATGTATATATATATATATATATATATATATATATATATATATATATATATATATATATATATATATATATATATATATGTATGTATGTATGTATGTATGTATGTATGTATATATATATATATATATATATATATATATATATATATATATATATATATATATATATATATATATATATATATATATATATATATATATATATGATTAATATCAAAATGATAAAGTTTTGTTTCACAAAGACCATGTTAATAAACATCAGACTATAAAATTGTTCGTTTAAGACCAGACGCTTTAGTGGTGGGGGGAGGTATTAGAAATTAGGAGGCATGTGAATATTCAATTCCAGTGGATTGTTTGGAATCATATTTATTAAAAGCCGCTATGTGTATCTGACAGACACACATAATTTTGAACTAGTAAGAGTCCAGCTGTCGCATACAGTTTTCAACCAGCACCTAAACTAATATATGCCAGTCGTCAGCCGTGAGAATTTTGACACGGTCGATTTCACTCGAGACCCAAACAAGTGTGTACTAGAAGAAAAAAACTACAAAAACAAAAACAACAATTATGGACACCTATTGTGTTAATTACCGTGTTTATCAAGTCCGGGCCCATATTGTGCCTCAATTCGATGTCCAAATAAACAACACGTCGATTACAAAGCCAATAACAATGCCCTATTATGTGCATATTTGTTTATGTTGTTACAGTGACTACTTCATTTACTGCTGTTGTTTGACTTATTTGTGACTTTCTAAGGGACATTTCCGCTGTATAAATTGGCAGCTTAAGTACAAATAATTGCTGTAAAAGTTATATCGATAACACGTCATCGCTTTTATTACGGTGTGTGGATATTCCATTTATTAGATTTACTGAGCGTGTTTACGTTATTAAAGAGGAGTCAAATAAAAGCAATAGGTGATCATGTGATCGCAACATTACTGTAATATGTCATATGCATCGGTATAGGAAAGAAATTTTTCAAGGGCTGGTTTTTAATATGCTATATATTAGGCAAAGATAGAATTTGTCGTTTAATTGTGCTAACAAGTTTGGGTGAGAAAAATATCCCCCCAAAAACTCAGTTCAAGAAGTAAAAGACAATTTGTTTTTGCTGTAATAGGCTAGTGCGTGTTGAAGTTATCAATATATGTACAGGAAAAACGGACAGGGCAAAACCCGGATAACATCGTTGTAAACATTGCAGACAAAAAATATACGTTTTTGTTATCATGAATCCTATCTAAGCCACTGCTGAAGTCATGTGGCAAGGATAAAATGAACTGGAGAAGCATTGCTAGGTTGCTTGTTTAAAAAAAGGTTCCGACTATCAACTCATCTTCTTGTTTTCGTTATAAGCCTACATAACACAGGGGTCCGAATAAAGAAAAGCAAGGTGAATGGGTGGGTGGAATAAGGTCAGGACAAGAGATATTGCGGAGAACAAGTTGTGTTGAAAGTGAGAATCGAAGCTATTACTTGATTATAAAGCCAATATGTACATATTATGCGTATAGACTGGAGAGTAGACTTTTGACCTTTTTTAATGAGATGCAAAATACTCGATGTCTAACCTGTTTAGATCTGGACCAATTACACGTTACAGGACAGGTAGGTAATGATTGTGACGCTCATTTGGACATCACGTGGCTGCATAATGATTTAGTTTTTGTCACGTCGTGTAATCTGCATAATAGGGTCATTTCGTTTATAACGAATACATGTATTTGAAATTTTTCGATGCATGCTTTGTCCCAGTTTTGAATTAAACAGCTCCCTCGAATATGGATGACCTTTTTTAAATAGAATTGCGAAGTGCGACACACATATATAGCACACATCAAAACACTAATGGTATTTTTTTCTCATAAAAGTAACACACCGTCACTTCGCCAAAATTCTAAAATGACATAAAATCCATTCATTTTTTTTCTTAAAACGAATTTGTAAGATCCAGTCATAAGGATCGAAAGACAACCGGGTTCTGATGTGATGTAGAAGGCTATCCCTACACGAAAACAATTTATAGCACGAACAAACATATAGAATACACTAGGAAGTTAAATACCCCGTCAAAAATTCATGAAAAATTTTTGAACAAAATTCTTTTAAAAAAAAAATATACCCAGCAACATATCGGGGGGGGGGGGGGGAATTCATGAACACATGAAAACACTTCTACTATTTGGCTAGGTGGGGGGGGGGGGCATCTGTCTGGTGCCACACCCCCCCCTCAAAAAAAAAGAATTAAACAGCTGACATATGTGTCTCGCACTCGGCACACACCAGTGAACGTTTACAAATTACTTCTTTGTAAATAAAAATATTTGGTAAATATTAAAATAATCTACTACTAACATAGGTATATATGGTGAAATTAAAAGTCTCGCACAAAAATGCTAACTGTTAGTTACATATTGGTTCTGAAACAAAAAATTATGCAAATATACTACCAGATATAACATACAGAGAGTTATGTATTGAAAGTGGGTCATAGGGGAACAGGTCAAAACGTACCCAAATTTAAACATGACCCACACTCACTTTAAGTAATGACATAAATGTAGTGTAGTGTTTCATATGACAGTGACCGGCATGATGAGCGATGGAAATCGGCAGACGCATTGGAAATATCTTATCTTATGATCTAGCTCCAAAGTACCTTAAGAAATACGTCTTTAAATTAAAAGTATCGTGTGAATATATTTTTGTTGTGTTGGAGAAAATTCTATCAACTGATCTGAACCATGCGTGACGACGGCTTCGTGTGTTTTAATCAGTACTCAAATGAGCATGTTTAATTATCGCATCAGTTTTAAAAATTAATTCCATTTTCTGTTTCGCAGTAGAAACATATATGTATACATGTGATGATTAAAAACTTCTATGATGTTTTATAATTAAAAAATAAAAACAAATAATAATTTCCATTGCGTCTTTATTTGCGTTGAGTTCCATTGTTCCATTTTGTCTGGTTACGTTTTGACTTTAAACTGGTCTTTTAATAGTATTAACTGGGTTAAACTTCCAAAAGTTATGTAAAAGAGATTTTGGTTTACTTAAGTTTAGATATTCCACGATTCTATAAATTACTCGAAGTTTATTTCAGTTTGTGGACAAATGGTTACCGATGCTTTCTTAACAGATTGAAACAATAAATTACAAAATGATGATAAACTGTCTCAAAACTGATATCGGCCTTGACGATTATTTCAAATTCTTGTGTAACGATACAAATATATCAGCTTTGACAAACAAGCTGTAAGATATGGAAGCAATAGCATTGACGTAAGTGACTTACGTGTAAACGCAATTAAAAAGTACTTCTGGAACAAACCATCCATAAAGTGCATTCAATTATTGACTTCTAGCAATATGGAAAAGTATGTTCATTGTCATAATTTGCTTGTGAAGTGTTTGAAATAAGAAATATATTTTACAGTAATTTATTATAAAGAGTGAGTCTATTTGTCCGTTGTCTCCTTTCCAGTTTTAGTTAATGAAGTTTTTGAGAATCTGCTTAACTTTATTTGTATAGCATTTGATAACCACGCAATAGTTGAAGTATGCACTCTGTGATCATGCACATGCTAATCAGAATGAACCACCATTACACTTACACTTACCCCCTACCCACCCACCCCCGGTCAAAAGTAAATCTTGGTTATAGTTAGTTGCCCGGAACATTAATAAATACGGCAAGACATGTAACGATTCGTGGTATGCTAATTAGTACTATCGCAACAAAAACAACAACAACAACACTGCTATCACTATTACATCTACTAAAAATACGAATAAAAATGACCAAGACGACGAGTATAATGGTGATGAAAAGGAAGAATGAGGATATGAGAAAGAGAGAGAGAGATGATTCGGTACCTCTACACATCTATCAAAGAAGTTTCTTTAACAAATGACCAGCAGTATTACAGCGGTGATTTACAACTATGTAGCCGATACTACAAAACAAACAAGTACGATCAAATAGCCATTGGACCAAAGTCACACTATAGATAAAGACTGCGATGACCAATCAGAAGTTATATTAGTTGGCTTCTCATTTACGTAACAATTAGCCAAAGTATTTGCACATCAGTGATGTACTTATCTTTATGGTTAGGTACGGGATTAGTTATGTCACACTGCTTAGTACACTAATAAACCGGTCATTGTGTGGAGGAACGGTACAACGTATGTTTTCAAAGGTAGGTGCTAAGTAATGGAGATCAGCGGTAAGTTTGACAATATAACAAGGTTCACAACTTGGTATCAAATGAAATTTTGGACCAAAATTATGGTTGAGCATTTGCCAGGTAATTAGTATTAAAAGTGAGGAGTACTAAAAGCAAACAAAACAATAAACATCTCACTTGAACGTAACTTCAACTATTTTGGGCACGTGTGCAACAAACTATATCATCGGATAATTCAATGTCTCCATCATTTTCTAAATGAGTCTGGACTTCCATAAAATAACGGTTACTTAGAATGAAAATAAATCCGGCCAGGGATGATGGATCGGAGGAGTTGAACTGGTAACCTAAGTTCAGTTTATGAGAGGGACACTAGCCCACAGCCGCAGCAATAGTACAATGAGAATATATTGGTGATGGTTATGACAATGACGATGCAAATTACTTCTGACCACCATCACCACGATGACTACGAGGAAGAACAAACATATGCTGGAAGTTAGATAATTAAAATTTATTAACAGCTGTGGAAATGCTTAGTACAAAACTTTTATTATAGTTAACTCAGTATTCCATGACGCAGTTTGTGCCGTATTAAGTAAAGGGAACAAATAACCAAATAAATAAACTCGTGTCTGGCAATGGAAAGAGATAAGGATAGTCCTACTCAATTAGACAATGTACTTGCTATTTCCTAATGTGTGTATTTACTTTCTATATTAAACGGGCACTAAACCTATTCTACTCATCTTAAAGACAAAATCTGGAAATAAGTGATGGTCAGTTTATAGGGTATGCTAATAAATCCTGTCAGATGTGGAGCGATGATACAGCACGTGTGAAAAGTGACCTTAATAAGCCGACTGTTTGCAGCTATTAAAAGTTCCACAGAATAATCTGAAATAACTGTTGTTCAAAGTGACACATTCCATTTCAGTGCGAGTGTGTGTGTGTGTGTGTGTGTGTGTGTGTGTGAGATAGAAAGAGAGTTAATGGTAACCACAAGACGTGTTTGTCGCAGTCAAAATAAATGCTATCAGTAAACACATCAAACTGGAAGAATACGAAGAAAAAACTTTTCTGTAATTTGTCTATTGACTTACAACAATTTAAATTATCGCACACGCTTTAAAAAGATAAATTACGACGTATGAATGGAAAGAAAAGCTTAAAAATTTAATTAAGATTATGAATAAAGTTATGTGTTTTGGAATTTCAGCTTGTTTGTCAGCTGCATCGCGAAGTATCCCCCAAAGTTCCGTATAATACATGCCGAAAAATCCAGTAATAAAAGGGATATCATACACAATGCTATTAGGTAGGCTAAAATGATAACAAACAAAAAGAAACAACTTAAACTTCCAGTCTAGCCCAACTGACAATATGTTTTTCCCTAGTTACACTAAGAAATGTAAGCTTTCACCTGGACCAATAGAATTCAGTTAATTGTTAATTCACACCTGGTTTACGGGCGACCAAGAGCCATGTATATAAAGAAGTATAATGGGGCGGCTTAATATCATTTCAACAAAGATTAAAAGCAGAGAATAGGGTCTAGGTAGCTATATATTTAAATTTACGCCACAACTAAATCTATATCTGGTAAAAAAAAATCTGCATCTTTTTCAGCATTAAATCGCTGGACTGGTCCATGAAAAACGGTTGCCATAGCAACGATGTTTTATGAAATTGAGATGATGTAAGAACGAAGACAGAACATGTGCAATTTACTTTGTAAAATCAAAATATCGTTTCATACACTTACAGTGATCATATGCGTCATCTTTCAAGGTAGATAATGACTATACGTGAAAAGAGAATTTTCTAAAAAATATATATAATTTTAAAATGTGTGCGGTATTACCTGAATATCATTTTATTTTGTCTGGTGGTAAGTACTTTTTTCACTGTACCGGTTCTTCGGTAGTTTCCTTCAGTAAGAAATATAAGGAAATTCCCCAGTATTCTTGTTACAAATTTAATATTATCATCATGCTTTTATATTTCCCAAACAAATAATTTTAAAAATAATTTGTATTGTTAGTTTTCTTTTTACCAAAACGGTTGCATTTGTAACAAATTAATTCCGAATATTACAAATAAATTACATTTATGATTTATTAATTACATGTCTGATATGTGTAACCTAGGCCAACGTGGTGGACAAATGAGATGTGAAAGATATTAGAACCAAATCTATCTTTTGGAGACATTAATAAGATTCTAGGGAGGGCACATGTTTTCTGCTGGATTTTTACGTAATTTCTCAAGACCGCCCAATATTTCTCATTTTTGCGTGTGTTTTATATTTTCTGTCCCTCTCTGATAAAAATAATGCCAGGGTGTTGGCATCCCACTCAGAGATTTTTGGCATATTATATCAATAGTGTAGCTTTTGTGGGTTTAACGCCATTTTCCAGCACACGATAAATGGCGGCCACTATATATGGGAGAGGAAGAACCCAGACAATTCCTGGGGGAGAACCACCGACACACGTGAAGCTATTGGCAAGTTTCCTCAAATAGTCACGTCGTCGGAGGTAGAGATTCAAACCCACGCAAGCACAGGTGAGATGTCGTTGACCTGTAATGGTATCACGGTACCAATTGTTTTTCCATATACCTCAATGCTAATGTTTTGTGAAATAAATATACTTTTTATCCTACCTCAGCATGCTTGTCAAACACTGTCATAGAGAACAATGCTAGATTGTCAACTTGACAAGGACAAAACCAGGTACTCCACTGCATTTAAGAGAGATAACTCTGCTGGAACTAGACAGGGGTAAAAGTTATCTAGTCACTACATACACAGTTTCAACCATGTGTACCATATTTTTTAAAAAAATCATATAAAATACAAAATATGATCTAGATATGAATTAACATAATCTCACATGCTGCCAAGACAACTTGTTCTTTAAGCCTAACGGAAAGTACAACTCTTACATAATGCACCAATCACAGCTAGTGTTGTTCTTTATTTCTGAATATAATGTTACCTACACCTTAAGCTCCGCCTACCTGGACTTGCGCAATTGGTACCGTTATACCTAATTGCCTTAGATGACTCGGGAACCCCGAGTCTATAGTACAGAACCCGGAGCCCATAGTACATTGTAGGTTTCAGTGTCAATATAATGTATTTTTTTATATATACCAACATGGTCCCTAAATTTAGCACAATGTATTTCACGGGGTGATCGCTATAGTGAGAGTTTAATCATCCCACTTTAGTTAAAGTTTGTAGTACTTTTTATACAACAATTAACATACACATAGCAAATTCATCTACTATAAAGTACTTACCATTATTTTTTTGTGGGTGGGGGATGCTATATTTTATTTTTTATCTCAAAAAATTAATTTGTGTTTCAAATAATACTATGGAGAACTAACTTTGTTATGTTACTATAAAATCATGGCAAAATATGTGTTTCAGCTATTGACAAACGGAAATTTAAAAACCATACGGTGTCAGACTCTTGCGCCTGAACATTCAATTGTTGGTTCCTAATGTAACTGCGATATACCGTGGAACATAACCGGTATGGTTAGAAATACCGCAGCATACCGCGGTTCAAAAGGTATATACTTTTTAGTCCCAAATGTAACTAATGTATCATTCATTTATTCAATAAACAACTATCGTTGTGTACATACCAATAAGTCGATACAAAATACAGAACAGCAATTCTAGTATTTAGCATGAAAAGATTTATAAAAAAGACCCTTGATTAACCCATAAAGCCCGACTGACAATTCGTTTTTCCCTAGTCCAGGGAGGAAAACAGTATCAAAGCAAATAAATGAAAGTTTTGAAAATACTGAAGAATGCATCGCAATAAGCCAAAAACACGAAAGCACTTATGTTTCAGACGTGAAATGACCGCGGTTAACGCTTGTGTGCGGCAGATAAAACAGACAGGTTTATGGAATAATTAGTCAAACAATACCCGATTTACAGAATAAATGTAGGCTCACGCCTGGACTGATAGAAGTCAGTTAATTATTAATTCTCACCTGGTTTACGTGAGACCAAAATCTTTATATAAAGAAGTATAATGAGGCGGCTTAATCCTTCATTTCAACAAAGATTAAAAACAGATAAGTTGCTCAAAGAAGCTTTATATCTAGATTTACGTAACAATACCATCTTATCAAGTAAAATCCGCATTTTCAGCATTAAACCACTGGAGATGCATTAAAAACGGTTGCTATAGTAACGGATTTTTCTGTTGTGGAGATGTTTAAAAAAAAAGATATAATGAGTAGCTAATGGCCAGTAACGCGGGAAATTACTACTTCCGGATCAAGTGTAACCCTTTTTCTTACAAAGAACAAAGTTATTAGAGTGTTCGCCTCGGATGCGTGAGGTCGCGGGTTCGAACCCTGTCTAAGTCATACCAAAGACCTATAAAAATGGTACTAGCAACTGCCTCGCTTGGCTCTCATCAACAAGAGGTTATTGTTAGGGCTGGTCGGCCCGGTGTTAGGATAATGTGAGTGGGTGGGAGATGATGCTACATGTTTGCGGCATGATGCCCCAGTTCTAGACATCGCTATAAACTGCCACACTGCATACATCGTAGCAATATGACTAGAAAAGTGTTGAAGCTACGTTAAAAAATCATCCCTCCAAATAACAACCCATCAGTTCTATAAATACTCTGATAACGACAGATATATTGACCTTGATTTCTAAAGGCTGTACTAATGTCATACAGAATACCAAAATAATTATCAGCATGAATTTCTCTGTGGTTTCACAAAAATGTAGATAGGCATGCCTTTCTGTAAAGAAATTTAAGTCTCACCTTGGGAAGGTCTTGAAATATAATGATGACGTTGACCTCTCTGGGAAAGGGGTTAAGAAAACTGTGGCTTGTACAGATATTATATAGTTCATGATGATTCCATAAATATGTATTAAATGTGATCAAATTTGATACATTAAAATAAATAAATACATTTATACAAATTCACAAAATAAGTACCTTGAGTATCGTTAGTCCTCGCGTATAGGTAGATCCATCTACAAAATGCATATTCAACGAATTGCCGTCGCATCATGCGCCGGCATGTCTGCGTCTGTGAAGTTTTTTTTTTTTTTTTTTTTTTAAGGACTAATCATAAGAAACAACATAGACTCTGATCTGCCAACGCATAATGCGACTGCAGATTAGGGTCTATGTTGTTTACTGATGGACCCAACGTATACGCGAGTACAGTTGGTAAATATGATCCTCTAATAACACGGCCTTAATTTTCAAGTCCAGTCTAACGTGATACTGTAACAGAAAATATGGGTCGACACAAGTTCGAGAAAGTTTCCATGCTTTGAAAAGACCAAAATGTTTCCTGAGGCTGGACGTGCGCTGCTCTAACGTCCATAGAACGCACACAGAAACAAAACCAACCAAGCCAGTGTCACGGCATTTTTTAAAGCATACAATAATACGAAAACGTGTCGTCTGTAAGATATAAACACTATAATAATCAGAAGGGCTGCACATATTACTAGAACAAGGATTAAATCTGCAAATTTCACGTCTATGTTGCTATTTTACACACACACACACACACACACACACACACACACACATTTTTGCCCCCAATATAGGATAGCTTCCCTGTTCCGTATACGCTTATATTCATATACGAGATGTTTCACAGTATTTAATTTTCCGTGAAGGCAGAGCAGATTCAAGGACTTGAATAACTTGCTAATTTTAAATCTTTCCTTGACACAGGAAATCGGATGCGGCAAAATACAACTCCAATTTCCTTACTTTACCCTGCTCCGCACCTCCTTTAGTCCAATTAAATTGTGACAAGATGTTTCCCAATAAGATAAAAAATATCTAGTTAATACACAAAAAGCCAACGTCAGCTGTGCG
Source organism: Sinohyriopsis cumingii (assembly GCA_028554795.2). Classification (NCBI taxonomy): domain Eukaryota; kingdom Metazoa; phylum Mollusca; class Bivalvia; order Unionida; family Unionidae; genus Sinohyriopsis; species Sinohyriopsis cumingii. The sequence goes on along the minus strand of CM068831.1, from coordinate 109,845,161 downwards.
ACTGTTTCACTGCGACAATAACTACATACAAACAATCCCTCAAATCTATCGTTTGATCATACGGTAATACATGTACACCGTATTCCGATAATCTGTATCCGAGTGGCTTATACTTTTATGAAGGCACAATGATAAACGTACAAGACGTTTGGTATTTGTCACCATCGCAGTTTCCACTTTCTTTGTTACATTTATAAACGAACTGCATACGCTTTCAGAAGGAGAAAAAGTTGATCATATAAAAAAATTCTCTTTAAAATGGCAAAATTCAGTCTTAAAAAGAAAAACATATGGCCTAGTGATGTCTTTAAAAGTGTGATGGAGTAACGAAAATGAAGAAACATCACAAAGGTTGTAGTGTTCCTAAAAGGCAAATAGTGGTGATGGTGGGTGGCGGGAGAGGAGCAGCAAGAAAACTATGGTCTCCATTGGCCTGAAATGTACATCTTTTATCACTCCACTAACACAGATATGATATATATTTTAAAATAAAAGAAACATTTCTTTGATATAGGTATTTTTAAAATACTATCTGCAGTATGTCCTACATATGACAAATATTTTCTTGTAGACTATCCCTTATACGATGAAATTTACATTTCATACTGTTTTTGATTTCGTTTATGATTTTTCACCACTTGAGTTGTCTGAATTCAAACATTAAGGAATTGTTTGGAAAATTAAAAGAAACAAATATAAATTTGTAACAAAACAGCTTAATGTGTCCACTCATTCCACCCGTCCAAGAACGTCATCGGCACCCCCCCCCTTAAAGGGGGGGGGGGAGGGCGCCATCTCCGTAATCCGATGGGTTCAGTAAGGAATGGAACATATTCGTTCACATTTTCTATCATAGTCAGAAGATGAAGCATGAAGTGAAGAAAATGACCGATGCATTATGTATTCAGAAAGTTCATAGAAGCACGTATATTATCATAGTTAATGTGTTTTTAATATTCAATCGAAAAAGAAAGACTTCTTTGAAATATTTTTCAACTTCATAATTGAAGTAAGTGGTTGGTGATTTAAACATTTTATAAAATTTATATTTTTCTGTAAAAGCAAAATCTTTGTAAATTTTCTTTTCGTTAGACTCACCTTTTCGTTGCTGGTTCATTTCATTGCTTTCCAAACAGACAGTCGTTACTTAATTTTCAAAACACCTATACACCCGTGTAGTCTTTACAGTTTGATAGCGGAAACTGCCATTTCATCTGTCAGGCATGATTAACCTGAAAATACACGGAAGTGATACCTATAAACGCGAGCTTATTACCATGTCTATACCTATGGGTATAATCCAATAATACCGCTGCACAACGATAATTCCAACAAAAAGCACACACACAAGGTTGTAAAAAGTGCCATATGAAGAAGATTCGTTGATTTTGATTCATCATTTGAAAGGAAATTTACGGTGTGGGTGAACAAATTGCGCATGATTTATGGATACATACGTGGATATATACGATACACATAAGCTATATCAACAGCAAATTGTGGCCTTTAGCAAGTTGTTGGGTAATTTGACCTCATAACCCGTCAATCTGCTTCGTATTTTGATTGTTCATTCGAAATGACTTACATACAAACATTTGCGACCATACGTAGTCACCTATGTTTAGCTTCAATATGAAATAAAATTCAGGGTCACTGAATTACACTTTAAACGGATTGGAAGTTTCCTTATTATCAAATATATGAATGAAAATTCACGGTATAGTTTGAAAGCATTCTATATCCGAGACAATTTAAAAGTTATTACGAAAATGTAATGTCTTTGTTCTTGAAACATAGAATACAAAATGAAATAGATGCCGTTTGAAGACAAAAAAAGAGACAGTGACGATAAAACTATAATTGAAGAGCGAAAGTGGCAACAACAATTGGTTCGAACATTAAATAAAACGAAACGAAATCACAAAGTAGATTTGAAAACAATAGGAAAATGTAATAACACATCTATTTATTGATTATTAGCAAATGAATTCCAATAAATACTTTACTTTACAGAATCATTTTGTTGTTTAAAAAAAACCCACTATGAATTAGATACCAACTGACTTACTGAAAAGGACAAGCTATCTGCTACATTTGAAACTGGGGCCTGCATACGTTTTCTCAACATTATTTTCTCCATAAACTTTTCGTTTTGTGTATTTGAGTTTGTATATATATGACTAACACCATTCAAATACTGAGTCGTTTGATTTATCTAATTTAAGATATTTTATTAATTCAGAAAAACTGATTTAAAATACAGCCCCATCTTAATTTAAATGTATGCTGCAACCAAACATAGAACTATTTTATTCTTATCATAGAAACACGATATTCTCATAAAATTCGTTAAAAGTATTCTGTTCTAGTGACTACTAGTGACTGTCTATACACATTGGCATAAAGAAAAGGGTAAAGAAAAGGCATTAAAGCAACCAAAGGTGCCCTGCAGTCACCCATATCCGAATGGAACATTACATTTTGACTTGGAACATTGTATAATCAGCATGTTATAATTGTCAACATACGTGGATTGAAAACAAGGCAAACAACTTAAGAACATCAAACCCACTATAAATTGGTGGTATTTCTCGTGTAGAACTGATCGGAGAGATGAGGTGGTGGTGTGCCGATCATGTGTTAGACACATATATGACTCATGCAGTAGTGTACTAACGGGAGAGGTTATGGGTAAGTTGCTCCGGGCGACAGAGGTCTTGGGGCGCCAAAGTAGCTGATATTAATTAAATTGCAGGAAAAGCGTTGGCCCCGGGCGCCATTTTACCGTTTGTACGCCACTGGACTCGTACATAGCTGCTGAAGGGTTAACCTAGACCGGAATGTTGCACTCTTCCAGTTGAACAGTCTTGTCGAGCGTGTTGATTTCCACCTCGACTGCTACAAGCGTTGTTGCTGTTGCATTTTTTTAATACTTTCTAGACGGTACCAGCACGACCATTATCTTCCTTACCCCTTCTAACGTTGATGTCTCTAGAAAAATTACTTTTGCTGTTATAACGACTGGTTATGGAACGAACTTTGCGTGATCCAGGCCGAATAAAGGTCATATATACACAGAAGACAACAGAAATCACAAACAGACGAATACTTTATCACTATATAGCTGTAGACTGGCAGCTATATAAATATAAATACACAACGAAGACATGGGCTATCAAGAAATATACTAAGCACGGTCCGCTAACGTCAAGATTATTGTTTGAATGGAGCCAATACATCCGGTACTGTCACTGATATATGGAATCTAGGCGAGATACCAAGAACATATAAAAAGCTATGAGACATAAGCTATAAATTTTTCCGCTCTATTGAGTTCTCTTACTTGCCATTGTCTTTAATACACAATTGATTATACGCTACTGCAGAAGACATGCCGCCATAAACGGTAACACTTTAATGGCCAATAAAGTGTGTGTGGTGTTCATACATTTTTGTTGTTGTCAAAACAGCAACATTAACACCCTGTCGCATGCCATTAGCCTGTTGTATATAGCAAATGCGCGAATTTTTGCGCATCGTCAAGGATATAACTAATTTGTGCAAAGTTTTTAATAAATTGACCAGGTTATGAAGAATGTTTCAGGATAGATTTCGAAATAGAGCAAAGTATATTGCTTGATGGGACACATATCAGTCCTATGCTTCTGGGGAGTATCATAGGGTACAACGCAATGCACAATACATGTCGGACAAGCACAGAACAAAATAATAACGACAAAAGTTCGGTGATCCATTATCAGCCTCTTTTGAATCAGACTCTAAAACTTGTAATATAATTTGTATAAGTTCTCACAACGACCGCGTAATGGTCAAGATGGGTCAGATGTTGGGGCAGGGTTTAAACTGAAGTGAATGGGAGATTCCAGAGGAAACTTCAGACCTTTGATGGGCGCTCACATACACTTTCAATTTTCAGAACGGTGGGTCAAACCGGGAACCACAGCGATGCAAGGAGATTGCGTTATTATTAAGCTACACAGGTCACAATAAGTTCTTTGCAAGAGAAAGGTCTACCGAATAAATCTTGAATGCTTTAAGGTTTAGCTCTTATGCCCACTGTAAAGTTATTATAAAGTTTTTTTTTTTTTTAAATATATTTAATTCGTTATCTTCACATATTTCTAAATGACGGCATGGTTCATCATTGCCTTTCTTTTATGGGGAAAATGAGTATGCATTTAAGTGACAATTCCAGATTGTTATAATTAGGCATTAAAGAGGAGGCTGAATATTTCTACGTATATTTGTGTGCAACAGAGTTAAACACGTGTATATATGATCTTATATTAAACAAACAAAATAAAGAATGTTACGATATGATCAAAGACCGTTACGATGGTCTTGGAAACATATGTTGGAATAACTTACTTAAAAAGTTTTGTTGCTATGTGTTGGAACTTTCTTTTACAATATAACCTCTCTAAAATCTCAAATATTTATGACAATATAAGTTATAAAAAAATAAATAAGTACTGTAGAAAATAGCACTACAGTTCTGTTGTTATGTACTGGAGCATTCGGTCACAACAGAACTTCACTCAGTCTCAAATTTTTACGATAATTTAAGTAATGAGAAAAAAGGAATAAATACAGCAGAAAATAGCGTTTAATCACGAGTGATACCAAATCTGAGAACTTTACTGTTTCTATGAAAATCGTAAATATCCTCTTCCACAAAATAAATCACGAAATATGAGAATAAAAAGAAACGTTAAAAATGGGATTGAAACTGTCAAGGCATAAAAGAAACACATACGAAGGCTTAAAGAAAGAAAAACAAACAAAAAAAGAAATAAAAATAATCACCAGCAACAAACAAATAGAAACACATTGGATCTTCTTGTTGTAACTTAGAATTGTACAGTTCTACATTAAGGCAAATGTTTCTTAAAATCCATAGTTTCATTGGAAAAAAGGTTTCTTACCTTACAAATCCGATTGATACGAAATGGGTCCTTTCAACTAAAAAAGCAATACAATTTTGCCTGTATCACATAACATTCTGATGTGGAGTCAACATCTTAACGTAAAGGTGTCGGCATCCCGTGGTAAAAAAAACTACCACACTCTCGTGACAAGAGTAAACCCCGCATCCCATACTGTTTATATAATTATGTGTCGCCCCTGGGCTCTGTTATGTTAATACAAACACCGGTGATTAGGCCTGCAGGAGATAAAAGAGAAATGTATATCATATAATTAACTAACATCACTCAGTGTATGCTATAAATGATAGTGGCCCATCATGGGTCAATGCAGAGTGTATGTCATTCGGTGGTTGCCATATCTGTGATGGGAAGCTGATAAGGCACGCCCAGGACCGGCGTTTGGGGGTAGCAAGTGGGGTGACCGCCCCAGGCCCCGCTCTTGAGGGGGCCCCGCGCTTCAGGTCTAAGGCCGTCTTTATGAGTTTGTCAAGCTATATTCTCCGGTAAATTGGAAACGCTGATACAGGCCGCACGTAATGCACGCAAATCGCGAAAGTTGATCTAGTCTAGACATAATCAGTGTTTGCAGTAGCATGCCATTCGAGATACCGATACTCTGGCCCCATGTGCTCGTGGTCGGCCCTAGGCCCTGCGTACTCATAACGCCGCCTCTGGGCACGTTAGTAATGGTACATACCTTTTTCTCGTTATTCGTCCATTAATCTAATTGTATAAACTGAGCAAATTCTCAGTGTAACCCCGAAAAGTTAAGGAGCAATAAACAATAAAATGCTGATAGAAATAGATGAATTGAATATATATTTCTTGATTAAATACTGGCAACAAAAGAAAAATAAACTTACTGTTCAGAGAATAGTGCAGGTATTTTGTTAATATATATATATATATATATATATATATATATATATATATATATATATATATATATATATATATATATATATATATATATATATATATATATATATATATATATATATATAAGACAAGTTCAGAAAGCATTTGGGGCCCCGAGTGGCCGAGTGGTCTAAAGCGCTCTTCGTTACGGATCACTGCCATCTCACCTCTGTCTGCGGCGGTTCGAGTCTAAGATTCAGCCAATGTGGGCATGTGAGAAAGCTTGCCAGTAGCTTCTCGTGGGTCGGTGGTTCTTTCCGGGGTTTTCCGGGTTCTTCCTCCACCAATAATACTGGCCGCCATGTATAGCCTATCGTGCTGAAAAATGGCGTTAAACCCCACAACAACAACAACAACAGAAAGCATTTGATGCACCGTGTGCATAGTTATTTTCGTATATCCCCTTCCCCCGTAACTCAAGTCTACTGGCATGCAAGTTCAGGATTACTTCAAACGGTAACGTGCGTCTGTTTTTTTTTTTTTTTTTTAACCACATGTGAAAGTTTATACGGATTGCAACCGCAACTCCATTAGTTAATGTTTTCAGATAAATTTTTCTATTAACACACACGCCCATGGCGGTTTACTTTAATTTCAACCCTGGGGCCAGGTTAGAGTGGAATCTTTGTCTTTCTCATGCTGCACTACATGAATAATCTGTTATGATACGTTTGTAAATAATATTTGCAGATGAAGCGATGAATTTAATGAAAATAGAAAGAACACCCTCTTATTAATAGCTGTTATTTTCTATTCATCATTTTAATCTCCGATGTCATTAATGTTTTGTAGAGATAAAATGTTGTTCTTGCGTACACCGTATAGCTCATTCGTTTCACACTATATCATTTGTGCCAAATGTAGCAGCCGCAGGCCAGATGAGTGTACGTTAACAATAATGGCAGATACTCTTTTGTTTTTAATGGTGACAGTGTGGAAATAATCCTTGTGACTTTCTTTGTAAACATTACACAGAAGAACAACATAAAAAAGAAAAGAAACATAAAGCGGAGAAAAGAAAATGACAGTTTAGACGTTTGACTGTACAATAATTGGGCGCACAACTCTTTACAGAGCAGATCAACACGAAAAAAATCCATTTATAAGCAAAAGGCACCATAAAAATGTTCCAACAAGCAACAAAATATCCGATTATTTAAGGGCGAAATATTTTTTTAAATGTCAGCAAAACTATGAATAAAAGACGGACAGTGCTGTTTGGATGGACAGCTCAGAGCCAAATCTGTGGCTTTTACGTCAAGAGGACAGCAAGCGGTGACCAGTTCTCCTTGTGATCAATACAAATTGCGGTCATCGAACGAAATCGTCCGTTTCAATTGGCCTTAGATGATATAAAGTACCCTATGTCTTGATCCCCTCACCCCTATTTCGCAACTGACGTTCATATTCTGCGGAAATAGTGTTTTCTAAAGGAAAAAAAACGGTGACTTGGCATAACACTTATGGAACTATCACTTCACCTGATGATTAAAAAATTATCCTTGAAATCCATACTTTCTCAAATTTGTTGCACCATCTCTCACTCGTTTTAGAAAGGAAATGAGCTTTAAACAGTCTTTTTGAGGGAAAATAAATACCCCCACAAATAAAATAAACCAATAAAAAGCCCACAAAACCCACACAAAAACACCCTCCATCACCACTCCCAAAAACCAAACCAAAAAAAAAAAAAAAAAGAGGTCAACACGTGGTTTTGGACAAAGTTGAAAACTTTAATGTTATGTAAATATAGGGAATCAAATCTTGTTTTTATTCAACCATTGCAATAAAATACTGGAGAAAAAAGATCGGTGATTGACTGTGACACTGTAAGGCTATGTACGCCAGAAAAAAGGTTGTATGATAACATAGTATGTATCATAAAGATTTATTACCAACTAGTAATAAAAGTACAAAAAGCACAATGATGATATGGTAAAAATATGTGAAGGTTGCCGACACATGTACAATGGGTAATTATATCGATAATAAAAGATAAATTAGGGCGATAAACAGCACAAATGTTGGATAAAATTACTCAAAGGAAATAGGATTGTAAACAAGCTATATTTCAGAATAAACACCCACTTCCTTCAAGAAATATTGATTGATTGATTGATTGCGGGTTTTACGCCGCATCAGCTCTGTAAAGCTTATTAGCTCAACAAAAAGATTATATGATAAAAAAAGTAATAAAAAAGTGTATTATCAAAGAGAGAGAGAGAGAAACGTACAAAAACACAACGACGATATGATGAAAATATATGACGGTTCCGAAAAACTGGGAATGTAAATGTTCTTTGTAAAGGGTAATAAGATAATAAAAAATAAATTAGGGTATTCAACAGTAAGAATGTTCGTCAAAAATACTTAACAGAAACAGGATTGTACCCAGGTTAAATTTTTGAATAAATGTTAACTTCCTTCATGATTGATACATTGATTGACCGATTGATTGATTGTGGTTTTAAGGCACACCAGCACTTTGAGGCTATATAGATCCACATAACGGTTATATGATTCAAAGAGATGTAATAAAAAAAGTGTATTATCAAAGAGCGATACAATTATAACAACACAACGACGTTATGCACACAAGTTCAATTTTTGAATAAATGTTAACATGATTGATTGATTGATTTAATGATTGGTTGGTTGGTTGGTTGATTGTGGTTTTACAGCGCACAGGCACTGTGAAGCTATTTAGCACCATATATAGCACCATATATAAAGTTATATGAAAGATTATTTACAATTGATAAAAAGTTGATAATAAAATCAAACAAATGGAAAAAAAATGAAAGCAAAACGTGCGATGGTCAGGATATTATATGAAGCTTCACGATCAGTTGGGAATGTAAATTTGTGTGTGTTAATGAATAATTAGATAAAAGGTACTTAGTATGAACTAAAGTACAGAGATTCTGAAAATGGTCAAAGAGCTGGCAAAAAAGTTATATTTTAGTATAGATGTTTACTTCTTTCATGAAATTCAAGATGCAAGACATGTTTACTGTATCCTTCATGTGTTGAACATTGTAGTGACGATCTCGACTGATTGATGGGTTGAATGTGGTATAACGGCACATCAGCACTGTCAGGCTATTTAGTGCCATAGAAAAGATTATATGTAAGATTATTTACAGCGGATAAAAGGTTCATTATAGACCAGCGATAATTAAAATAAAACCGAATAGATGTTTACTTCGCTCAAAACGTTTAAAAGGCAAGACACGTTTACCGTATCAGATAGTTCTTTCATGTGCTGAATATTGTAGTAACGATTGCGTTTAAGTTGGAGATCGAAACAATCTATCATGAAGTGCTGCACAGTGAATGGTTCATTGCAAGAAAAGCATTTAGGTTGTTCATCGCCTTTTCTTATGTAGGATTGGGTTATACGAGTGTGACCAAATGCTACGTCTTGCAATGACTACCTCGTCCCTACGGACGGGTCTGTACGAAGAAGCCCAGTCGCCTATAGTTGGTTTGATTATATGTAGCTTGTTATTTTCTGCATCATTACATGTTGTATGCCACTTACTATGTAAATAATTTTTGGTACTAGGTTTAAATTGAGTTTTTGTTGTTGTTGTAGGGTTTAACGCCATTTTTTAGCACAATATATGCTATACATGGCGGCCAGTATCTGTGGTGGAGGAAGAACCCGGGAAAACTCCGGAATGAACCACCGACTCACGAGAAGCTACAGGCAAGCTCACATACCCACATTGGCCGAACCTGAGAATCGAACCCACGCAGACGGAGTGAGATGGCAATGATCCGTAACGGTGGGCGCTTTAGACCACTCGGCCACTTCTTTCTCAGCGCGATCTGCTTTTCATTACCTTTATTACCGACAGGACTGGGTAACCAACAATATAGTATATTATGAAACGTACTCAGGTCGAATGTTTCAGGGCAATTTCAGCCTGTAATGGATTTTCCAGCTTCCTATTGTGTAGTGACTGAAGTAATGAGAGCGAACAGGAGAAGATGATGGAGTTGAAAATCTATTTTCGTTCGACATATTTCAGGGAAAGGTCTGATATCAGCTTTAAAAAATCGATGCACCATCTGACAAGCAAACGTTTGTTGTGTGATTTCCAGTAACGAAGGCTGCAGCAGCAGTTTCCTCATCATTTGACCCATTTGTGTAAATTCTTATGTAGTTATTAAAGTCGATGAGGAGTTCTTGATAAGACCTGTGGAAGATGGAAGGGTTTGTCTCAGATGTTTTATAATTCGTGTAGAATGTACCTTTGGTTGTTTAAATAGCCAGGCAGGGTTTTCGTGAATGGACGTCTTCTGGATTGTTAGAAAGATCAATTACTGTATTGTCAAGTCTGGATGATATTCTAATGCCAAAGGTAGGTATGACAGTTGGTTTGTTTGGGTTTAACATTTTGTATATGGGTTGGAATACAGCTGAAAAGGCTGGGTTCAAAGGATTTGATCTTAATATGAGAGGGACATTTTTTTTAAAAGGAAATATAGGAAGCATTTCTCTACGACATGATAATGGTGACTCATTCGCTTCAGCGAGAAAGCTTTAACATGAGGAAGTCCTAAAGTTCTCCCAGAGCAAGTATTATGCCTTGGTGGTGAATTGGGTCAGGCATCGTTAAGTATAAGTTTCTGATTGAACCCCGAGTGGTCTAAAGCGCTGTCCGTCACGGATCACTGCCATCTCACCTCTGTCTGCGTGGGTTCGAGTCCAAGGCTCGGCAAATGTGGATATGTGAGAAAGCTTGCCGGTAGCTTCTCGTGGGTCGGTGGTTCTTCCTCCACCATTAATACTGGCCGCCATGTATAGCCTATCTTGTGCTGAAAAATGGCGTTAAACCCTATAACAACAACAACAACAACAATTCTGATTGAACCATAAACAACACAACCAGTCCAGTATGGATATAATAAATGTTCTGTATAAACTGAGAGTGGCTTTTCTATCAACACCCCCAATGTTCGCTATTGTTTTAGTGATTTCAAGCATTTAGCTTTCAAGTTCTTTATGTGTGGAATAAAGGTGAGTCTTCTGTCGAAGATACTACCAAAAACTTCGTTTCCTCTAAAACTGGTATGCGTGATCCGACCAGCGTGAATTTGAATCTTGTTTATATTTTGTTGCTTTTGTTTTTCAATTGTATGCATTTGGTTCAATCGATAACATATTAGGAAATTATCAACTTAGAGGGAGCAATTCACACCAGGAGCCAAGGACTTTGTAATGCTATTAATATTTATGTTGAAAAACATTACATATAAAATTCTTCCCTGGGGTACACCCATTTATTGTTCGTACGTACCAGAGAGGGTGGAAACCAATCGTACTTTAAATTTTCTGTCTGACAATTCGATATAAAAGTGGGCAGGCGGCCTGCTAGACCAAGATCGTGCAGGTAATTTACTATCCCGTACTAACACACCGTATCATAGGCCTTTACTAAATCGGAGAAGCCTCATGCTAAATGATCCTTCTTGATGAAAGCATCGCGAATAAATGCTTCAGTCTAACCAGATGATCACTGGTACTACGGCCATGTCCAAAGCCACTTTGGAAAGGAGACATTACATTATCGGTCTCCAAGAACCAAACAAGCCTTGCATTGATCATTCGTTCCATCGTTTTACACACACAGCTCGTCAAAGCAATGAGATGATAGTTATCCTTAAATAACTACAAATTTCCCAAAGAACGATTAATGATGGTTCTGGTAGGTTTTTCAAAAACTGGTAATGTACTTCTTCAGGCTCAGCAGATGTATCACGGGTCTTGTCCAAAATGTCTACAGCTCCAAAAGTGAAAACGGTTGATTATAACTTTCGATATGAATTTCAACCGCGTCTTGTCTTTTTTACTTTTTAGTCTTTGAACGTCTGGTGAATAATTATACAATGATGAATGTTTAGAGAAACTATCAGCAAGTATATTCGATATGTCATGTATGGAATTGTAATTTTTATTGGCTAATTTCACATGTTGGAAAGAATTGTGTTTTCCCTTACCATATATTTTGCGGATCGTATCCCATACGTTCTTTATGCAGGAACGAGAATTTAAAGTTGAAACATTTTTTTTCCTTCTCACGAAGTTCTTTTATATTCGTTAATCTTGCGGCGATCTGTAGCTGTCAAATTGTTTAGAGTACATGCTTAAAAAGGAGCAATTTTTAAGTGTGATATTATCCATATATTTTTAAAAAGTTTCCTGCAGACATAGCACTGCAGAAACAGGTTCACATATAATCAGAACAACACCATTGAAGTAGGTTTTAAGTCATTGACATTTTCATTGCATGATAGTGTTCGTCATTATGAATTGAAAGTGGAGATGATGTAATTAGGTTGGACTTTTGCGGGGGAAATAAATATGCATATTTATCAGAAGGACGTACGGGGTTTAAGTCTTTTGTTTGTTGGTCTGGATCCGCTTTGAGTACACGGAGTAATTTCTTCTGCATCCATGTCCTCAGAGTCGCCAAACCTATTATGCAGCTGCATAGGATTAGACACCGTTTGCTGCCTATTTGTTTGTTATCTCATTTTACTGTTTGGTGATTATGGTGTTGGCGTCTTATTGAATGTTGTCTGAGTAGATATTATGTTTTTCTGAGTTTTGTAGTGTGGATTGTTTTAGCTTGATGCTGAATCACTTGAGCTAGTTTGGGGTTTTGGAGTGGGCTTCACTACAATTGAGAAGGCCTCGCCGGGGTGGGGAGGTTCTAGTTTGAACAGACTTTATGGCCTCCGGAAAGGGGATGTTGATATGTACTTCACCCTTTTGTATTTCCTTCATTTGTTTCCAGGTTTCACAATCCTTAGAATTGGCGTGATGCTCTGTTCCGCAGTTACGGCGATGCGGAGTGGTTCTGTTCTTCTTGGTTTCCTGACGAGATGGGTTCCCGTATCGGTCATATACTTGGCTTTTAGAGCACCCGTCTTCATGATGGCCGTATTTCTGACACTTGAAGCATCGAAGGGGTATTGGTATGTATATTTCGACCGGAACTTGTAAAGTCCAACTTTGATCTCTTTAGGTACTGTTGTTTTGTTGAAGGTGAGTATAATGGTGTTGGTGTCATGGAAATTGTTGTTAGGTTTACTGCGAATTCTACGGACGTCAGTGATCTCTTCATTTTCATCCCTTCGATGATTTCTGTGTAGCTGACACAAGCCAAAAGACGACAGCGAATTAAGCCTTTGGACGCATGTGTGGGCGAAAGAAGTTTCTGGAATATTGTGCAATGTCTTCATGTTTTTGATGTTTTCGCTATGTGTTTTTCTCACGCTCTGCAACTAAACCAACCGATTTAAGCTTTCTTACGCGTTGGGTTTGCCAACTAATCCAAGTATAGTGTATGGAATTATAAAAGGAGATAGTGCGGCAATATGTATGCTGTCATCATTGGATTGGATAACCGTGAAGCGCGAGAAAGACTCCACGCAACATGGTTTCCAACGTTTTATTGAAAAACCTTAGCAGTTGTTGTTGTTGAGTTTAATTATAGTAGCGTTCGCACAATTGTGCATGTGTCACTTTTTTTCTGACTGCACTGCAGCCTGCTAGTTGTTCCTGGGGAAGGGGATGGTACCACCTCCCCCAGGCTTTTATGGATTCAAGGAACCCTGATAGTTTGGCCTCAATCTGTGGGTCCATAAAGGTCCCTACAGTTGAACGGTTGGCTGTCATTAGTGGGAAGGAGAGCTCGGGAACGGTCCTGCTTGCTTTACATAGCTGGTTTCTTGTTGCATTTGCCTTTTTTTTTTTTCGAGATTTTTTTTCGAGATTTTTTTTTTCTTCTTCAAAATGTTCTAAAAGGAGGGGGATGTTCTATGCTGTTTATAGAGGTTCTTAGTAGATATCATGTATGAAGAGAGATTTTCAAGGTTATTATGGTATTACTAGTCGAGGTGTTTAGGGTGTGTTTCCTACGTTATGTTATTTATAAGTTTTTAGATATTACCTCTTTAAGTTATTTATTAACTGATGTTTTTAGAGATTGAATGTTATTTATACTTTATTTAGCAAGAGACCGGAGTCCTAGCCGATTACACGGTTCGTTAAGGACATCTAGGACAGGAATCCTAGCTGATTACTCGGTTCGTTAAGGACATCTAGGACATCCGATTTTGCGGTTTCCTTAGTTTTTGATAGGTGCTTCGTAAGTGAATTATTTATTAATACTTTTATAAAATTGAATGATATGTTATGGTTTTTTATGTGGTGGCTTCTACATTTATTTAGCTAGTTACTGGGTCTTTTGGTTTTGTGGGGATAGTAATTATATTTTGTTCCTAAGTCCTGCTGAGTCTATGAATTGATTTATATTTTTATATGCTGATTGTTTATTTTTATTAGAGTCCATAAGTAACTCTGGGTATGTGTGTGGTAATCCAATCTCTTGTTGGTTTTTGATAAATATTTTCCTAGCGGGTTGATATTTTGGGCATATATTGAATACGTGGTATAGATCTTCGGTGGTGTGGCAGTTAAAGCAGTTAATGGTTGCTGGTTTGGGTCCTATAAACCTTCCAAAACTGCTTGCTAGTTTAGTTTTTCCAGTTATTATCCTGTTTATGGTTTTCTGTTCTAAATAGGTACCCTTAGGTAGCTGTATGTTCCTATCTACGTTTTTTTGGGTTTCATGGTGATTTTTAACTTTTGTGGAGGAGTTCCAATAATCTTGCCATGTTTGGTCTATATATGTTTGTACGAAGCTTATTGCTTCTGTAGAGCTATAGTTAAGCTTGATAGAGTTTTGATCTCCAATATAAAGATAAAGAAAAAGCGCTAAAACAAACTATAAAAACTGCTAAAATTAATCTATGGCAAACCTTTTGCTCTAAACTGAGTCTAAAATCAAACTCAAAACAAATATGGGACAAGATAAAAGCCATAAAAGGGAAAGCAACTACCTCAGCCCCAAAAATTAAAAATGCCATAACAAATAAAGATAAGGCAGACCTCCTAGCGAAGCATTTTTCGAACAGGAGTAGCAACAATAATCACACCAAAAACTTTCAAGAACACAAAAAACTAATGGAGGGAACCCAGCCTCAAATGTTTCAAGACCAAGGAACAAAAGAATCTCACCTAAATAGCGACATCACAGTACATGATGGAAGATAGCCCTACGATCCAAAAACGAAACATCTCCTGGTAAGGATCAGTTAGGTTACATTATCTACAAAAAACTACCTATCAATATAACAATAGCCATAATCAAACTCTTTAATAGGATATGGGATAAAGGCCAACTACCCACCAAATGGAAACAGGCCATAGTAATACCAATCCCCAAGCTAGGTAAAAATCCCAACAACATAAATTCGTACCGACCCATCTCCCTTACAAACAATATTTGCAAAATAATGGAGACAATAATCGCAAATAGGTTAAAACACCACCTAGAAATCAATAACCTACTCTCCATAAATCAATGTGGCTTTCGGAACAAACGGTCCACAACTGACCAACTTCTCAGATTGGAAACAGGCATCAAACTCGCTTTTAACGCACATAGGAAAACCGATCGCAACCTCATAGCGGATTTTTAGACCTAGAAAAAGCGTTCGACCTAGTATGGACCAATGGACTAATGGCCAAATTAAACCAATTTGGAATAACTGGACGCTTGTTCAACTGGATTGGCGATTTCCTCACAGGCCGGAAAATTACAACAAGAATAGGCAA
Source organism: Sinohyriopsis cumingii (assembly GCA_028554795.2). Taxonomy (NCBI): domain Eukaryota; kingdom Metazoa; phylum Mollusca; class Bivalvia; order Unionida; family Unionidae; genus Sinohyriopsis; species Sinohyriopsis cumingii. The sequence continues at coordinate 109,829,597 of CM068831.1, read as the reverse complement.
CACCCATTCGGAAGAATTTTCACTTGAAAATGGAACACCGCAAGGCAGTGTAATAAGTCCGTTACTATTTAACCTAATGGTAAACGACCTTGACCTCAATGTAGCCTCCACAAAAATAAACTTGTCACAATTTGCAGATGATAGTGGCATATGGAGGAATGGAAATCCTGCCAATAACACAGTAGTTAAAGAAATCCAGCAGAGCCTAGACAACATAGGGAGATGGGCGGACAAACGGGGTTTCAAAATATCTCATGAAAAAACTGTGGCAATCATATTCACCCCCAAACGAAATAACAACCTAGTCTATCCAAACTTCTATATACAAAATCAATTAATCAAATACGTAACAGTAGTAAAATTCCTAGGAATATTCTTTGACAACCACCTCACATGGAAACAGCACATTGAACAACTCACCCAGAATTGTAACAAAGATCTCAATTTACTCAGGAACATCACAGGGACTGACTGGGGATCCAACCAGGAAACCCTCCTCACGATATATAAAAACCTAATTAGATCAAAACTGGATTACGGTTGCCAAGCATATAACTCGGCTAAGCAGCCTGTACTACAAAAACTTTTCACTATCCAGAGAAAAGCCTTACTATTATGCACAGGAACACTCCCCTCAACATCATTAGAAGAACTACAAACACTAACTGGAGAACTACCCTTAAAATTACGTAGGCAAGAACTGCTCCTCCGATACTCCATTCGATTAGATACCCACCCAGACAACCATCCCACCAAAATAGCTATAAATAAGTGTAAAGTTGTCTTCAAACCCAAAATCATACCTATCACACCAAGTGGCAAAGTAATCCTTGAACTAAGAGAAAAGATACCTCTACTAAAAAAACAGGTAACAAACAATACAGACCAGAACAAATCACCATGGTTACAAAAACCACCAAGGATTAACATTGAAGCTACCAAATTAGGCAATAAAGAAGGACAAGAAAACTTACTAAAACCTGTACTGGTAAACGAAATCAACCAAAAATACCCGGACTATGTTAAAATATATACCGATGGATCAAAAACAAACAACCCACCAAGGACAGCAGCAGCAATAGTCATCCCTGAATTCAATATACAAACGGGATCCAGATTACCTGACTATTGCTCCATTTACACCACTGAATTCTGGGCTATACTTGAATCACTACAATGGATCAAAGACAACCAAATACCTAAAGCAGTCATTATAAGCGATTCCCTAAGCGTTATCAGATCGATCCAAAATCGCAATATACACTCTAGGGAACAATTCCTCAACAGAGCATGCCAATTAATCGACGATATCACCACAGTACATCGAGCTCATGTGGATACCGTCGCACATTGGAATCTCTGGCAACGAAACAGCAGACAAAGTTGCAAAAACCAAACCAAACCTTAGCAGTGTTTAGAACTGTGTCAGGTAATTGTTTACAAATTGATAGTGGACATCATCCGGTCCTGTAGAGGTGGCGCTCTACAGTTTCATATTTTGCACATGGTTAGAATTTTAAAGAAAAAGAATTTCCTACACTTTCCTCACTGGTTATACTGGCTATGTAAAAAGACCTTGTATATCTTAGGTATAGTTCAAAGAACCTTTAATACCCATTGTTATGGTGTATGATTGATTGGTGTAATATGGGTTATAGAGTATACAGCTTGGCCTTACTCTAGATGTGCACCTTTCAAAAAAGTGCTGGCTACACTTGGTCATTTTCACTTCCTGAACTTCAGAGGTAAATTGTATAAAAACGAGCCGATAACTTTTTTGTACATTTTTTATATTTTGTAATTCATTCATTGCACTTTCAGAAGCTGGTATTGTCTAGTCTGGCAAAATTCATTTCCCCTATTTTAATAGCTGCTACGGATAGTGTACTTTGAACTAACTCAGGCTGACTTTTTGAGCACATGGAAGCAGTCATTTTAGTTAGCAGTGTGCTTAGATCATGTACAATTTCCAAAAGCACAATATCCAAAGAAATGTCAGCCACATTACATTAAAGTAGCACAAAGGTATGCCAACATTCTCTCCACTGTGCATGTTTTACATGCAAACAATTTCACCTTACATACGTCACTCTCTAAAGTACATAACAACTGGTGAGCGCCCCCAGAACTGTCATGGGCTCGATTAAGAGGTCTTGCAACTCTTCAAGAGTGAAAGGCTTATTGTGGTCATCAGCATTAGCAGATCTAAAATTTTGAGGAACATTTTCTTTCGGGTTTTCGACAAGACGCAAGTGTTTAGAATAAATGTCTTCTGGAGAGTTTCTTTTTAGAAAGCTTCGGGCAATGCATTTGAAATTACTGGTTCGGCTGTAACCATTTCATTAGATTTATTGAAAAGCTTTGATACAGTTGCTTTATTTCTGTCAACGATTCTTCGTACCGTATTCATATTAATTTACAAGAGGAGCGTGAGTTCAACTTTGAGACATATAATCTCCATGTTTTCCTTTTGTTTTCTTTAATGGTACTCCCGGCTTTAGCTGGCTATATACGGTATTCATTAAGAGTCTGTTGTTAGACTGTCATGGAAATAATGAGTGACATTAATTCATTCCCTGATGACGTTTGGCTTTAATCATCAAAACATATTTCTTCACTTTCGGAAATTACCGAAATTGTATTCTTTGTAAATGGGAGTATTTGATCCATTGCGTTTTGAAAATGATCACCTGTATGATGTCACTCGGAAAGGGACTGAAGCACTCCCCATCATGCCTTGTTCAATTTTCATCTCTGCATGTGCCCAATAAGTTCGGAAATATTACTTGATAAACAAGCTGGCAAGTAATCATTACTACACAGGCCGCCTACTTAACCTTAGCTCTAAGTTTTTGAATGTTAGAAGCCTTGGAGTTAAGTTTGATATCTATCTTAATGAGACAGATGGCAGGATTTTGTCAGACAACCTATTCAATATCTAAACTAACAACATAGTGAAATGCCTTAATCCATGAACTGACTGCTCACAACATGTTGACAACGTTTTGATCTGCTTTAGCTCAAAGTGTATCTTATTGAAAAAGTAAACTACAGATAAACAAATTTAAACTCGTTTTCTTCTGCTCATTTCTGAATATTGTTTAATATTCAGAAATGGGCAGTAGAAAACGGGTTGAAATTTTATAAATAAAAAACTACACATTTTCATACTATTCATGAAAACTCAATCTCTATCCTGATGTTTGTTTTATTCCTGTTGCCGAGGAGAACGCATTTTATGGCTTTTTATCACCGTAAACTAACGTCGTTTCTTCGATATGTTAAATACCTCAGGGACACATGTAAAAAAAATCCCTGGGTTTAAAACGAGTCGTGGTAAACACAGACTGGGGAACATATAGCAAATTATTTTATTCTTTTATACGGTCATTGGTAAGGTAGAAACTTGACTAATGCTCGATTTTGTATGGATTTACTTTTAAATCGTATCAACTAAAGCTTGATACGATACACAGTCAGGGAATTTATCTCTGAATGGGTTCATTTAGACCCCCCCCCCCCCTTCAGAATGCAAATTAACCACCAGTTTATCTCGGAGGAACGAAAATAGTTCTTCAGTATGTTACCAAAATATCTTGTAATCCATCTAACCACCCAAACCCCGTAATGCAGTGTATTTAAGCCAAAATAGTAAAACTTATACGGTCTGAAACCAGACTTCATTTCATCTTTGGCATGCAAATTCGTCCAAACTTAGAAACCAGGAACCATCAATGTTTAAAATACAGCAAAATTATGTATTCCCAAAAACACCAACGTGGTTCTTAAAACTCCTAAAATAATATTTGACCTTCGAGAATTCAAAAATACTTAAATCCGCTGCTTTCCCAGTGTACGTTCAATGACATCAGAGCCTTCTATCATAATCACATGTCCCTGTGTACATGCGGTTTGAAAGATGGCAAAACAGTTGGAGCTGCCATTGCAACATGCGATGGCACTATCCTGAGCCGGTTACCGAATAACGCCTCGTTGTTTACAGCAGAAATTAGAACCATACTCGAAGCTTTCGCGGAAGTTAAAACCTCTCAAAAACGATTTTCATTAACTTTTCGGATTCACTTTCCACATTGAAAATCATGCAGAATCTTAACTCTTATCATATGATATTCTAGATATTACAGAAATATGATGTTCTCATATAATCTGGAAAGGTAGTTTGTACAGTTCGATGCCCAGCAACATTAACATAAAGGGTAATGAAAGAACAGATAAAACTAAAACTGATCTTGAATCAGCCGTCTCAGCATGGAAGTTTCCATTCGACTTAAAATATTGTACAAATCCGCAATGTCATCACACTTGGAAAAAATCTGTGGGCTAAAAATTACACAAACAAGAATATAAACCCACTATTGGAGAGTGGCATACCTCGTATAGAAGAAATCGGAGAGATGAGGTGGTAATGTGCCGATCGCGTTTGGGGCACACATACCTGACTCGTGCATTCCTCCTGGTGGGTGAACCTCGACAGGACTGTCTACCATGCCAATGTCCAATGACAGTGGATCACACTGGTTTCGAATGTGTCGACTTCCAGCCTGCAAGACAGCAATATTTTGACGTTAACTGTTTGATGAAACATTTTGAGGACTTATCGCCTGAAACAGTCTTGGACATACTAAGGAAATGCGGTTTATGCAGCAAAATATTACCGATGTTTTAAGTATTCTGCTTGTGTTGCCATTATTTTTGAAATAATTCAAACATTTGTTTTGTTTTATATTTTATTTTGATGGACCGGACATTTGCATTTATTTGGATGGGTTTATCATCCTAGGGATTTTGTGTATTCACATTGAGATCTTTGGAACATGTACCTTTAGTTGGCACCATAAAGCCACTGTTGTTCAGAGGTGTCGTAAAGCGTTAGAGCTGTGAAATCGTGTGGTCCAATCTCATTGCAGCAGCAGAGGGGGTGAACAGACCGAAACTAAAAGAGTACTGAATAGACAAAAACAGTTTCGGTTTATTTCCGTGGCGCGGACGCGCAGGGGCTAAGACATACAAAAACAGTTTACACACCGAGGCATCGCAGACAAAAAAAAACAGTTTCGCGCGCGTCGCGTCCATGGTCGGTCCAACCCCCGCTGTAAGAAACTCTTTGAGTTTCCAAGGAAACATTTTTATGTTAACCATACAATGTATCAAGTCCGATACGGTATCGTGTCCGCGGGTCGTGTAAATTTATTGTCACAAATCCGTGCGGGGTTCTTTGAGCGCGACTAAAGAAATTCTTAAACTTATTAATATCCATATCGCCGCTACACCAGGTTTGATGAATATTTCTCAGCGTATGAACATCAACTCCATTAAACACAGCAAGAAGATTACAGTTATCCCTGATTACTTTTGGTATTTGTGTGTAACGTTGAGTAACATAAATGACATCGGTGTTTTTATGACGACCCCGGGAAAATATTCTTGCAGGATTTTTTTGCTTGTCCAGCATCACATCATCATACACTACTAGGTTATTTATTTCTCCGTTAAGGTCTTCAACGCTGGGAGCTTCTTCGATATCAGTGATAAATTCAACTACTTCCTCGCCGTCTTCACTCAGCGCTTTTGCTCTCTCATTAAAATCTTTTATAACATTATAGCATCGCTGATCATCTACAGATGGTGCTACCAAATACAGCTTATCCCACTTCATCCACTTCATTATCATGTTCAACAGCAGTTGCGTTTTACCCGATCCTGACGGTCCTATGATGATCATTCTGATAGAGTTTGGTAGCACTGAATTATGCTTAACTGGCTCCTTTCTTCGCGTCGCAGAAAAATCTGTAATTTCCATTTGTATATAAAGAATAATAATTATGGATCTATATTGTGTGAAGTGTAAGGCACGAACCCCTACGAATGATCTAACAACCATTACAACAAAAAATAACAGACAAGCACTTTCTGGTAAGTGTACGCGATGTGGCACAAAAAAATTTAGATTTCAAAAAAAAAGCGAGAATTTAGCGGAGGTGACATTGCAGCCAAACTTGGAAAGCTCCCCGGAACTCCCTGGGCAAAGTATCCCGGAGAAAAGCATCTCCCAGGATACAATTACTGCGGTCCAGGGACACGACTAGATATCAGACTTGATGAACAATCTAACCCAAAACCGGGAGAGTATCCGATAAACGCTATCGACGCAGCGTGTCACATACATGATGTTGCTTATCTAAGTAAAGATCTACAAGACAGGCATATCGCGGATGTGAAATTAATTCATGCACTAAGCGCCATAAAAAATAAATCATTTAAGAAGTCACTCGCTAATTGGTTAGTAAGATCAGCGATGAAATCTAAATTAGCATTAGGCGCTGGATAATTAATAACAATGGAAGCGATTTATTATTCCCCAATCGGATACTGGAGAGGTAACTCCGCAATTAATAAACTCGCCAACGCGGCATCAGTAACACGCGAGGTTGCCAAAAAATGGCTATCAAAACAAGCAATATGGCAAATCTACTTACCACCACCTCGACAAATCAACTTTGCACATTTTGATGTTAGTGTGCCCAATGAAGTTCATCAGGCTGACATACTATTCCTGCCTCATGATACTGTCCGTAGAAAAACATACAAATACGCGCTAACAGTAGTTGATGTTGCTAGTAGATACAAAGAAGCAGAACCGTTAGCGACTAAAACAGCGTCCGAAGTCGCCTCTGCGTTTAAACGAATTTATCAACGAGGACCTCTAAACTGGCCACGATTATTACAAGTTGATCCTGGCAAGGAATTTCAGGGCGCGGTGTCATCACTGACAAAGCAGCATAACGTTACCATACGACGAGGACATACTGAAATTCATCGGGATCAGGCAATTGTTGAGCGATTTAATAGAACACTCGCTGAGAGATTATTCGGATACCAGTACGCGAGGGAATTCATTTACGATACGAGATCTCGTGAATGGGTTGCAAGACTGCCAAACGTGATAGCCGCACTGAATAATGAAATTACCAGAACAACAAACATGAGACCTGTAAATGCAATCACAAAAAAATATATACCCGGCGTTGGTGAACGTGGACATGTTTCAACGCAGCCAGGGACGCTAGCGTCCCCACTGCTGGGTAATGTCACCGTTAGGTATTTATACGAACCAGGCGAACTAGAAGGAGGAAAAAAAAGAGCAACCGATCCCACATGGAGTGTTACTACACATAAGATATCCAGCATAACCAGATCAACTGGGAGAAACGCAATCTACAGATTAGATTCGACTGCTCCTCAACGCGGATTTAAACGCGAGCAACTTCAGGTGATTCCCACGGATACACAATTACCACCCCGATCACTAAAGTGATTCGCACTAAAGTGATCCGCACTAAAGTGATCCGCACTAAAGTGATTCAATCATTTTAAATAACTGCAGCAACACCTCTGCGTCGGTTACACTCAAGACAGGTCAACATCACATTTTCACGTGTATGACCACGACTGCTATCTATTCTATCTACGGTAAATTGTCTTGGGTCGTTTTTCGAATACTGCCACAGCAATAAACAATTACAACTCGCACAGTGATTATTCTGCTGTTGTTGTAATTGTATAATGAGTGTTTCGTCGAGATCAAACTCTCTACCATTTTTTTTGTCGCTCTGTTTGTAACCGGCTAATTTCTTTCTTATTGTATCATCAACGATTGATCTGTTGATGCTGTCGTTGACAACATCATCTAATACAATTCTTTGTAACTGAGCTATCCTTCTTACTCTTGACACGGCTAAATAAACTAAATTCGACCACTCGATGCGATCATCAACAATCCAAACTGTTGTATCTGAAATAGTTAGTCCCTGCGAACTGTGGATGGTCATAGCGTATCCTAGCGTCCACGGGGATTTGCTCATTTTCAGTGCCTGTTCGACAGCATCAACATCAACTGTGACAATATCATTCAATACTAAATTCTGTTTCTCCACCCCCGACGCAGTCAGGCGCCCTGGAATATCAACGTCAATATTCTGCAATCGCGTATCAGCTGGTCTATAACACAACGGCACTGCCAGCATGGGAAATTTCTTCTGATGTAACTGAAATAACCGCTGCTGAAGTGTGTCCCTGACTATCTTTCTACTTGCCACAATTAAATCACCTGGTTTCCACGTTTCCCAAAAGTCGCTCAGCGAAGTCTCTGAAATTATTTTACGCATTATCGCACACTGGACTTTATTGGTTTGTAGCCTGATCAGTGCCTTAAACTCTTTCAGCGTTTCATCGAGTGATCTGTGATCGTTAGTTATTTCCTCATAATAATCTACAAAAGTTTTCAGCCACTCGTGTGGAGATTCACCTGTAAATGGCGGTGGTTGACCATGATCGCCGCACATCACCACTGCGGTATTTTTCTTTAGCAACCAATCCAGAAACTGTTTTAATATATCTAACGGCACAGTGTCTATCTCATCCCAGATTATTTTCTCGGGAATATATTTCGTTCCCATTCGTTCAGGTGTCCACGTGCCGCCGCTGTATTTGAAAAAACTGTGATACGTGCACGCGTTAACATCCCGTTGCCTCATCTCCCTGGCAAGTCTGTGTGTGGGAGTCAGCACGACCAAGTCAGAACCGCGAAATAATTCAATCGCCCGAGTTGTCTTACCAGAACCACCAGGCCCGTTCAGATAAACTGTTTTGTGTCTTGTAACAGGATCGTGCACCGGCGGCAACAACGAAGTTGTCCCCGACGAAGACATTTCTGCGCTGCGATACTCATCTTCGATTACAACGTCAGCTGATTCACAATATCCTTGTAACATTTCATCCTTTATTCTCCACGAGCCCCACGATGTATCATCCGATATAACATTATCCAACAGCGCTAAGTGTTTTTTACTAATATAAAATGAATCCGTTGCAACTCTCACTGCGACAACAGGGAATCTATTAATCATCGACAACAAATTTATGGATACATAAGCTAGCATCGAAGATCTCAAATGTGTGTACTGAGATGATTCTCCGTCGATATAACTAAAAACAGTTCCTAGTTTTTCCCCGTTTGACAGAAACACATCTTCGCGGTTACAGAACATGTTGTTCGCGGCTGCATCAGCGACAACAAGATCCAATTCAGCCTTGTCCATGATTAATCGACTGTGATGTTGTTTATGATCATACGCTCCACCTTGAGTGAATTTCCCTATTATTCTTCGTCCTAGATCTTTTGCTGTGCTTTCGTCATTTTTAAGTTTGTTTTTAAGTACTTCAGGAGCTTTCTTGATGATAGCGTCGATAGAAGTTTCTGGATGTTCTCGTGACCAATCTTCGATGACTTCTTCTAACGTACCCGGAGTTGGCAACCAAACTTCGGTTTGACGACAATAACATATAATCGCTTCGCTGACCGTCAGCGACAACAGTATTCGACTGTCAAGCATGTATCGCAATAACACTATCGGTGCCCATCGCTTCTCAACGAAATGTCTGCCAAACCAAACATAACACACAGGATGTAAATCCTTAGCGAATTTAAACGACGACACACAAGCAAATCCTGTCAGGTCAAAATCAGGCAATGGTCCGTTTACAGCAACTCTTGTCATCGAGTTTGTAACGTGGCCAAACCGTTTAAAATATTCGCTGCATTCTCCACGCCCAAGGAAACTTCCTGGATAACACGCCGTCATGTCGACGGATATCATATCGCGGTAATCATATCGAGTATTCCACAAACCGCCGTGTCCGTATTCAACACAGCTCTGCTGGATATCCGCAAGAAAACTTTTCGGAGTTGGTCTCCATGAATTTCGTTCCCGGGCTACATGTGCGGCAACACCCGGGACAGTAAAACAGTGTGTCAGTAACGTATCAGTGTTCGTCGCATGATATTTTTCTGCGAGTTTTTTCATTTCCTGCTGTAACGCCGTTGTTCTGTATATTTCCCCGTCGGGTCTCACAAACTGATCATATTCTCCATCTTCGGTACTTCTGAATAACCACACAGACACTGGATCGGTTTTACTTATCTGATAAATAAAATCAAACATACCCGTGGAACCGTTAGCGGTTCCCTTGCTCGGCAATTCCGGATAATACTTCACAACACGGTCTCGCGGGAATATCCTAACCGAGTCAGTCCAGGCGTGACTGTTATGATCGATAATAGTTATTGGTGTTCCACGGGAATTGTATTTACACTCATACAATACCTCACCGGTTAACGATGAAACCGTTATAGGAAATTTTAGTAATCGCTCTAGCTCGGCAACATCATTTATTGACGCTCCTTTATCCGCTACTCGTGTCGCCCACGCTGTTATTTTATTTTGTCTTAGCGGTGTTAGGCCGTTTCCTCGCATTGCATTTTTAAAATGTTCCATTACTCGCTCAGATACACAATTCATCCTTGACTCTGACACCTTCATCGGTTTGAGTTTATCAACGCGTGGTTTCTTCATCGGATAAATTCCATAAATGACTGCGGTCACAGGATACGCTCTGGCATAATATGGTATATCAATCCCAACAAGTACTCCCGGGTTTGAGTCTTTACTTAACAGAACGGTTTTCCCCCGCCTGGCATCAAGAACAGGGTCTAGTTTGTCTCTGATAATCCACGTTTCGTCGTCTTTAACAATAAATTTTATCTGTATGAAATATCTTCTCGCGTCGAGATACCCAATTATGTTACGCGCGATTGTGTCATTGATGGTAGCATCAATGATACGGCCACGAGAAATGCTTTGCATTTCCAGAGAAACGCTCGCGTGACAAACTCTTCGAGTTTCGGGGATAATTTTATACGAAGACCACGTGTGTGCGGCACCATCACGACGAAATTCTTCTTTGGCGGTCTTGATAACACCAAGCAGTTCCTTTAACTTTCTTCGTCGTGGATCAGCGGTTAACCGGTCAAGATCGAATCGACCGCCTGCAGGTTTTATTCTGGATAGTCTTTCAAATTCCTCCATATTATAATTAAGACAAGTATTTAAATAGGCAAAAATATTATATATAATGAACCAGTGCAAGTGGATCAAACTAAATTCATCAGCGCCGTGTAGCAAACCATGCAGACACGAATACTGTGGACAACATGCTCAACAGGTCCGCGGGGGGAGTCTAGGACCGATACCGTGTATCAGATGCGGTGTTGGAGTACGAGGAAAAACGCAATTATGTTCAGCGTGTGGTGGAAAACGCTATCGAGAACTAAAACGGTATTATGATAAAAAATATCCAAACTGTGATAACACTCTCTCCGAGTATGATTACATAAATAAGTTTTCAGGCAAATTATGAATTAGACAAATAATTTTGCTTATATTATAATGAATCAAGAATTCGTCCCACATCCAACTATTCCAAATTATGAAGCGTCACGAGATGGCACGGTGCGACACTGCACGCGAAGACGACCAATCGGTGGAGTTGATAATTGTGGTTATCTAAGATTTACTGCCACGTGCTCAAAGAGGTATTTATGTCATCGTTTCGTCTATGAATGTTTCTTTGGAGTGATCCCTAAAGGTTTTGTTATTGATCACATTAACGGTAATATACTTGATAACTCTATAAACAATCTTCGTGTGGTCACTCAGAGCAAGAACTGCCTACTGGGTAACACAGGGCGTTGTAAAACAGTTGCAAGAAGAGCTATCAAATCCACGAACACAATTACAGGTGAAGAAATTGTATTCCAGTCAATAAACGCCGCCAGTAAGCATTTCGATATTTGTCCACCTGCTGTACAGCATGTCGCAGATGGGATCTACAAAACAGCATTTTCCAAGAAGCTCAAACAGAAGATTTCATTCTGTTATATAACTCCGCCGATGTTGTAACCCAGATAGAACTCTTCGAGTTTACAAAAAAAAAACAAAAGCATGAGCGATGTTGACATCGCCAGAAACGTTAACGTTTCTCTCTGGAAGTCCAAGGAACTTCTCATGCAAAGAATTTCCTGAGAAACGCTAGCGTTTTCACGCATTTAAAAATATGAAAATATATAATAATATGAATCACGAAAATATAAATACCATACTTGTTGAAATTAAAGAATTACAACAGCGAGGTTTTAATATTTTACTAGACACTGAAACAATTATGTCAGATTTTGAATCCTTGAATGAGCTATCAACGAAGAAGAACAATCTCCCTGCCAGATATAGGTTCATTAAGGGTTTGCAAGATCGCATTTACAAATCACTTGCCACGATAACGTCCAATCAGGTATCTGAATTTATTCCACTATGTCGTGCAGTTGAGAAGATTCGTCTTGAATTGTCACACGAGTATGAGACTCGAAAATTAATTAACACCAGGGTGAGACTGTTGCGAGGTTATATAAAGGACGCGGAAATGCCTACATGTACTAGTATTTTTAGTATTTGTGACCCCGAGGAAGTATAAATGCACGAGTCCAAGAGACTTCTCACGGTAAAAAAAAAAGTGTATTATTTTTTTTTGTATTTCCAATTTCAGATTTTCAGGATTTGCTTGAGCGCTTCAGCATCAATACAACAATGAGAATAGTTCATGATCTGTTCTCGTTGACACCAAGCTGTGATCATATGATTTTGCTGTAACTGCGTCAATTGTGACCGCGTCAACAAGAAGTCTTCGTCGCCGTACACGTCAACGATTATTTTAACGGGCAAATACTGTTCTGGGAATGTCTGTCCGAATGCGGTTTTTATTGCCTCGTGAAGAATTTGCTTATCATGAATATGAACTCGTGCGTGAATGTATTCATACATTATACACAACTGTTTTTTTTTAAATGCGTGGAAACTCTTCGAGTTTGGAAACTCTTCGAGTTTGGAAACTCTTCCAGAAATGCTTTGCATTTCCAATTTCAGGACTTCACCAGTAAGTTTATACTGACGGTCTCGCCACGCAGGTCCAACAAATTCCCCCGTTGGTCGGCAAGTTTGAAATTTATCGTTGACAACCACGGATTATTACACCGTAGATAGACGGGATTGATTGGTTCTTGCACAATCAGAAACCCCGGCGGATCTTTTGGTGTGAACGTATACAGGATAAACCCCTGTTGGGCCGTAGTATTATCTGATGCGCTGTAGCTACCGTCGATGACGTCACATACAAGATTGACCGCGATAACATCTGTGATCGAAACGATCCCGACGGAGATGTGTCTGCCATCGGCGGTTGTACTGTTGTCGTGCTTGAGAATAATCGGCTGCGGTTTTGTTCGCGTGTACGTGGCAGAAATATCTTCGAAAGATTCATCGATGAGATCCTGGACTGATTTTCGTAGCGTGCGCGCGTTATATCCAGGAAATTTAAAATCTGGAATACCCGCCTCGGAAATACCAAATCGGGATGCAAAATTCGATCTTTTTTTGTCTCCATAATCGCCTTTGTAATCCAGTAGATTCTGAACTAATTTTTGATTTATAATTTCCATCGCGGATGCGAGTTTGTTTAGTTTTTCTATGGTTGTGATAATGTCCCCGCGTGGTCTTGTTATATCAGAAATATAATCTTGAAAATATACTCGCAACAGTTCTAGCTGTTGTTTATGTGCTTGTTTGATCGGATTAAAAAAATGAGCTTCTATGTCTTCTGGAGAGTAAAGACGGTATTCCCCGCCGCTGAAAGCTACCTCTATTACATCCAGGGGTATTATATCCAAGGGGGGTCTTGTTATAAACCAGGCTTCTCCTGATTGTAATTGATCTGAAAATAAATAATTGCTGTACACGAGGTCGTGTAGTCCTTCCTTCGTGGTCTCGAAATCCGATTTTTCAGGTTTTGGTGGATCCGGTCCGACCTCGGGTCGTTCTCGTGGCCATCCTAATACGGCCCTGATTGAGCTGTTATAAATATCCACGGCGTATCCCGGTGTTGAGATTTCAATGACCGCAGACAGCGTTGGTTCATGAGCTGTTATAGATATTTTGGCTTCCTTGCCGGTGATTCGTTTTATTTGGCGTTGTATCTCATTATTGATTTCTTCGATCTGATAACTCCCAGTGGGTAGCGTAATTGTATCCCATTCAAGTTCACGTTGTTGTGGGTCCCCGCTTGGTCTCCCGAACACGAACGAATTATTCGGCTGCAAACCGCCAAATGATTCCGACCTGATATTGGGCCAGCTGTGATACACACTAAGCTTTGCCAACGCGATTTCACTCACTGGAATTGGAGTTCGAAAATTAATACCAAATTCTGGTGTCGTCGAGGACACTGAGATCATTGTGGTCCTTACCGGTGTTGTGTTTGTGACTATTTGTTGAAGCAGTTCTATTGACATTATTTATTTGTTTAGTTTTCAAATAGTCATTGTACGCATCTGACATTAGTTTGAATTCAGAATCTGATATCGACGCGGCGTCGCTACCTTGCACGTCTAACGATGATGATATCAGCGATGATAATTTCTGATATGCGGTCGTGGCTGTATTTAATTTTGTCGTGTAATCGTGTAATTTTGTGTTAGCACACGAGGATATTTTTTTTGCTATGATGCCGAAAACTCCTGCCGCGGTAGTGGTCGTACAAACAGAAATCGTGGCCGCGACTGCAATTACCGGAGTGACCGCTGATAGTATTACCCCCGCGGATGCAACAACGGCAGATACTGAATAAACCATAATGTCTAACACTGTTATGCGTCTGCGGTATTTTTTTACTTTTTTACTGGTTACTTCGATGACAGTTTTTAACTCAGATTGCCACTCACGGACTTGATTGTATCGATATTGTTGAGCATCTGGAAATCCTTCGAATTTCAACGTTGACATTTATTTAAAATCGCTGGCGATTTCAATTACTGGTAATTTTCAATTACGTAACCAATTGAGGCGTTGCAGCGACGAATTCCAAACACCACCAGTAAGATGTTGAGGTTAATTCCTTGTCGTCGGCTACAAGCATAAATGTTTCCTCGGTTCCGCTGTTTAGTATTACAGTGCAAACCGGGGAATACCTATCGGTGGAATGTCTCCAAGGATATGTTGTGAAGATTTCAAATTTAGCGGATGAAAACACAGACAACCTGTAAACACCGGTGGCTGTTGCTGTATATTTGATAGTGTTATTTTGTTGTGACCATGTTGCGAATCCCGATGATACCGTGAATACGATGTTGGTGATATGCCCGGGAGTAACTCCAGTGGGAACTTTAATCAAACTGGTTTTGTTAACGATATCAGGAATACCCGATACGATATTCTGCTGTGTTTGTTTGATCGTGTTAATGTCGGTCTTGATATCAGCGAGGTTTACACCGACGACTGGAGGAGTCCCAAAGAACTTATCCACGGACTCATCAGTTTTTGCGAAGTTTCTTTGGAGTCTTTTAAACCCGCTCACGTGAACATCATACTCTGACCGCAGCGTATTTAGTTTACCGTTGATGATGTCCACATATTGTTTGTTTGACGCATCCTGGTCGGATTCGGGATTCGCTAACGCGGTTATTTTGTTGCCGCTCATGCTGAGTTCGCCGGTCATTACGTCGCCGGATTTTATTACTCTGTCGATGATTAGGCCAGCAACGTGTTGGTACTGCGCGTCGACGTATTGTTTATTTGCGGCATCTTCGAGACCTTCCGGATTTTTTAGAACGGTTATTTTGTTGCCGTTCATGCTGAGTTCGCCGGTCATTACGTCGCCGGCTTTTTTCACACATTTATCAACACCTTTATCAATACTGTCTTTGATGCTTGCGATTGATATATTCGAGTCCTTGATCCGGCCGCCATCACTAAATGTAACGAAGTTATCCTTGGTAGCTCCCATAACTCTGCGAATTATATCATTCCACTTAATGTTGCTCGTTCTTAGTTTTCCTTGCTTGTCTTGGAAAATAGCAACTTCATCTGGGTCAACTCCGGCTAGATTCAAAAGATTTTCGACTTCATCTCGGGTCGCATATTTTGAGAGATCAGCATCTGTGCTTGGTTTACCTCTTCGTGTGAAAGGTCTTCCGTAAATATCCACCATTATTCTTATTGCTGTTTTTCAAATGCTAGCATTGGAAACGCTAGCGTTTCTCGATGCGGTATATTCATGCACTACTTTATGAGGAGGAGTTGCTGGATTTCTTGAGATTGCATCAAGAACATTTAAAACCTCGTTTCCGCAAATGGGCGGATCAACTAATGTTTGTGTTGGTAACGTCGACTGCCACACTGGAACATTAGAAAATCTGCTGTTGAGAGTGCGAGGCACTCCGCGGACATACCTGAGAAACTCAGTTGGCGGTGCTAGCCCGTACGAATCAAAATAGATAATTCCGCGTGGATCGATCGCGTAAGCAACCCAGTGAGTTCCAGGACCGTCTTTGTTGTCGAGATTGATAATGCCAGTTTCTGGATTATTCGGTTGTTGCGGTAATTGATCTCGCATAAATACTCCTCTGAAATGTTTTACACGCAATTTTTTAACAGCATCGAGTAAATCAAAATTAGAAGCTGGAAACACTTTGTGTTTCAGCGTTAGAAATTTTTTGGATACCATGATGCGGGAGTTCCCGGTAGTCTTAGACCGCGTCCCTTTTTTTTCTTATACCCTTTTCCGGTTGCTTTCTTTAGTGCCATTCCAGCTGCGGTTCCAACTGCACCAAGTGCTGCTGCCTTTGCTACGGCTGGTGCTGCTGCTGCAATCAATGCCGGTATTGCTGCGAGAAGAGGAAATATTCCACCGGTTTTAGTCATGTCCTTGATAGCTGCAGCAGAGAAATCAAGTCGGACACCGGTTTTTGCTGTTAGTGCCTTATTAAAATGTTTAATCTGAGTATTAGTCAACGACAATTTGTTTGGACCGCCAGTAATCTGATCTCGTTTTAGTGTTATTGATGTCCCGCATGTGCTTGCGTTCTTCGATTGCAATTTCTTTGTCTGACCGGAAGTCAAGGTGACATTAACGTGACTGTATGACATTATATTTCAGAAACTAATTTAATTGTTACATATTTTCTACTGGAGCGTCAATAACTCTCATTCGTCCGCCAACACCTTCAAGCAGCATTGCTTTATCGGAAAGTATGACAGCAATCGCTCTGTAACCACCAATAGGAACACCTACACGAGCTCGGAAATGTAGGTCGACAACAGATTGTTTAACCAGATCAAGATGTTCCAGCGAAAAGTAATAAATCGGATATAAACTCATAAAGTCTCGCTGTGATATTTGCAGGCCAGTGTCTACATTAAGGTCGCGCCCCATAAATGACATCAGACGATGATACGCGCGTGCGACACGATGATGTCCGAAATCTATTAATATATCCTCAGATGGCTCCTGATGCCCATTTATTCTCAACGAAACTTCAGAAACTCCAAGTGTATCAAATACCATTGGATTTCTTTCCTGGTTATCTATTCTACCACGGTATTGAAATGCAATGAAAATATGTCGTGGTGCTGATACTCCTTGTTGCGATGATATATGCCATGTAAACAACCCGCCATGATCACCCTGAATAACGTCTGTGGTTGTTGTTTTCCAGGATAGCAGTGATTTACCGCCCGTGTCCATGAAAGACAACAGTCGTTGTTCTTCGGTGATTGACGGAGACATCCACAACCACAGTTTAGTTAGTATTATTTGACCAGGGGCAACAGCAGCATCTCGCCAGATAGCGTCATTATCATCAGGTTTTCGCACAAGTACAACTGTGTGTTTGGAACCGAATATGACCTTGTGGACATCTCTGCAGAATCCAAAGATGTGAGACAATGGAATCACACCTGAGAACTCTTCATCTCCACTTAACATCGATCTACGTGTTGCAAAACCTAAATTAAAATTTTCGTTCATCGATGCAACTTCGGTACCGGCAATATTCATTGTTACATTCCTGTTCTCGGGGTGGTCGGTTATATCCTTTGCAAACATCATTGATGGTCCGGCTGATCTGGTGTAATCATCCGAGTATCTCGCCAACCCGAGAATTGTTGTGGCAACGTCGACGTTATCATGAATTGTTTCAATTTCTTTTCCATCTATCATATAAATAGCGGATTTAAATAACGCCATGATGCCGTTGTTAACAAATCCCACTCGGTCGCCGATTCCGTAGTTAGTGTTATCATTCTTTAAAAACCTACCTTCAACTTCGATGAAGGCCTCAGCGGGCAAGAAGTATCTACTTGTATCCTGGACCTGTAGTTCAATTCTTCCCCGTTGGTTAGGATCACGTGCTTCATAAGAATAATATTGAAAATCACGTACAGAATCATCTTTAAGTACTGGTTTGGACATATCAAACGCGTCATTGGATTTTCGTGCAAACATTATTATTATTCGTGATGGTCTAATTAAAATATTATCGTCACCGGAAACCACTACCAGCTATCAAATTAGCAGTTACACTATCTTGCAACGCTTTGGAGGTAATTCCTGTTGTTGCGATCTCAGCTAATTTCTGATTTACGGCCTTATTTACTACGCTACTAACATTTGCCGGCATAGCTTCAGTGGATGGTAGTTTTACTGGCGCCAACCTCTTGACTGGGTTTTTTTTCCGTATCAGCTGTGCTAGTCGATCCTTGATTGATTGAAATGCTTTCCCGGCAAGACTACCAACAGTGCCAATGGCTTTATCCTTGACAACATCAGCGGCTTTCATCGCGAATTGTTTTGCTAACGGTCCAGCTTTCGGAGCGATTCTTGTGACTAAATCCCTAACAACATCACCGACTCCATCTCCGTAAACAACCTCGTATACTGGTAATCGTGAGTTTACTACTCTGACACTTCTTGGTCTGCGAAAAGAATCGTGTAGTATCATTTTATTTAATTATTGTTTCTCTAACTAAATTTGCTAGTCGCTGTAGTAACCATCCGCGAGTTCATCAATGAGTCCCCGGTAGATGCCGATATCCATAATGCCACGCTGAAATAGTCTCTGACAGATATCTGCGGCTTCATTTATAATTTCCGGAGAGTTGTTTCCGGCTCGTTTTCCTCCTATGAGAACTTCTAACCGTGATACGTCATTGATGATATTATCAGGGCAAATAAAATTATTTCCCAGACCACTACCAGTAGCGGCTGGTGCGTCGTGAAATTCTTCCTCTGGAGATTGCGGTCGAGGAGGTTCTTGCTGCGGTGGTGGAGGTTGTTTTTTCCGCTGCCGAGTTTGTTTCTGCTGCTGCTGTGGTGGTGGAGAAGAAGATTGCTGTTGTTCTATTTGTTGCAGAGGTGGAGGAAGTTGATACCCGGCGAGTTGTTTTTGTTTTAGTTGTTTTATTTGCTCGTTATAAAGTCCTCTTATTACTTTATCAAAATTTCTAAAATCTAAATCATCATCTCTAGCTTGCCTTTTGTTTGTATATATTCGATATATCCATTTGATAAGATTATCATCATTTACTTTTTCATGGGGGGGTTTTAAAATTTTAGTTTTATTAAACATACTAATTAATACTTTTTTAGGTAATTCTTCCTTTTTAGTATTTCTAATATCTTCGATAAAACCTTCCTTAAATCTTGCAATTAATTCTACGTTTTCTTTTACTGATTTTGGTTCTTCTCCCACATCGGCGACGTCAGTACCCTCAAGTATTTCTTCACCGACAGGTGGAGGTTGAGCCGCAGCTATACCAGTTGGAAGATCTCGTAAAATCTTCTTTGTCTGTTTAGTTCTTCTTGCTATTTTTTCAGCCTGCGTCGCAGTTTGTTTTGATACCGGAAGAAGATCTTCTTTGATGACAGTTGTAACCCGTTCAGTAGCTGCAGTGACGGGTTTAAATAATTCCTCCGCGGATTCTGCAAAGACTTCCCGTGCTTGCTGTCTTAGTTGTAATTTTTGTCTGACACTATCACGGACAGGAAGAAATTTCTGAATTGCTTCGAGACGTTCTCGAGCTAATCTAGTAGTAAGTGCTTCTCCGATATTTGCCATTATTTATTTGTCAATGATTTAATTCCGCTAACATAAAAATGTTTCCTTGGAAACTCATTTCCCAGAGCAGCACAGGGGCCCGACCATGGACGCGACGCGCGCGAAACTGTTTTTTTTTGTCTGCGATGCCTCGGTGTGTAAACTGTTTTTGTATGTCTTAGCCCCTGCGCGTCCGCGCCACGGAAATAAACCGAAACTGTTTTTGTCTATTCAGTACTCTTTTAGTTTCGGTCTGTTCACCCCCTCTGCTGCTATTGCTGTTTCTGTATGTAAAGGAAATACAATTGTTGAAATGAAATTTCAATAAACGGATTGGAATTTAATTGGAAGTGACCAGAGTCACAACTGCTCGCCTTATCTCCATGCGCAAACAAAGCGTAATAATTTTTTTTTTCTGCATAGGCTTATATGCTGCTTTTTACTGCAACACTGTTTGCTGGTTAGCAAATCTTCATGCAAAATCAGATCAAAATATAATATTTGATACTTGAAGTGCAAATCGCTTACTTGTCGTCCCATATTTCAGTGCCAATCTTCTTTCGTTTTCCATTTCTTCTATTTTCCTAACATAATATAAATATATACTTTATGGAGGTTATGACAAAACACACTCGTTCATACATTTTACAGTCTAATCAATCCGATCTTATAAGAAGTAGGTTGTCTAAATAAAATATCAACGGTATAGAAACTGATAGGTCCGTGAACGATACTGATGCTTTATATGTAACTATTTAATGTAGCACCATGTTGTAAAGAGACGTAAATGGAACTTATGTTGTACTGACTTTCTAATTTTAAAATTAATAATGATCTATATTCGATTGATTGGCATGTTCGTCTCAATAGTAGGGTACATATACTACAAAAGAAATATGTATGTATGTATGTATGTATGTATGTATGTACGTATGTATGTATGCATGCATGCATGCATAAGTTCAAAGAATGTAAAAATGAATTGCAAGAACATTAGGACCTTAAGCTCTCCAAGAAAAATAAACTTAATTACAACAAAATAAAATGTAAGGTTTATTCATCTTTTTAAAGGCTGCAGATAGCTGCAAGCTCTCATCTTACATGATTCTCTCTCTCTCTCTCTCACACACACACACAGACAAACACAACGGCAACATGTTAGAAATACTTAAAGATTAATACAATTTGTGTATATACCCATACACCTTATTCGCCTAAGAAGTCCAAAATGTTGTTAGGTGGTACGTCCTTATCGAGGTTCTTCATTCGTTGATCGTGGTTTGTTTGGTGCACAAACACTGTAAAGGCTATACAGCGCCACAAAAAGGTTATGTTGGCGACTTTTCGATTTTGTATACAATAAAGAGTGATCTATTTAACGTCAAAATAAAGATTAGCATTACAATATATAAAAAAATGGGTAGAAGAAAATGAGCTCCAGTTTCCGAAGTCAAACACCTACCGTATATATTTCGGCCGCTTACATCATATTCGTGATGATACCAAAATATCTTAATCGGTGTATTATACCTGATGTGGAGCTATTCTGTGTATTAGATAGCCAAGAGAGGGGAACCGAGTGGCCGAGTGATCAAAGGCGCTCACCGTTCATTGACATCTCACCTGTCTGCGTGGGTTCGAGTCTCAGGTTCGGCCAATGTGGTTATGTGAGAAAGCTTGCCAGTAGCGTCTTGTGGGTCGTTGGTTCTTTCCGGGTTCTTCCTCTGCCATTTGTACTGGGTGCCATGTATAGCCTATATTGTGCTGAAAAATGGCGTTAAACCCTAAGATAAAAAGATAGCTCAGACAAATGGATAAAAAGCGAGTCGTGGCAAACACATATTGGGTTGCAGACCGGTTAAGATTTGCTTAGCTTATACAAGTCATTAGTAAGATCGAAATTTGACTATGGGAAGTTGCAAAGTTGGAAATTTTCACGCAAGACGCAATGACCACATCTCAAGTAGGTCAAAGGATATGGCCTTCATAATTACAACAGAAACTATAATCAATGCTTTAAACAAATTTGGAAGGATGAATAAAACCTAATTACGAAATCTTTTCGGATTCAATTTTCACATCAAAAGCTTTGCAGGATCTTAAATCAGACAGCCTGTAAATATCTCACATATTACAGAAACATGATGTTTTAGCGCAGTCTGAATAAAGTATTCTGTATTTTTGGATGCCTAGTCACAACGCCTTAAAGGGTGATAAGAGGCAGAAAAAGTAGCCAAAGCTACCTTGCAATCACACATTTCCAAATGGATGATTCCATATAATGACTTCAAATATTGTCCAAATAAGAATGTTAGTCATACACGACTAATATGTGGAATAAAAACTCCACAAACAATGTAAAAAACATCAAACCTACTATAGTGGTGAGTGGTATCCCTCAGTTGCAAGCTTTCTCGTGTGTCATATACTGATGCACATTATGCGACACATGTCATTTTATTTTACACTACATTTTCAGCACTATATGAAATTATTGAATGTAACTGTGTGTGTTTGGATTCCAAGATACTTGATGCGGTTGTCACCTTTGGCATTATGTCATGTCATTTAAACAGTTTGCATATATATTTATCTACTTGTACACATTTATGAACTGTATTAATTTTTTGACTCGTGTCATTTTTAAAGTAAGAAGCATGAGACTTTTGGCATCGTCCAGAAAACATATTTGGTTTCTAATAAAGAAATATTTTATATTTAATTTACTTTTCCGTATAATTTTAATTTGACTTAATATTGCATATGTATTCAACATTTTAAATGTTTACACAGATTTACAGTAATGCTTTCGGTTAATAATTGCTTGGACTGTCATAGTCATAGTCTCGTTTGAGAATGAAAAGCGCATGGATTTGCCGTAAACAAAGAAAGGCAAATTTTATTATTTTCTCGACTCAAAGACGTAACCTGGGGAATTGACTTTGACATGATGTCATGCATGTTACTTTCAGTTATTGAGTGCGGGACTGTTTCTTTCCTCGGAGCAAAATGTCTGATTCAGCGCGTGATTGTTGTATGATCTCTGCTTTGTATTAAATGCCTGCTTTTGCGTACATCATCCAACTCAACCCCACCCTGCAAATAATGCATATCTGCTGTTTTCATTACTTCAGTTTATATTTAGTGTCCTACATTTTACTTCACCAATTGCAACATTAGTAGTTCAGCTGTTGTTTTCAGGGCGTGGTGATACGATGGTGGGTTACGAGAGTGACGTTAGCCAGGGTAATATAAGGGAGGTAATTCTTGTAACTCAATTAACATTCTTGAAACGGAGTTTTCCCCTCATAATACGAATCTAGAGATCTTTAGGGGCGAGAGCATTGTAAGAACGAGGATTAAACCATATCATTCAAATGAAAATCATCTATTTGATAAATCTGGAGATAAACCGAGTTTATATGTAGAAAATAGATGTTGATTGATTGCGGATTTTCCGACGGACCAGCACCGCAAGGCTATATAGCACCACCAAAAAATTTATATTTGGGAGATTTGTGTCTCAAAAAGGTTTGTTACCAGCGAGCAATAAAAGTAGAAAAACAGAAAGCTGATCGATTGGTTAATAGATTTACGGCGCACCAGCACTGTAAGGCTATATAGTGCCCAGAGGCGTAGTGCTAAATCAAGAACTGAGAGAACGCAATAAGGGAGTGAGGGAACGCATGTTGCTCAGCTTTCTGGGGGACAATGGCGAACACATAAAATCCCGGGAACTCGCAAAAAAGGAAGGGGACGCCGTCTTTACAGCACTACACCCCCGACAGCACCACAAGAATGTTATATGATAAAAAAGCATTATGAAAAAGGTTTTTTTTTTTATAACGGGCGATAAAAGCACAAAATACAATGATATATGGTGATAATATATGAGAGCTCTCATTCTACGGGAAATCTAAACGCAAAAAAGCAAGGCGACGCCGTCTTTACAGCACTACACCCCCGATAGCACCACAAGAATGTTATATGATAAAAAAGCATTATGAAAAAGGGTTTATTATAACGGGCGATAAAAGCATAAAATACAATGCTATATGGTGATAATATATGAGAGCTCTCATTCTACGGGAAATCTAAACGTTCTTTTTAAAAGGGTGATAAAACAACAAAAAGTTAAACAGAGTGATATACTGTACGAACAATCCACACCAGGAGCCAAACACTTGGTAAAACGATTAATCTTTATGTTGAAAATTGTTTCAGATAAAATACTGCCCTGGTGTATACCCATCTTTTGCTGATACATATCAGAGAGGGTTGAACCCACTTGAAGCTAGAATTATGTTTGAGAGAACGCTCTGTACAAAAGCGGACAGATGGTCTTTTAGACCCAGATCGTGCAGGTTATTCATTATTTCGTACTTCCATTCCTTATGCATTTTCTAAATCGAAGAAAACAGCTGAGCAATGTTACTTCTTGATAAACATAACGCGAATAAACGTCTCAAGTCTAACCAGATGATCATTGGTACTATGGCCAAATTGAAAGCCACTCTGTAAAGATGTTAAATTTGTAGCCTCCAAGAACAAAACAAGCTTTGGCATTATTATTCCTTCCATCCTTGTACACACACACAGCTCGTCAAAGCAATGGGACGGAGTTGGTACATTACTAGTTGCAAATTTCAGAGAGAGAGAGAGAGAGAGAGAGAGAGAGAGAGAAAGAGAGAGAGATTAATGATGGTTCTGGTATGTGTTTTAATAACTATTGATGCATTTCGTCTTGGTGCAGATTTATGTCAAGTGCTAGGGATGTCAAACGCCCGGGTATTTAGGACAAGTCAGCCGGATGGATTTATTTTTAGCATAAACATATAGGCGTTCGCTATAGATAAATGCAGTAGCTAGGAGTAGTGAATGGGGTCACCCTAGCGACAATGGGAATTAGCATTAAAAACACCCCTGGGTCACTCTAGCGACAATGGAAATTTAACATGGGGAAAAATCATGGGTCACTCTAGCGACAAGGGAAATTAACATGGGAATAAATCGTGGGTCTGTTGAGCGACAAGGGAAATTAAGATGGGGAAAATTGTTGGGTCACTCTAGCGACAAGGGGAATTTAACATGGAACTATAGTTTGGGTCTGTCTAGGGACAAATGGGAATTGAACATGGGGAATAGAGTTTGGGCTTGTCTAGGGACAAGGGGAATTTAACATGGGATTTTTTTTTAAAAAACAATTTAAAAAAAAGGGTAGGCAATCGAAAGTCAATCTCTTTTCGAGACCTATGAGTGGCCCTGAAAAGGGCCTTTGGGTTTCTTCTACTTCTAATTTCTTCTATATCTCCACCAACTTCTTATTTTCTCTCCTACACTCTTTCTCTTCTTTTCTTTCTTTTCTTCCTTTTTTTCTCTTCTTTCTTCTTCTCCTCCTCTTCTCATTTTCTTCTTCTTTTTCAATTTTTTCATTCCATTCTCTTATCCTTATCCTTTCCTCTTCATCCTCCTTCTCCTCCTTTATTTCTTTCATCACAGCACTTATCATGTCCTTTACTTTTCTTAAGTTGTTAATCACCATCTTCACTCGATGGGGGCTATAAGAATAGTGATCTTCATTTAGCCTCACTAGCATTTGTTCCATCATGCCCAAATTGTCCAGGAGGTCTTGCAATGTTTGCATTTTATCGAGGTGGTTTGAAGCCATCTTCTCTGTAGAATGGTTTGAACGACGAATACTGTGGGTTCTTATAGTGAAAGCGCGGACGTGATGGAAAACATCACCCTAAGACATAAAAACAACGCGCGTACGTGAAGGAAAACATCCCCTACTTTTTTCTCATTTCATATGATCTACTATTCACATACGTGAACCAGCAATAAACAAACCCCAAATCTACTATTTACACACGCAAATCATTAAAACTAAATCCATAATCTACTATCCACACAATCGTACGTGAACGGTTACAAAACCCTAACTATACTCTCCACATACGCTAACAAACAATAAACGAACCCATAATCTACTATTCACACAAACGTACGTGAGCGCTTACAAACACAAACACACAAACACATACACTCACACTATGAAAAAGAGTCAGTGTTTATATTCACACTACTCTACCTACACACATTGGCAAATCGATTGTTATTTCTTTTCTAGAGTATTGGGTAGCCCTGAAAAGGGCTGTTTGTTTTTTTAACTCCAGATGCACCTATCTAATGATGGCACCTTCCAGGCCTGGCACCACACACACATCTTCTTCCCCAGTCTCCTTTTACCTTTCTTCTTGGGAGTGCAGAGGCGGGATAAGTGGCTTCAGAATCCCAATTTTCAGTCTCTGGGATTCTGAAATTTTCTCTCTCCTTTTCCTCTTCTTTTTTTCTTCTTTCCTCCTCCTCTTTCATCCTTGCCTCTTCGACATGGCCTCCGCGGCCAGTTCATTTAGTATGCGCCTGGCATATTCCAGGTGCATCTGGAGTTCTAGCAGTTTCACAGTTCTGGTATTCATTGTCTTGTCAACGAATGAACAGGGTAGCTAGACTGCCCAGCGAGTTTCAATTTATACTGAAAGCGCGGACGTGATGGAAAACATCCCCCTAAAACAAAACTGATCTTACCTAGATCATGACCAAACAACGCGCGGACCTAAAAGAAACACTCACTCACTTTTTTATACTACCCATTACTATTCTAAAAATTTTCATTAATCACTTCAATATACTATCCACATACGCAAAGCAATCCAATCAAACCCCAAATCTACTCTTTCCACACCTCAAACAGCCAAAAACATGATCTTAATCTACTATCCACACCAACGTACGTGAGCACTTACAAACACACAATCCTATACACAAACACATACACTCACACTATAAAAAAGAGTCAGTGTTTATATTCACACTACTCTACCTACACACATTGGCAAATCGATTGTTATTTCTTTTCTAGAGTATTGGGTAGCCCTGAAAAGGGCTGTTTTTTGTTTGCTATGGCAATCTTTTAGTTTCTAAGAATGCGACGTCCTCTGAGGATAGACTTTCTGACGATAGGTCTGCTTCTTCGGAAAGAGAAGAAGAACTCTTTGGTGTCGATACGACAATCGACAAAGCCTCTGTCAGGTTCAGGTTCCTGCTGCTGCTGCTGTTGTTGTTGTTGTTGCTGTTGCTGCTGCTGTCTCTGAAGTCTGTACTTCTCTGTCCATTCTTCTTTCTCCCTGTTCACTTCTTCTCTGAAGAGCTCTTCTATCAGGTCTTCAGTGACTTTTAACATTCTCACATTCTCTATCTCTTCTGGCTTCGGTATCAGACTGTGTCTGACCCTATGCAAATTCACGTAGGCTTCGTTTAGCTTAGCTAGTTTGGAGCACATCTTCGTAGAAGGATGAGTCGACAATGGATGGTTAGACTGGAAACTACCCCGGTTCTTAAAGTCAAAGCGCGGACGTGAAGGAAAACATCCCTGCACGGTTTTCGAGCCGCAACGTTCAATGAGTGTCATGAGAGGGATAGAGAGAAGTCAAAGAGCATGAATCAACATTCTTATAGCCAAACAAAAGACAAAGGCATTTTTTTCAAAACACAACATTTTTTTATTCAAAATCACTTAACACTAACAAACAACTCTAACATTTTTAACAATAATCCAACAATATAACATCAAACATTTTTTTCAAATGACAAACATTTTTTCAATTAACACTCTACTTTAAACAGGGCTGACAACGTTGTGAATGAAATTGTGATTTCCACTGTTGGAAATCATTAGGCCATTGATGTACACTACGTTTCCTAGCTTGAGACAAAAGATAAGCATAATGGTCACAAAACCATTGATCTACTTTCACATCATTTCTAGAAGAAGAACGAGGATCAAAATGAGTCACTAAATGTTCTAAGGAAGAGCCCAGACTGCCATGATGCAGAAAATACACGCAATATTGTCCACACACCAAGGAATCTGTGCCTTGTAATTTCACATTATTGAATCGGGTTGTCTGAGCATTTCTTCTCATAAAGTCAATGATATCGTCTTCCAAAGGAGGCAATCCGTACGAATCGAAATATTCCACACATCCTTCTTGAGGAAAGTAAACGGCTACCCAGTGGGTTCCTGGGAGATGACTGTCGTCCGTGTTGATCACATAAGCTAGATGGTCTTGAGGTTTGCGATGAGTGAGTTCATCTTTAGCACAGACGACAGGATTCCAAGAAGCCGTATACGAACTGTGGTTCAAAAGGTAATAAAGTTCCCAGGTATCCATGTTTTGTTTTTTTCTTCTTCACAGGTAATAATAAGTCATCAATTCGATCCTGACTTTTTGCTTGAAAATGTCTGACAAATAACCGTTTCTTCGTTTCGTCCCCTCACTCTGATTCAGGAGAGCTTCGATACGATCGATCTCTTGAGTGGTTAATGGTGGACAAGAATGTTCACGCAAGTCTTTATACCACTGGTGCAACACGACTTCGTCCGAGATGAGACTCCAAGCTTCGTCCAGATACTCGTCCAATTTTTCTTCTTGACTCAGCATCAGGCATTTATCGTGTTGAATTTGACTGGGATGATCGTTTTGACATCCATAGCAATCTTTCTTGATCAATTCCGTCATTTTTTCGACCAAGTGTTTGGCAAAACAGGAGACTAAATGGGCTTCTTGTTCTGGCCATCTCGACTTCATCATGACAACTTCTTCGTCTTTGTCTTGGGATTCTCCTTCCACGGTCTCCTCACATTCCGTGTCCAAAGTTTCTCCACTAGGTAAAGAGGGATAACAGTCTTCCATAGCTTCTAATAGTCTAGAATGACTTCTCCCAAACTGTTGATTTCTATCGTATTATCGAATTCTGCATACAGGATGACGTTCACTGTCTCTTTCACTTCTTCTGCAAACTGAAGTTCCACACGAATCTGGCCGGATTTTATAGGGTGGAAATGTCCCTCGTCACTGCCTTGGTCTGGAGTGAAATCGAAAGCCCACAAAGCATAGCCTCCTGCGTAATCTTCGTACGTAATGCCGTGACTGGTGTTGGTCCCTAACTGGCCGGTGGCTTGTACAGGGACAAGTACGATCTCAAGTAATTCATCTTCTCGTCACTAAAGTCAGGTTCGAAAGGTCTGGTACACAAGGTCTTGCCATCGCGACTGACTTCGATTTTCTTCACCTTAAAGTTTTTAAACTTAAAAGGATTTTTAGTGAAGTCTCCGTTGAAGGCTGAATTCTTGACCATACCAAGGATTAAACGTTTGGGTAACTGTCCTTGAAACAGATGATCTTCGATCATGGAATGATGTCCAGTGGGAATGGTGAAGGTTTTCACTTCCACGCGTCGTATGGGATATTTGGCGGTCGTTCTGCTCAATGTCTGACTAATGTCGTTTCCCACTTTGGGTAACACT
Source organism: Sinohyriopsis cumingii (assembly GCA_028554795.2). Taxonomy (NCBI): domain Eukaryota; kingdom Metazoa; phylum Mollusca; class Bivalvia; order Unionida; family Unionidae; genus Sinohyriopsis; species Sinohyriopsis cumingii. The sequence goes on along the minus strand of CM068831.1, from coordinate 109,800,390 downwards.
TCCACGCGTCGTACGTAGAGTTTGACCTCCTCGATTTTGCTTTTAGGATTGCCACTAGTAGTAGCATCAGTATCAGCCAACAAATGGAAAGCAGCACTGCTACGATTCAGTCTCAAGCGAACATTTACCCCGTTCAGCAAATATTTCTCTTGCAACCACATGTCCAAATGCAAACGATCCATCAGTTCTAAACTCTTTCCATTTAATATTTTGTTACTTCGTTCTACAAATCCCTCATTGGTGTCTGCTTTTTTTCTGGGTCATCACTAATACCTGTTTTATCAAAATCGCCCGCTTCGTCAGGTTCCCATAGCACGCAAGCATTGAGATGGGCGTTCTTGGCATCTATTCCATACGTCAAGAGATTTTCCAGGTAGGCACGGTAAGGGTAAGTATCCATGCTGCTACTGACCAGTTTGTTATTCAAGTACAAGTCCACTGAGCTGAATAAGGAATGCATGAAATTGTTGACGGGAGCTACTTTCTCTTCGCCGATTATAGAATCTCCTCCCTTATCTAGAACTTTGACTTTCAAGTACAAGTAACTACTATTCAGATCGATGTAATCTTCGGGCTGTCCTTTGATTTCAAACTCGATGGGAGCGGAATCCGTCAATGAGGAGACGGGATGAAATTCCACCCACTGGGATTCTTGCATCGTCGTCATGGTGGGGGGCATGGCAAACAGATCCAGTTCCGACTTGGAACAGGCGCAAGACTCTCGGTGCATCATTTTTTTTGTTGCTGTTTCTCAATAATCGAAAACGTCTAAGTCTCGAACGGTTCTTCTTTTCTTTGCCTTTCTAGCTTTAGACGTGTGAAGTCTGGTGAAAGGGTATTTTCTTCGTCGTCTCTTTCTGCCTTGTCCTTGCTGAATGCCTGACTCGGTAGCGTGCAGGGCATTTATAGGTGTGTCTCGTCGGCCCAAAAGGTCTTTACCCGTTTGTAGCAAGACATTTTTGCCTGCCCTCATGAAGGCTTCTTTGGGGTTTTGTTTGTCGATGATGACATTTTGGAGAAATTCTTTGCCTTGCGTCAGTGCCGCATCTTTCAAGGCGTGCAATCCGCGTGTCACCATCGGTTTCAACACCGGGGCCACCGAACGAAAGGCTGATTTTAACATATCTCCTAAACCGTGTCCTCGCTGTCGAGCAACCCCTCGGTACACTGGATACATGACTTACGAATCGTGAGAGAACCGTTTTCGAAAATGGAGTTTCACCGTGACTTTTCCTTTGGTGAATGAAATATTTTGTCCCAAATCTTCTTTTATAGCAATGTTGACCGTGTCCAAATACGACTTGCTGACAGGCAAATAGTGAGGATGTACAAATTCGCGGTGAACGTGGTAAGTGTTTCCATCTGCCTCGTCAGTGGCCGTGGCAGAATTTACTTTGAAAGGAATGACACGCAGTAATGGTACGGAGGTGTGTCCCACCACGTTGTACTCCACCACATCGGAGTACACAAACATCAAATTCAGTCCCTGGTTCAGTTCTACCGGGAAACGAAATACCTTGCAAAATGCCCGTTGTTGTCAATCTCTGCTTTCTCAATTTTTTTGGAGTGCTTATCCGTGACCAAATTGAGGTCTCCACCCAAAATGTCATACAATTCAGGGCAAAATTTAATACGTATACTTTTTTCCTCACTTTCAAATCTGATGAGTAGACGGTGAGACAGTTTGTGGTACTCAATGGTGACACGTTTTTTTTAGTCCGGTCAGAACTTTGTCAAATGCTGCATAGAATTTGTCATCGATGGCCTCCACCAGATGTTGACCACTAAAATAATGGCCTGAGTTAATTTTAAAGTGATAAATGTAAAAAGGAGGAGAAGTGTCACTGCTGCTGCGGGGTATTGGGGTCTTGGGAAGTGATTTATGTTGAGAAGTGGTCGTCATGGTTTGCTGCACTGTTGGGTCCAGAATTTCGACGTCAAAAGTGTTTTGAGTTTCAGTGATGTTTTTGATTTGTGTTGGGTAAATCATTTCTACCAAAGCCACTTCCCAATGGGCTTCGTGATCTAATGGGATGTCCTGAGGTAATTTGGCCGTGTAACAGCACAACGTGTTGTGGGGAAACACCTCCATGGAACTGTCACTGGGTAAGGTTAAGTAAAATTGGTTTTGGTGACTCATAATTCCAGAGTTCTGTGGCTGTCCGAGGGGTTACTGGACGTCAGAGGCGTGTCTCCGCCCAAAATGGGGTTCTGGTTGTGATTGTTGTTGGAGTGGTGACTGGCACTGGCACTGGACACAAGGTTCCCGTTGGAAGAGAATTTCAGGGAGGGATTGGGAAGCAGGTAACCGATGCAACTGCTCAATAAAATGGTCCACAATTGTTTGTCTCCTTGTTGCAAACTCAAATTGGCAATGGCTGCCCCGATGACACAATACACCACGAAGATTTGGCAGAAAAAGACGATTTGCGTTTTAGGCACACGTTCTCCACACCACACCCACAAGGGTTGTTTTTGTAAATCTTGCACAGAAGAACTGGGTGAAGGAGTGGTCGACGTAGCTGCGTCTGTGTGAAAGGGCATGATGGTCACTTCTTTTTATAGTCGATGACTTGCGAAGCGTCGATCCAAGAATCAAAACTGGTTGGATATCCTTTCCAACGTACTTTGACTTCTTTGACACGTCGTTTGCCCACTTTACGGGTTCTGCGTTCGAGAATGCTTTCGATGTCGTACACGTCGTCTTCTTTTTTGGTGACACGTTGTAACTCGGGTAAGTAAAACGTTCCTTTGAGCACTTCTCCGTTTATGTCTTCCAATTTATAGACGGCAGGATGACGGCCATGCACTCGTCCAGTGACACGAAACAATTCGGTGGTCCAGTTAGGTAAGTAACCTTTGTCGAAAGTGCGTTTGGTTTTGCCAATGCGCACCCAATCTCCTACGGCCAACACTTCGCTTTTCTTGTGGACAGCCCTCGTCGGGGACGTCCAAACAGGCGCTCAAACACCAACACTTCGTTGTCGGGAGTCACTTCTTGCGGGGCACGTCCGATGCTTCGATGGTAAGATTGGTTGTACGCTTGCACCAGGTGCGGTAAGATGTCGATGTACTTCAGAGTGTGGTGATGCGTAAAATATTTCCACATGTGTTCTTTCAAAGTGCGTTGAAAACGTTCCACGATGCTGGCCTTGGTTTCGGGATTCTCGGTGGTAAAAAAATGAATGTCACGTTTCTTTAATTCTTTTTGGAAAGCTTGGTTCAGAAATTCGGTACCTTTGTCCGTTTGCCATCGAAGCGGGTGACGACCGCTTTGTTTCAACACCCGTTGCAGGGCTCGCACTAACTCGCTGCTCGATTTGGAAGTCAAGGGCACGACCCAGGCAAATTTGGAAAAGACGTCGATGACACAAAACAAATATTTGTAGCCGCGATTGTAGCTGGCCAAATGAGAGACATCGGCTAAATCAGCTTGCCATTGATGATCGATGCCTTCCACTCGGGTGCGACTTCTGGAAAACTTGCGTCGAATGGGTTTGTGTAAAGTGTAGGTAGCTTGTTCTTGTAACCATCGTTGCACTTGAGGTAAACGGAGACTTTTCAGTCGCGTTTTGGCAGCACGATACAATTTTTGAACTCCTGCGTAACCTGCAGGATAGGAGGGATCGTAGTAAATGCTGGCTAACACTTTTTCCATTTTTTGTGTTTGTGTGTTAATAAGACACCCACTCTTGAAGGATGCTAGTCTTTTTCTCTTGGGGTATTTTCTTGGATTGCAATGCTTTGCGTGTGCGACCGGCAATAGGTGTCGAGGAGGAGGAGGATGTGTGAACAGGGGATATCGGTTCTTGTTTCACTTCTGTCTTCACTTCTGTCTTCACTTTCTTTTTCTCTTGTGATAAAGAAGGGGTGGCCATCATCTTTTTAATCCATCCAATTCTGGAGGTAGGTGGTGTTGTTAACTTTTTCTGGTGGAGTTTGAAACCCTTCTTCTTCTTCTTCTTCTCCTTTTTCTGTCTTGGTCACTGGTAGTGGTGGTACTGGTACTGGTGATGGTGCTGGACTTTTCATCAAGGTCTTAAAATCTTTCAGAGTGGGTAGAGCTGTTTCGTCTAAAGCTTTCTGGTGAAAGAGTTGCAGTCGTTGCAAGAGTTGACCGTACTTTTGCGATTTTTCTGTTTCGGACAAATCTTGGCGATCCATCAAGGACTGCAATTCGTGTTGTAACTGGGACATCTTGCTCAAATTGGGATTGGGAGGTAAATGCGGAGTGCGTTGTTCTTGCCAACGATGGTATTCCATCCATCGTTTGTAAGGCACTAAAGCTAGTTTTCGTCCTTCCATGGGGTTGTCAGGGGTCGATTCTGAGATCTTGGGACTTCCGAGGGCCTTTTTATCTTGCTCCCACCAGTCCTCCCAACATGGTTCCAAAGACTCCTTTCAGTAAGGGGCCTAACAAGAGGGGTAAAATGCCTTCACGTTGGACCAACATCTTCTTCTTTTGACGAATGGGAATGTTCTTTTGAACCATTTGGCGAAGAACGTGACGATGTTTGCCTAAGCATTGTTTCTGGAGTTTGGACAAAGGGATCGTGCCTTTCAAGACGTTCAGCATTCGCACACGGTATCGATGACCTCTTTGGAGGCTGATTGAATGAGTTTTTTTCGTAGAGGTGGAGAAGCTTTGGACAGGACAGATAACATGTCCCCATGTTTGACTAAACGAGGAGGCAGTCCTTTTCTTTTCTTTCCTTGGGGTTGTTTAGAAGAGGGATGTTTTCTGGAGGGTGACATCTTTGAGTCTTCAGCACCAAAAACACTGATACCCCGACTTGGTCACAGGCCTTTTTTATAGTGGAACGCGTCGCCACTGATTGTCTTTACGTCGTATCAATTTGAGGACAGGCATGACACGTCGTGCAGGGGTACGCAACGGACTAAATCGAGCCAGTTATTGCTTGGACAAATCCAGTAAACTCTGTAACATGCCCGATCTTTCTTGGACTTTGATTTTGGGAGAAGGTACTTTGTGAGCAGCAGCCACTGCCACTAAATTGGAGGGTCCTGCCATTTTGGGGTCATCAACGGAGAAGTTCTTGGTGTGATCAACGTCTCCAAGTACTCTTCAGTTCTTGGTGTCATCAACGGAGAAGTGGATGAACGTGAGGCTGCCGGAAACGCAGTCACCGCCGTGGCAGGTCGTGGTTGCGAGTGTAAGGTTGCGTCCTGGCCGAAGAAGTGCCTCTTTTGCGACTAGTTTTCTTTTGTGGGCTTTTCTTTTTCTGGGGACTTTTTCTCTGTTTCTTTTTCTGGGGGCTTCTTTTCTTTTCCGGGGTGGTGGTGGTGTCTGGTAAGAGGAGGGTCCCGCCACTGGAGAAGTTCTTCTTGGGGACCTGGTCTTTTTCTTCTTCTTGTGGCTTCGTTGGACTTTTTTCTTGGGGAGAAGTTTGGGGGCATTAGGATCCCATCTTAAGAGAGAGCGAATGATGACCCCTCCTAGAGTACCGCTCCCTCCAGGTTTCAAAATGATTTGTTTTTTGGTTTGAGTGTCGATGCGGGGATCGGCCAGTTGGACCAAAGCGACTTTGTTTCGATCAAAAAAGCGTTTGGTTTGATGAGGAATCTGAATGATTCCTTGGAGTAATTGACGTGCCGTCACCGTGAACCATCGTAAGACTTCTTTGAGACTAGCTTCTAAGACACGAGCTCGTATTTGTGGATTTTTTTCTCGACTGATGCCATACAAGGCACGAAACAATTTGACGGGAAGATGCGACGGAAGGGACGTCATGTAGAAAATGTGTGAGACAGACGAAAAGGGTCTGAGGTTTTTATAGATTTTTTTTATGTGGAGTGAAATTAAGTCGAGGACGGAGACGTGTACAGGACAGGCCCTCCATCTTGGCACCAGTGGTGAAACAAGTGGGTACGAAATCGCAAATCCTCGGTGGTCGTAGGTTTGAAATCGACGAGTAAATAGGCGTGTGGCGTTTGAGTGGCATCGTCGTACGCCTGAGTCAGCCAAGGCGTTCCTAACTGTTTGGCTAAGACTTGCACTTGCGATTTATCTCGAGGGCGTTTAAACAAGACCACGTAATGCGGATTGAGACTGATGGTGCGATGGGCTTTACTTTGTTGAAACAAATTTTGGGTAATGTAAACGACACTGGCATTACGGTGATGCCCTTTGCGCGTGAACCACAGTTAAATTTCTTCTTCGTCTTCTCCTAACATGTCGTCAAAAATGACCAAATGGGTTTGACGGGAGTCAGAGACGATACCGTCGTCTTCTTTAGGAATGCCTTCCACAAACACGATGGAATCGCCTTGACTTTCTCGCAAGAGGCTGTACGCCGATTGCCACTCTTTGTAACACCACACGATCCGCTGAGGTGGCCGATCGATCAAATGATGTTAATGTTCGATCAAACGTTTGACGAATTCGGTTTTGCCTGAACCGCTAGGTCCAGCAATGAGCATGTTAAAGGGATGCCGAAGATACAAAGCCTCCCAACTGGCACGATCTAAGTGTTCGTCGATGACTTTGACAGTAGAGGAAGAGGGAGCAGAGACAGCAGAGGTAGCCATAGTGTTAGGAATGTCACTTGTGACACGAAAACAAACAAGACAAGAGTTTATATACTTTTTTCAGAACACGTTTATTGAATGTTTTAAACATGAATACGAAAGACAAAAATATATAAAAGCCAAAGGCTTAAGTACAAGGATAAAAGGCACATGATAACCATTAACGTAGAATAAAAACAAGTGTCTGTACAACATTTTTTGGGTAAAGTTCTGACCAGTTCTATATGGGGTAAGGTCACACAAGTGTCCTCCCGAAAGGGTCTTTTAGGCCTGTCCACGACAAACCTGTCCTGGGTGACGGGTTCTTCTGGCACCGTCACTAACACAGGTTGAAAAGTAACTTTTTTCCTTGAGCAACTCTCGTGCATACTGGGCCACTTCTTGGGTCCAAGCCTCAAAATCCCATTCTTTCCAGGCACGGACATCTGTCCAATGGGGATGTAAGTCACAAGCTACACACACATCGTCATACACGTCTTGGGTAGCTAAAAGTTGACGAATCTTTTTTTCCTGTTGAGGTCGAGAAGTATCCAGATGAAAACGCAAGGCTTTGAGCAAAAGGAGTCTTTCGTGACCATTTAAGGCCATTGAGGTGGTAAGTAGTGTTCGTAAAGAGTCCACAAGGAATCGGCTGGTAAACGAAATCCCAGAAAACAAGTCACTAAGACACACACCACTTGTCGACCCAAATTGAATGGATACAGTTCTTGTAATAATCGATGGTAATGATCCACGGTTTGAATATGGTCATTGAGTTCCTTCCACGGAATCTGTTGGATTACATACGACGTAAGTCGTGGCATGGCAGCCTGTTTTTATAATCTCTTTGTTTCGAAAACAATACACGTACTTTCTAGTCAGACGTCTTCGTTCTCCGGTAGGGAATCTAAATGTTGCATACTGTAACCGACACGTCAGACTTCGTTTAGAAGTTTCCTCTTCCGCTAAGTAGATTCCACGTAAAATATGTCGGTAATCCTTTACCTTGTCTTTCTCAATGTGTTGCACTAGGTGAATCTCGAAGTAACCAAAATGATCAACACGTGGATCATCGGGTGCCTGGAAGTATTGAACAAGGTCTGACCACTGAAACAATTTCTGACGAATCAGTTCTCTTATACCATTCAGGTACCAGTGGATAAACATCTGGTGACGTAACGGATGCAACTGTTCTTTACGTTTGACTTGTATTTTGACCAGCTCTCGGTAAATGCGTCCTCTCAATTCCACAGGCAAAGCACGAATGTTCTCTTGTAAAGTATCCATGAATAGGTCATACTAAATCCTCTTTCTGACACAAGAAATGTACCGTTTGCTCAGACATGGTTTTACTTCAGTGTCGAATTTAAATCGTTTAATCACTAATTTGCACATTACAATTCGTTCAGAAGTTTCCTCTTTCACTAAGTTGACATTGTGTAAAAGATGTTGGTAATTCATTAGCTCTTCCTCTGGAATTCGATGCAGTAAGTTTACAATGTAGTAGATAGAATCATCAATAGCAAACCAGTCCTTTTTAAAACCAGGGTGTCGTTGATCAATGTCTGTCCAATGGAACACTTTCAACTGAATCAGTCCTTGTATAGCATTCAGGTACCAGTGGTTCAAACACCGGTGACGTAACGGATGCAATTGTTCTTTACGTTTGACTTGTATTTTGACCAGTTCTCGGTAAATCGTTTCTCTCAACTCCACAGGCAAAGCACGAATGTTCTCTTGTAAAGTATCCATGAATAGGTCAGTCCGTACAATTCACAATCTTCTCCTAGAGCAAAAGTAATCCACATAGTGAGTAATTTCTGACCACTGCCATTCAGGGTAACGTCCAAGAATGTCACTGAACTCTTTTGATGTAAACGGTCTAGAGTAATACAATAGGACGAATACACACTTGACCCAAAGAAATCTAACACACTGGTTGACTTTTTTCACTTTCCTCTTGTGAATTTCTCGGCACAAAAGTTGTACAGTCACCCATTGAGATTTCACTCTTGCAAGTCCCTGCCAAACTTCCTTGTAAATCTTCTCTTACAGTTCTTTAGGTAATGATTCAATATCGTTTTTGAAATGAAGTTTAAATACTGGTCTCGGTGATGACCAACATTTGACTCCTAGCCAAACTGGTTTCTTCTTCGTCAACGACATGGTAAGTTACTTTAATGTCTCGGTCCCACTAAGGGTAAATAATGACAATTCGGTGACCATCGAGCATGTTCTACGTAGGCCGAATCTTGCGGTTCCCAGTGGTGAAGTGACACACCGCAACTGAAGCACTTGACTTTATCTCCTTCGCCCAAGTAGAAAAATCCGGCTCTGGCTAATTCTTCGGGGGTCGGTCATCCCAGATACTTAGGCCATTTTCCTTTGAACGATTGAAGACGATTTTCAAAGTCGCAGTATTCCGACAAACGCACAGGAAACGAATATTCGTCTTTCACAGGTTGGTTTCGATGAGGGTTGGGTGACATGAATAGGAGTTTGCTCAGGGCTGGATGACATCCGTAGTGGGGTAGACGTGAAGGTGAACATCTACCTTTAAAACGAAACCCAGTAAAATGTCCAACAGGACGAGTGGCATCACTTTTGCATCCCTCAGGTTTGACACGCACAGCATCACTTTCCATGATAGGGGTAGTGACACTAAAGTTCCCATGATGCTTTACGGCATCGCTAAGGTCACAAGGTACAGCAGCGTACCCATCGCAAGGCTCACAATCGCATTCCACTTCAGAAGCCCCACACTTGAATTGTGCCTTTCTAAACTTGTTTTGTGTTTCTCTGAAAATATTCATCTTGTTCGCTCGGTCTTGGTAGTCCCAGTGAACTATCGGTCTTGACCATAGCCCTTTTTATACTAGTCGCAGTGCAGTCTGCAGCTTGTACATCTTTCCTTTTTTATGTTTTTTATGTCTTGTTTTGGAAGGTACCGTCTCTAAGGTACCGTCATCATTGTACCGTAATGTCATGGGTGGAAAGGCCATAGAAAGGTAAGGGCAGCGCGGAGACCATCGAGTATGTTCCAGAATAGCTCAATCTTTATAGATACATAGATCCATTCGTAACTTCAGGCCACAAGCGAAACACTGTACTTCATATCCCAATCTTGACTCAGGTCCCAAGTAGACAAATCCTGTTCTAGCTAAAACATGCGAAGAAGGTAATCCATTTACCTTTCAGTACCCCAAAGTTGACCACTCAACTGGTACGATAATTCAGAGTCAGTCCTTTCACTTTGCACGTCGTGTGCACTTCTCCATGTGGGTCCCGGTATTCGTAGCCGTAATTTTTTGGACCGCCACTGACGAAACTTAGAATCTTGTCGTTGGGATGCTCGTCTATCCAGGCTCCTAAACGGTCTCCTTCGATGTCAGGGTGCTGTTGACTCGGGTGATCGATGTAGATGCAACTGTCCGTGTCAAAGTACAGGACGCGTCCCCCTAACAGTTCTAAAGCTTCGTACAATTTTAAGCGAGCATGAGCTGTCACGTAAGCTGCAATGATGACATTTCCAAAAGGGTCGTCTTGTACAAAGTCCAGATCTTCTTCGTAATTGACCAAGATCAAATCCTCACGAACGACGTCCACGTGTTTCATGTATTTGGTTTTGTCGTGAATCATCTGGAAGTAGCGGGAAGGTTCTGTCAAATATTCCGTCTTGGGTAAACACGGTCGTTGTGCCATTTTACCCCACAAGCAATTTAACATCACTTTGGCAAACGATCGCCTGCCTTCGTTTTTCTCGATGTGGTCTAAAGTGATGCCTTCTTGTTCATAGTATTTCTCTTTGAATTTTATTTGGTCTTCGGGAGTGTGACACCAGGAAGGATAGCCGCTGGCTTCTTGCTTCAGTTTCAAAAAGGCATCCACGTAGTTGGCGAAAATGCCTTTCTGAGTAGGGTCACCCTTGTGGTATTGTTGTGTCTTGGGAAAGTGACAAATTTCGTACACTTCTAACAGTTGGTATCCCATGTCCAGAGCTTTGAACAATTCCACGCTGACCCACGTCCCCGTCAAGGCCCGCTCTTCCTGGGTGTGCTGGCAAGGCTGGTCTTGGTTGCACGTTTCGGCACAAGTACGGCACAAAGGAAACATTAGTTGGCCTTGGCAATGGTGAGGTAACACGGGCTGGTACAAGTCCGTGGGCGGCAAAACTTTACACTTGATCAGACCTTCGTATTGTCGAATGTTTTTCAGGTCGATGTGTTCCGTCAGCAATTGTGGGTGCCCTACAGGAAAGCGACAATATTTGCACACGTAAGGATACAGCGAACACACGTCCAAGTATTTGATTTCTTCTCCTTTCTCTTCGTCGGCTTGGTAGAGCAAACATGTGGCATTGGTCCTTCCTCCGTACAAACTATCCCTCGGGTTCAGGGGGTCCATCAGCTTGTAACTTTCCACGAGGCGTTTAAATTCGGGATCGGTTTTCAAACGGTGATCGTACTCGTGTTCCCACATTTCCACCACTTGGTATCCTTCCTGTTCTAACTTTAGGCGTCGCTGACAAGTGTCCTGGTACAAGTCTTCCATGGTTCGTTGTAAAAACTGATTTTTAGTGCTACGATCAGGGTAGCAGACGGGACATCCGTGAAATAAGCAACCGTTAAACTCGTACACGATCTTGGGGTTTTCTAAGTCCCAGCCATCTACCGAATACGTTCCGATGGTCTTTTCGCCTCCTCCGTTGCGGGCATGCTGACTCCATTTGTCTTCCTTGTCGCACAAGTAATGTAACCAACGTAGGGCTTTGACCGAGTATTGACGTTTGACATAGTTGGTCGATTGAGGGCTGATGACAGCCATCGTGTTTTGAGGCATGAATCGTTGTCTGTACACTAAGGAACACGCTTTGGCAATGGTGCAAGCTTCTTTCAAAGGATCGACCCCTCCGTGTTCCATGAACACTTCTCGAAATTTTCCACAGCAACGTCGTAAAATGTCCACGTCGGAACGACAATACTTTAACATTTCTTCCTGAAAGTCGAAGGGGTCCGAGGCGTGAGCCTGGTACCAAGCGTAGAAAGCTTCTCGTTGTTCGGTACGCATGTTGTCGGGGTCGTAATAGTGAGCCTCAGGTAAATGGGGTAGAACGGCGTGTTGATTGGCTTCCGTATTGAAAAAGTGTGGAAAGTACCCTTTAGCCATTTCTGTCATTCCAAACGTTTCAGGCATTCGGCTCAAAGGCATGGCCAAGTAACTCATCGAATCTTTAAACTGTACTTGTCCCACTTGCATGAAAATGATTTTGGCTCCGTTCAAAGTCACTTTAGGACGCTCGGTGCCTTGTTCCGTATAGTATCTGAGAAGAAACTGTCCATCGTATCCGGAGAAATTGTGAGCCATCACCGTGGCATGACGATGACAATCTCCGTAACGTTCGATGTCCTCTTGGCTCCACGTCTTGTCGATGGGGTCTAAGACCCATGTGGCAAAATCGGCTAGCGTGTTCGGTCCTCGAAAGATTTTTTCACGCCCTCCGGGAATCTTGCTGCAGTGAGGGCAATAACTGAAGATAGGTTCCTGAATGCACTTCTCGCACGCTCGATGAGCCACGCAAAAATTAGGAATGTGAATGCCGGTCTCTTGCATGCATTCGAAATCGAAAAAGATGAAATTGCTTTTCTTCTTGTGACCGTCATCTTCCTCTGGTTGGGGTTGGTATTTTTGTACGTAACATTGATGTTCCAAGTCCACGATGTGGTGACAAATGTGACATTTTTTCTTTCCTGAACATACGTGTGCCTTGGCACTATTGGTACGTATGCCTTGTCCACACGCGGGGCACAATCTCAGCAGTTGACAAGCGCATTTTTGCTGTGAACCTTGCGTTTTCAAATGTTGTTGGTAACAGGTAGGACTGACAAACGTACGCAGACAAGTTGAACAAGGCACTGATCCATCGCTCAGACAGGGTGTAGAGGCCAAACGTCCTGAGTATTTCAATCCACAATGCTTGTGTTGCTCTCGATTATTATAACCATGGTCACATTTCTCACAATAATAAACATATCCCAGGAATCCGGTGATACTGGTAATGGTATCGAAATGGTCATCGTGATAATAGACATGAATGTATTTTCCATCCTTAAACAGAGGCCCGCGCATTTCTTGAGGGTACACTTTCAAGGTGTATCGTGGAGCTAGGACATCTTGCAATTTTTGCATCTCAGGAATGCCACTGGGTGTGTCTTTGGACAGTCCGGCTTGTTGCAACAGGAGTTCTGGTTCATTTTGTTGTTTGGCTCGATCGGATCGTTGAATAGTTTTCCAGGTTCTGTTCCATTCTACCGTGTCGTTCTTGTTGGCATAGGTTCGTCCCACCACGATGGCACTGGCTAAACACATCTGGTCTTGAGGGTTATTAATTCGGACGAGACTTGTTTTGGTGTTGCAAAGCTCGTTCACCAATAACATCTTTTTGCGTCCAGTCCCTTGAGGAGGAGAGACGTGGGTCATGTCCAGTGTGGCTTTTCCATCGGTGATGTCAAACTGGTCATTAGATTGTTGCACGTGTTGAATTTTGTCCATGACTTTGGAAGTGGTCAATTCTGCAGGGGTGCTAAACTCGATCCAAACAGGGGATTTCAAACCGTCGTGTTGTATGGAAAGTCTCAAGCGATCGTCTTCTTTGGGTTGACATTGTCGCTTGAGTGTGGTAAGCAAAGAATCCCACACTCCGATGATGAACCCTTCTGCTTTCTCCAATGGTACGTCGGACTTGAAATCTTTAAACTTCACCGTGTATTTGTAAACCGTGGTTCTAAATTTTCTAGAGGAGCGCTTTTCCGTCTCTCGAATGGAATAGTATTTTTCAGGGTTGACTAAGGGTGGCGAACTTTGTTTAGAGGGTTTGGATTCTGGTTCACTCATGTCCTCTTCAAAATCACTGACATGAATTTGTGCCAAGACTTCAGCTCTGGTACGAGGCGATAGATCACGTTTCTGCCTCTTACTTTCTTCTTCTTCTTTCTTCTCAAATGAATTGGATCGTTTCATCTTGAGTGCAAAACGTCAAATGACTCAAGTTTAAACACCATAAACTAATTTATAGTCATGGCAGACCAGCGTATATAAAAGGGTGTGTGTCTTGTCCTTTCACTATTCATTTCACTCTCAAACCGAGCACAACGATGGAGGAGACTACGCAGATGGAACGTTTCATCAGAGCTTTGCGAGGGGTCATTAGAAAATTCTCTTCAGACCAGCCGACGGACTACTCTCCTTCCTTTCGAGATAAAAGTCAAGGTACTTGCTACATCTGTCAGAAGAAAGGGCATTGGTCTTCAGAGTGTCCAGACCATCAAAAAAGAAAAAAAGGGGCTAGAAAAGACAAAAGTCAAGATGCCTGTTATTATTGTCAAGAAAAAGGACATTGGTCTCCAGATTGCCCAAAAAAGAAACAAGAGGAGTCAGAAGAAAAGAGGGATTCCTTAGAGGAAGAGAGGGATTCTTCGGAGGAAGAAAGCAGCCAGGTAAAGAAAAAGAAACAGGAGAAGAAAAGAAGAAGGGAAGAAAGTGAGGAGGAAGAAGAGGAAAAGCCTGTGAGGGTGAAGAAATTTAAAAAACAGAGAGAGTAAACAATGAGACAGAAGAAGTTTATGAACTTTTTAAAGTGCTATGTTGTGAATTGTGAATGGATTGTAACTATTGATAAAAGAATACATTAATTATATAAGGTAAGTGTCTTTGAGTTCTGATTTTAAAATAAGAACGTACACTCACGCATCATATACAAGTACTATATGGGTAAAATGTTTTTTTTTTTTTTTTTTTTTTTTTTTTTAGTTATTGGCAATTGAAATTGTATTTCTTTTGGAGAGAAGTGGGTGGCCCTGAAAAGGGACTTTGGTTTTTTTTGGTGTAGGGGTGAGTTTAAGCAATCAACTTTAACTGTCTTAAGCCTTTGCCACGGCCGATGCCTACTTCTGGACTGTGTGCTGTTGATGATGATGATGATGATTTGGTTGAAATCACTAAGGGTGGTACGGTAGGCTTAGTCACAGGGTTGACGTGTTTAGCTCGGGAAGGTCGTATTCTCTTTGGTCGTAATAAAGAAGTCTGATACATTTGTTTCAGACTTCTTAACTCCGCTAAAATGTCCAACAGTACCGTGACCGTTTGATTTTCACCCTCTTGTTTCTTTGCTGCTACTTCTTGTTGTTGTTGTTGTTTTTTTCTTACCTCTTCTTTTTGCTGCTGTTGCTGTAGGAGAAAAGCTTGTTCCGCTTCCTTTTGTCGTTGTATAAATTTCTCCAATTCTTCTTTCTGTCTCTGTCTAAAATTCTCCACTTGCGGCAATGAAAAAGGTAACGAAGGTTCCGGAACAAATTCTTGCGAGGTAAGAAAATCCACAAAATCCCAATTTACCTCTTCTGAAAGTAAGTCCGGGTTCCCTTGGGCGGTCTCCACTGCTGGTGCACCCCAATGGATCGTTTTCTGAGTTTCCGTCATGTTGAATCACTGTCGCATAGACTGACTACACACAGGCTCTAGCGAATCTATATAGACCACGTGACGTCACAGACTGTTCTCTTCGGATTGGATGCGGGCTGACTGAATTTGTAACGCGTGTTCGGATTGGTGAATGAACTCAATCCGTTTCAATCCTTCCTCTACCTATAAATAAGCGCAGTTCACTGCATTGATTCACCTGTTCTCGTCGCCTCAAGATGTGGACCACAGTTGAATCATCCACCCTTGTGTCTTCAATGATATTTAGGACGGACATGCTAATGTATGTCCGATCCAAGTGGACCGTTGTCCACAGGACAGACACCAGTCTGTGGATACGTAGGATCTACGTAGAAAGACAAGGATGCCTCAAAAGAGTGCTGATTTACGGTCCAACAGTGAGACGCAGCCTAAGGACAAGAAGAAGACCAATGCGGTGCCCTTTATGTTAATGGATACATTAACATAAACCCAAAGGCCATTTTCAGGGCCACTCATAGGTCTCGAAAAGAGATTGACTTTCGATTGCCTACCCTTTTTTTAAACAAAATTTTTAGAAAAAAATCCCATGTTAAATTCCCCTTGTCCCTAGACAAGCCCAAACTCTATTCCCCATGTTCAATTCCCATTTGTCCTTAGACAGACCCACACTATAGTTCCATGTTAAATTCCCCTTGTCGCTAGAGTGACCCAACAATTTTCCCCATCTTAATTTCCCTTGTCGCTCAACAGACCCACGATTTATTCCCATGTTAATATCCCTTGTCGCTAGAGTGACCCATGATTTTTCCCCATGTTAAATTTCCATTGTCGCTAGAGTGACCCAGGGGTGTTTTTAATGCTAATTCCCATTGTCGCTAGGGTGACCCCATTCACTACTGCTAGGGAATCGTACCTAATAAAGGATTCAATGGTTGTCGAAAATGGGAGGGAATATCTTGAGGTCGATTATACATTCATTCTATTGGAGCTGTGCGGCGTGTTTCTACATCGCGACATTCGGGAAATGTGAAGACCGCTGAACCCGAAGCAAATGGAATCCGTATTAACTTTACATTCGGAAATGACTTCGCCTTTAGCGCCACCTTCGTATCTGCCGTTAGTACCGTTAGCACCATCTTCGCTAATACCTGCGGAATCTGGAAGGGCACCCTCGTCAGTACCGAGTCCATCCAGGAGGGGATCATAGCTATTAACCGATCTATCAAAAGCGATGAAGACGAAAGCGAGACGGAGATGTCTTGAAGCGTATGAAGCAGAGTACAGTGTGATCTCTAATTTCTTTGATAGTCCACTACACGACACGGATCCAGTTGTCATAATACGCCCGCTTTCGATCAATTGGAAACGGGACGTGTTGTCATCGCCATCGCCTGACAGTGAAGCAAACTTATTTTTGTCTTAGCTTTGGTTGCTTTATTTACCGACTGAGTATATCTTACGGGATGAATCGGGAGGTGATTTTACCATCAGAGTATAACATCTGTGTATCCCTAGCACTTAAAAAGTATCCCTTTGTTAGGCTCCGTGGTGGGCGGGGAGCAACAGGTGCTAGATTTTAACCAAAGCAACATGGAGAATAAAAAAACTGAAACGAGTCATTCCCACGCTGCATGGTGATACAGTCAAAAGATGTCTCAAGACCGCTTTCGACACACTCTCAGTTTGTAATTGAAATGAGCATTAAGGGATCGATTGGCATACCAAAATGTATACAAAAAGTTAAAATCGGGCTGCCTACTGGTTGAGTGTGAGCGACGAGGAAAAACAGAAAATACACAGAAAATGAAAACTTTCTTTGATATTCCAATAACCTCATTCGCTCATACAATACTCAATACGTCCAAAGGCGTAATTCTCTGTCGTGACTAGGATGGAGTCAGCAATACAGAAATCATCGAAGGGATGATAAATGAAGGTGTTACTGCCGTACGTAGAATTCGCATTAAACGTAATAACAATTTGAAGGACATCAACACCATTATTCTTACGTTTTCAAAACCCACAATACCTAGAGTAGTCAAGGATGGTTTTCTACGAGTTAAGGTTGAGATATACATTCATAATCATCTTCGGTGTGTTAGGTGCCAGAAATACGGCCATCATGAAGACCGATGTTCGAAAAGCCAAATATGTGGCCGATGCGGAGACCCTTCTTTTCGGGAATCCGAGTGTGGAACAACTCCGCATTGTTTCAGCTGTGGAAAGGAGCACGATGCCAATTCCAAGGATTGTGATACCTGGAAACAAGAGAAGGAAATACAGAGGGTAAAGTACACTTCCAACGTCCCCTATCCTGAGGTCAGAAAGCTTGTATAAGCTAGAACATACCACCCTGGCCAAGCTTCTCAACAGTGGTGAAAAACAATCTAAAAACAACCAAGGACGTGCAAACACAAACAAATCCACCTGCTTCACCATCAAGCTCCAACACGCCACATTATACAGCTCAATAGAACACAGTTTCTACTCAAACAACATTCAACAACACTCCACCAAAAAAATCACCAAACAGTAAGAAAGATCTCAAGGAAATGTGATGCAATTGATGGCAGCTATCAAATAGATCTTGAAAAATCAAATTAGGCTCAACAAGGATATATTTTATATACATTTACACCGCATGTAGCTCCTGGATATTTAATCGTACAAGAACCTATTAATCCTGTTTATCTACGGTGTCATAATAATTTATTATCGCGAATACATTCCAAACTTACTGACCAGTCCGGACACCTTATTGATTTTCGTGGAGAATTTCTTAGTATAAATCTGTATGTGAAATCATAGCGTTTTAATCTTAACGAATTGAAGACCATGGATCTTCACGTTGTTGATTGATTCATAATCAGGGAAATAAAATATTACAGAATTTGTTTTTTTTACGATTCTCGTTCAGGTTTCAGATATATAATAATCAACCTTTGACTGTCAAGACAGCCTGATTTCATAATTTGATGGGGTATAATAGTACTAAAATAATGAAAATCAGTTAGATTTCATAATTTGATGGGGTATATAGTACTAAAATAATGAAAATCAGTTAGATTTTATAATTTGATGGGGTATAATAGTACTAAAACAATGAAAATCCTACTGAAAACAGAAAAAATAAAATATTACATAATACGTTCACCCTTGAAAGCCAAGGAACAACTAAATATATAACAAAATTTATTTTTTTAATGACCATTTGTCAGATTTTATAATGTGACAGTTATATTACCCATAATGTTTCAGATTATCAAACAATTTCATCAAGTTGATGGGTATATTACCCATAATAGTTCAGATTATCAAACAATTTCATGAATTTGATGAGGTATATAGTACCAAAATAATGAAAATCTTACTGAGAACAGAAATTTTTTTTAATAATAACCCTTGAAAGTCAAGGAACAAAAAATATATTATAACAGGATTTATTTTCTACTGATTCTCGTCCAGATATTAGGTAAATGATACTCAACCTTGACAAGTCAAGGCAGTCTGATTTTATAATTTGATAGGGTATATGGTACTCGTAATTGTGAAAATAATACTGAAAACAGAAAATTACATAATAAAAATTATTATCAGAGTAAATATTACAATCTTATTCTTCACTGATTCTCAAATTTGATAGTGTATATGGTACTCGTAATTGTGAAAATCTTACTAAAAACAGAAAATTACATAATCCCTTGATAAACACTATTATCAGAATAAATATTATAATCTGAACCCCTTGATAGTCAAGGATAAATACTATTATCAGAATAAAAACTAAAAATCTTATTCTTCACTAATTATCGAATTTGATTGGGTATATAACACTAAAATAATAATTATAGGACTGATTTCATAACTTGTTGGGGTATATAGTACTAAAATAATGAAAATCATTCAGACTTTTATAATTTGATGGGGTAATAGGTTCTAAAATAATGAAAATCTTACTGAAAACAGAAAAATTATATAATAAAAATAATCTGAATCCCTTGAATCTTGACAGTAAGAGGATAAATATTATAATCTGAATAGTTATTCACTTTCACTTTCACAATCCACTTTAGAAATGACGTTGTTAATAAAGTCACTGACGGCACTTTCAATTTCATTATCATTATGGTCATTTGTGACTTTGTCAATATTTTCACTTTCACTATGGATCGTTTCACCAGTAACAGAGTTACTTGCAGACATAATCTTTTGTAATTGTCTTATACGAGTGTTAATAGCATTTTTTTGTTTCGTATTCGTGAGATAATCATGATCTAAATTTTTCGATAGCGCTTGAGAGAAATACGAATTTTCCAACTTCAGTTTCTTTGACAATAGTCAGCGATCGGAACATAGCTTGCTGAATGAGTTTAATAAACTTGTATTTTGATGGTAGTGTATATCTATCTTCAAATTTACGTTCTTGTAATGATTAAAAATCAGAAATAAGTTTTTGAGGATTAAGTTAATCAGATATTTTTATGCCGTCATGTTTTATTTTTTTGTATTGCAGAAATAATAGCGTTGATATTTTCATAGTTCATTATACAGTATATAATGTACACACACACACACACACACACTCACACACACACACACACACACAGAGATATATATATATATATATATATATATATATATATATATATATATATATATATATATATATATATATATATATATATATATATATATATATATATATATATATATATATATATATATATATATATATATATGTATATATGTATATATATATATATATATATATATATATATATATATATATATATATATATATATATATATATATATATATATATATATATATATATATATATATATATATATATATATATAATAAAATAAAGTCATCTTTGACCGTTTTTTTTTGTTTTGGACGGCACAACATACAATGTTTGAGTTAATTCTATCACAACATACAATTTTATTTAACTTAATTCTGTCACAGCACAACATATTTGTTTGATTTAATTCTATCATAGCACAACATACAATTTTATCTAGCTTAATTAAGACGGCACAACATACATTGTTTCATTTAATTCTATCACAGCACAACATATTTATTTGGTTTAATTCTATCACGGCACAACTTACAATATCTGATTTAATTCTAATACAGCACAACATATTTGTTTGGTTTAGTTCTATCACAGCACAACATACAATATCTGATTTAATTCTATCACAGCACAACATATTTGTTTGATTTAATTCTAGCACAGCACAACATACAATGTTTGATTTAATTCTGTCACAGCACAACATATAATTTTATCTAACCTAATTCTATAACAGCACAACATATTTGTTTGATTTAATTCTATCATAGCACAACATACACTTTTATCTAACTTAATTAAGACGGCACAACATACATTGTTCCATTTAATTCTATCACAGCACAACATATTTGTTTGGTTTAATTCTATCACGGCACAACTTATAATATCTGATTTAATTCTATCACAGCACAACATATTTGTTTGGTTTAGTTCTATCACAGCACAACATACAATATCTGATTTAATTCTATCACAGCACAACATATTTGTTTGATTTAATTCTAGCACAGCACAACATACAATGTTTGATTTAATTCTGTCACAGCACAACATATAATTTTATCTAACCTAATTCTATAACAGCACAACATATTTGTTTCATTTAATTCTATCACAGCACAACATACAATTTTGCTTGATTTAATTCTCTCAAGATACATTAACTTACTTCTGATGGCACAACATACTTTTATCTACTTTTGTTCTGACGGCACAGAGCTCACGTAATGGGCGTGGCTTTTTTGCTGTTGGTATTTGTATTTTCTATATATTATTATCGCTGACAAAATCTAAATGAAACAAGAAATGTGACTGATTAAAAAAATAAAGATAATGGTTTTTAAAAAAACAATCAGAAAGAAACAGCAAAAAAAAATAATTTATTTAAAAACACAATGGGGAGAAAAACAACCCAAAAAATATAATTTATTTATAAACGAATAAAATACAGGGAGATAACTTTAATCGCTCATCGTATCCTGGATAGAGTTATCTCCCTTAAATAATGCTGAAATTTGTCACACCAACGATAAAAACTTGAGATTTAGCGATGAAGAATATATATAAAAAATTAAACAAATAGTAATTATTATATTAGTAGCAACTGCCAGGGATATTTTTATATTTGTTGGAAAACGCCGATCTGGTAATATTATCTGCAACATGTTTTACCCAACGCATTGAAATATCAAAATATTTTCTAGCTGAATTCATTGATTGAAATATAATTTCTTCACCAGTCTCTATATTTCCGGATTTAACAAGTCTTGCAATTTTCGAATGATTGCCAGTATTTCCAAATCGGCTGTTCTGGCTTTGTGTGATAGCGCGTACATTATTTAAATGATTATCGATTTTTATACCGTTGATATAATCGATCACAAGACCGTCTTCAATTAATCCATGATGACACCCGTAAATAAATTTATGAGAAAGATAGTGCTTATTTCCCTTAGTATTAGTCATGAGATAACCAGTATTAGTGATATTTCCGACTGGCCTTTTTAGTCGACAGTTTCTAATTACACCATCACGGGATGCTTCGTAATTCGTTTTGATAGATCTCGAACAAATTCATTTTGCTCCAGTTATATATAATAATATTATTTGTCTAAATAATAATTTGTCTAAATCTGGCTAGATAATCTTTTACATTTCTTATAACTTTATCATCATTTATTTTATCATCCTTGACGCTGTCAGTGTTGTTATTTCTTTTTATCATAATATCGCTTCAGCTCTCTGTATTTTTACCACCACATTACACACACAATTGCTTTTCACCTCTAACCCCAACACCACATCGTAAACACGGTTTTGGTCCATAACTCCCTCTTCGTACACTTTGTAAATGAAGTCCGCAGAATTCATTTACGCAGGCTTTGTTACAAGGAGTTGTAGAACCTATCATTAACTAACTGCATTTATTCTTTGTCTGAATCATTACATATACAGTTATATTTCAATTTAAATGTATATTTGTCTCAATTATGACATGGAGGAGTTTGAGAGATTATCTAAAATCGAGCCTTGGTAAAGGAAGTTTCCTAAATCCAGATTCGATCTTGACAGAAGAACCCTTGACTTACCGAGGCGATCTCTGGTTGATCCGACGAAAACTCTGATTAAAAGTATTCGTGACGCCAAGAAAGAATTGTGTGACAATAGTGCATCTCATGTGTGGTCTACGTTTAAAATTATTAACAATAAAAATGTTATTGATGCTACAATGAACGACAAACGAGCGGCAACGATTATTAATTATCTCGACAATCAAAGATATCTTTTCAGAGTAAAATTTATTGTATTCGATGATACTTGGATTATCCGTGACCCTGTCCTTCATAATGAAAAAATTGTTACGTTAAATAAAAATTCCAAACCAGGAATAGTGACTGGTATTGACAAACTGTATTATGAGCGAGCGTATCCTCTAACTGCAGTTATTTATGCAATATATCCACTGAATGACAAACCTAACGTTAATGATCTCAAACCAATGCAATTTTCGTCCTCCTTTACATTAAATTGTGTAGACGAGCGAATTACAAAACACTTCACAAACGCGAAGCGTGGAAATAAACTTACAGATCTACGACGTGAAAAAAATATACAAATGGCTGAATCAGTCAAGGATAAAGGAACTACAATAAACGACATTGCTAAGTTCGTAAAAACACTAAAATTTCCATCAACGGTAAAAACAAAAACAGGAGAAGTTTTATACGAATCAAGATATAAATCGAAAGGAGCTCCGATAAATATCGTTGATCACAATGCGCACGCTTGGACTTCTGAGGTGACAATATTTCCACAAGATCGAACTGTTAAATTTTATAACGGTGATATGTTTGATTTTATTAACGAAATAAGTAAGAACGACCCTATATCAGTATAGTTATTTCAATGCTCCGATGGAAACTATGACCAATTTTTACGGCCTAATGGCTTTATTTATCGTACAGATTCTCTCCATGAAGAAATGAAAAATATTGAGTTGAAATACACTGACCCTGACGATGTTACTGAACAATTATTAAATTGTTGTTTTACTGTTCCATCTGTTGCGGCTCATTTTGCTAGAGAGAAAAATTCGTGGAAACCGACTCGATTTGATTTTCTAGATGATATAACATCAAGTTGTATCGAATATGGACACGATGGATTATGGAATACTAAATACGATTATAAAAATAAGATATCACTCGATATGGTTGCATGTTATCCCGGAAGTTTTCTTGGATATGGAGAATGTTCGAAATATTTTAACAGATTTGGACATCCTCCACACGAAATGACCACAGTGTCGATAAATGGACCTCTACCAGATTTTGACTTAACTGGAATTTCTTGTATCGAGTCATTTAAAGTTGCCGAAGATCTCCATATGATTTGTTATGTCTGGTTTGTCAAACATTTTTCAGAGAAAATTTGGGCACCAATAGTATTATTACGAAATATGCCTGATTCAAAAATATTGATTGAGTTGATTGTAAATGAGGCAATTATATCGTATAGTTCGCAGAAAGAAGTTTGGTTACCACAACAAAATAAATATTCTGATGATGAAAATCCTGATATAACCGATTATGAGAATAAAATCGCAAAAGATCGTGGCAGACAAATAATTGGTAAATTTACCCAAGGAGGATCATATGATCATAAGCGACATTGCACGAGACTGATTATATGTGATGCTGAACTAGATTTTATAATTGCTGATACAACAAAGAAAAATACTTTTATAAGTCGAAGTGATGTAACTTATGGGACGGAAATAAATTAGATACAATTATTAGTTATACTGATGGTGAGTCACCGCAGTTTACTCATTTAAGATCTTCGATGTTGGCTTATGTTTCTGTAAATCTGTTATCGATGGCGAACGTATTTTCTAAGTCCGCAGTTAGAGTCGCCACGGATTCATTCAATGTCATTAAAGACACAGAACTGATAAATGTATGCAATCTTGCATCATGGGGTGAATGGAGAATAAAAAATGAGAAGATACTATGTTATTCCGAATCTGCAGATGTTCCAATTAAGGATAGTTATTACAAAACTAACAATATATCAAAATTGTCGTCTGCACCGACGGTATATGATCCTATAGTTCGGCATCAAACAGTTTATCTCAATGAACCAGGCAGTTGTGGTAAAACAACACGTGTGATTTAATTATTTCTTCGTAATACTTTGTATTGTGTTGATACGATTATTTTAACACATACACAAATACTCGCCAGATAAATAAACGAACGAGGAGTGAAATCTTGTACTTATCACAGCTTTTGTCGATGGAAAGGAGATTCATGGACTCCTGAATGAATGGTGAAAAATATATTGCAAGGATTATTATTTGGGATTAAATATATACAGTATCAATAGAAACAGTGAAAATATTTCTTGATTGGCTATTGTTGATTAATACTGCAGTAATAATGTGTGGCGATCATGGTCAACCACCACCTTTTGTTGGATTGTCTCCGCATGAATGGTAAAGGAGTTTTGTTGATTATTATGAAGAAATAACCGATGATCATAGAGCAGGTGATCCAGAATTAAGAGAGCTTAATAAATTAATCCGACTACGACCAAATAAATTTCATAGTGAAATAATACGTAAAATAATTTCAGAAACTCCTATTAACGATTTTATGCAAATGTGGAGACCAGATGATCTGATAGTTGCAAGTAGAAAGATAGTTCGTGATACACTTCAAAAACAATTATTTATGTTACTTAAAGAAAAGTCTTCAAACCTACATGTACCATTGTGTTATCGCCCAGCAGATACGCGATGACTAATTATTGAAGTTGAAATTCAGGATCGTCAGAAAAACAATATCTTGTGTTAAATGATATTGTTTTAGTTCCTGTCAGTGTTGTTGAGAGCGCATTAACTTCTGACTCCGTCAAGGACAAATTTCCATGGACGCAAGGATATGCTATAACGATTCATTCATCGCAAGGATTAATCATCTCTGGTACAAATGTTTGGATTATTGATGACCGTATCGAATGGTCAAATTTAGTTTATCTTGCAGTATCTAGAGTTAGGAGAATATCTCAGCTACATAGGGTTATCATACATTTTACAGAAAATCGCGAAGACAACAACGAAGTTGCTGTTGGTGATAAAATAAGAAAAAAATTAGTTATAAACAGTGTGATAAAAAATACACAATTTTGATCTGGATGTTAAATTTATCATGACGTTAAAACAACAACATAATAATCATTGTACAAGCTGTTACACGGTAATGTTGTGGAACAATATTCTTAATAATTCAAGACAATTTACCGTAGATAGAATCAATAGTAGTCTTGGTCATACACGCGAAAATGTAATGATGACCTGTCTTGAGTGCAATAGACGTCGAGGTGCTAGCACGTTACAAAAGTGAATGCGGCGGTAATTGGGTATCTTCAGGAATTGCTTGTAATTGTTCACATACAAATCCACGTTGAGGAGCAGATGAATTTAATCTGTATATTTCAGGTCTACCCGTGGATCTTACCACGTTAGACATTTTATGTGCCTTAATACTCCAAACAGTAGTTTGCCAGGTTCATATAAATATCTTACAGTCACATTACTTAATACTGGTTGTTTTGAAAATTCATGTCGCTGTATTGGTATGTGTTTCTTTTTGTAATTACATTAATAGGTTTCATGACAGTTGTTCGAGTAATATCGTTTTTTAACGCACCTATTACACTTGGTAATCTTGCAACCCATTCGCGAGATCTTATATCTTTCTGAATTATTTCCTTGGCATATTGATATCCAAATAACCGCTCGGCAAGTGTTCGATTAAATCGTTCAACGATTGCATGATTACGATGAATTGCAGTATGTCCTTGTCTGATTTTGAGGTTATGTTTTCTCAACAACGACGATACTGCACCAAGAAATTCTTTACCAGGATCAAATTGTAGTAACTGTGGCCATTGCAAGGGTCCTCGTTGATAAATTAGTTCAAACGCAGATACAACTTCAGCTGCTGTTTTAGTTGCTAGTGGTTCTACTTCTTTATACTTATTTGCAACGTCAATGACACTTAATGCATATTTGTACGTTGACTGACGTCTACCAATTTTGATAGTATCGTGTTTTAAAAACAAAATATCTGCTTGATGAACATCATTGGGAATGCTGACATCAAAATTGCGTACTAATTCGTTTTAGATGGTGGTAGTTAATTTTCCATATTGCCTGTCGTGCTAACCACGCTGCGGCGGCACAACGTTGACATTTGCTGCATCAGCGAGTGTACTAATCGCTGCTCTACCTTTCCAATATCCTCTTGGGCTATAATAAATCGATTCCATTATAATAATCGGTTGATTAATTACCAACTCCGAATAATAATTTACCTTTCATCGCAGATCTTATCAA
This sequence comes from Sinohyriopsis cumingii, assembly GCA_028554795.2. Lineage (NCBI taxonomy): Eukaryota > Metazoa > Mollusca > Bivalvia > Unionida > Unionidae > Sinohyriopsis > Sinohyriopsis cumingii. The sequence goes on along the minus strand of CM068831.1, from coordinate 109,773,918 downwards.
CCAATTAGACAATAATTCTTTTAAAGATTTATTTTTTTATGGGATTTAATGCATGAATCAACTTCACATCTGCAATATGTCGTTGTTGTAAATTTTTTTTTTTAGTAGCCATTTCATGAATATGACATGCTTTGTCAATAGCGTTTATTGGATATTCACCAGGCCTTGGTTGATCTTGTTCATCAAGTCGGATATCAAGCCGTGTTCCAGGACCGCAATAATTATATCCAGGAAGGTGTTTTTCTCCAGGGTATTTAGCCCATGGAGTTCCTGGTAATTTTCCTAATGAAGTAATGATATCACCACCGCCAGTAAAATTACCGGTAGTGTTACGAATATCTGATTTAATTCATATTTATTTTACTTTAATAATGGTAAATTTTGGTGCAAACACGATCACATTATACCCCCCTTTCGATATCGCAATTCCGGTTTTCCATTACGCACATTTGTTAGTTTTAATAGAGATGCTTTGAGAGAGATTTCTCAGTTTTGGGCTTTTTATACTGATGTCAAGTTATTTTGTTGTAGCCCGGTTTATAGTTCTAATTATCTTCAAGATCAGTTTGATTTCGAAAGGATTAATTCTTTATTCTCTGGAAATATTTTAAGGAGTGCTCACGGAAAGTTTGGAAAGACATTGCTTAGAAGTTTAATTTGGATTTCCAACACCGGAGTGCCATTATTTGTATTTCTACAAGGAACTGTAGATAACCACAGTACTGCCTACAGCATACGTCATCGTCATCCATCTTGGAATTTCCATCACGATTCGAACTTGAAATTATTAGAACATTTATTACTAGGACTTTTGCAATTTAATTCGTGGATTATTCTTAAATTATTTTGGATTTGATTCTTGAAACCGTAAGTTCTTCTCCTTTTTTCATTTTTACAGAATCTTTCCAGGGAAATAAATTATTTGTTAAATTTTGAAAAGCTTGTTGTTTTCACTCTTTCTGTATTACTGTTTATTCGAGCCTAAACACGTAATAGTGGAAATAAATTTATATTTTTTCGTACAACATCGCACACATTTACCTTATTTTTATTATTGTTGCTAGTCCACGCGTGGATGTAAATGCTCTACATCGAACACAATATAGATCCATATTATTTATTATATTTATATAACATGGATGTCAGTGATTTCTCAGCGACACGAAAGCAAGAACCAGTCAAACATCGTCCAGCGCTACCCAATTCTATCAGAATGATAATAATAGGTCCATCTGGAAGTGGTAAGACACAATTATTACTTAATTTGATAATGAGATGACTCAAATGGGATAAGTTGTATTTAGTAGCTTCGTCAGTTGATGATCAGAGATGCTACGAAGTGATTAATGATTTTAAAGAAAATGCAAAATTACTGGACGAAGATGGCGATGATATTATTAATTTTGTCACCGATATTGATGAAGCACCATCCGTAGACGACCTTGATTGATTTATTAATAATTTAGTTGTATACGATGATGTGATGCTGAACAAACAATCAAATCTAGCTAGAATATTTTCACGAGGCAGACACAAAAACACGGATGCGATTTATGTTACTCAACGATATACACAGATACCAAAAGTGATCAGAGACAACTGTAATATTTTAGTTGTATTTAATGGAGTTGATACGCATACGTTGCGAAATATTCATCAGACTTCGCGACATGGATATAATTAAATTTTTAAACTTATTTTCGCGAGCACAGTCAACCCCACACGGATTTATAACAATAAATTTACATGATCCTCGATCACCATATCGTGTAAGTATTGATAAAATATTTGGTTGAGAGATTGATTTAATTACTCACACAATTATAGCAGCAGAGAGGGTGCGACCTCAAGTTGGTTCAATTTTGTAATATATTTGCGTATTATATATTTTCAGTTCGGGAAAAAGCAAAATAATAAAATGAACTAACCCAATTACAGAAGCCTCCACTGGTGGTTAGAAGGCTCAATGTTAGCGTTATTAACGTTATTTAATCGTCTTTTTTTTACAAGAATTTATTTCAATGTTGGACCCTTCCAAAAAGTTGTATGTTCGCCCTCTCTGCTGCTATTTAATATCTCCGTTTCAAAGTGGCTTTCGATATGGCCGCAGCACAAATAACCATCTGGTTAGGCTGGAAACATTTATTCGCTGCTTTTGTATCACGGATGAACATTTAGTAGCGGTTTCTTTGATTTAGAAAAGGCCTATGACACGACATGGAAGAACGGGATACTGAATAGCCTGCACGATCTGGATCTAAAAGGCCGTATGCCCTCTTTTATATCAAACTTTCTCTCAAACAGAGAATTCAAGGTACGAGTCGGTTCTACCCTGTCAGATATGTACGAGCAAGAGATGGGTGTGCCCCATGCAGTATGTTATCTGTAAGGCTTTTCAACATAAATTAATAGCACCACCAAATGTTTAGCTCCTGGTGTGGATTGTTCTCTATACGTTGATAATTTCTTAATATGTTATCGATCAATGCACACGCATACAATTGAAAGTAAACTTCAACAAAATATAAAAGAGGATTCAAAATTGGCCAGTGCCAATGGTTCCAAATTGTCAAAGGCAAAAACAGTATGCATACATTTCTGTCAGTTATGAAGACACCAGATATACCACTTGTTGAAGAAACAAAATTTCTAGGAATTATCTTCGACAAAAAATGACCTTCATTCCACACATAAAGAAGTTGAAAGCTATATGCTTGAAATCTCTGGATTTACTTAAAGTAGTAGCGCACACTGACTACGGTACTGATAGAAGAGTCACCCTCAATTTATATAGAACGTTTATTCGCTACAAACTGGGCTATGGTTGCGTTGTTTATGATTTAGACAGAAAGTCATATATGAAGATGCTTGACCCAATTCATCAGCCAGAAATAAGATTCGCTTTTGGAGCATTTAAGACATCTCCATGTGAAAGCCTTCTAGCTGAAGCGAACGAACCACCTTTATCACATCGTAGAGAAATGCTTTCCGTACAGTGTGCTCTCAAATTAAGACCAAACTATTGAACTCTACCTTTTCGGCTGTATTTTAACCCAAATACAAAACATTGTACCAAAACAAATTATATACCATACCTTCCTTTGGCATTAGAATATCATTCAGCCCTGACAGTATAAAAATGGGTCTTTCTAAAATTCAGAAAACATGCAGTTTCAAAACACCTCCCTGGCTACTTAAGCATCCAAAAGTACTTTCTCCGCTACAAAATGGAAAAATAATCTGAGACAAACCCTCCCATCTTCCACATTTCCCATCATGAACTCCTTACGGAATTTAAAACCTACACAATAATTTATACTGATGGATCCATGAAGAGTAAATGGCTGCTGCAGCCTTCTTTACTGGAAAACGTACAAGAAGAGTTCGCTTACCAAATGGTACATCGATTGTTTTGAGCCGAAATCAGATTTTCAACGTTGCAACTTGAATGACCTTTGATAAGTATTTTAAAGGCCATTTAAATAACTATTTGAATAAGTGTACATTTTACAGCTTGTAACATATCTGTCATTAACTAGAATAAACTGTTTAAGGGACACTACATGAATTACATGTGAATAAACAAATACCTATTGTGATGTAAAATTTGCATTTGGAAACAAATAGATGCTCTCAGAAATGTCATGTCCATCATTTACTTGCCAACGTAGTAGTGTAATTTTAAAACTAAAGGCTGACCATACTATCTAGGGGAAAAATAACCAGTTCATTATTTCTGAATCCAAGTATTTCGCACGAAGAAAGAAAGGAGATGTTACGATTCTTGTAGCTTATCATTAATGGAGCTTTCTAATATGCACATAAAAATTTGCTGAGAAAGATTTGATTAACAAATATCATTGTGTTTACATTAACTATTTTTGCGTATATAAAGAAGGATTGAAAATCATTCAAATATATTTGCATTTCCACCTGTATACAGATATATTCTGAAATTTGTAGAAAATGCCAGAATTATGTTCATCAGATCATATACAAAGTGTGTGTGCGTGTGATTTGGATTTTTTTAAACGTAGCTTTAACAATTGTTATGTCATATCGCTACGATGTCTGCAGTGTGGCAGTTTATAGCGATGTCTAGCACTGGGGCGTCATGCCGCAGACATGTAGCATGATGTCCCACCCAGTCACATTATCCTGACACCAGGCCGACCAGTCCTAACACTAACATCTTAATGCTGAGCGCCTGGCGAGGCAGCTTTTAGTACCATTTTTATAACTCTTTGGTATGACTCTGCCGGGGTTCGAACCCAAGACCTCTCGCATCCGAGGCGGACTCATAAAAAGACAGTCCCCCGGATTACATTTCAACATATACGTTCTATACGTTTGGAGTTGTGATAGAAAGTTTAGGATTGTTTGGGATTTATTTCACAATACTGTAAGTTCCTCTTATATTTTTATAACTCAGAGAATTAAATTATTTGTTGGTTCTACACAAGTTGTTGGTTTTGCTTTTACTGTCTTTTTAGTTTAAGACCTACAGTATAAACAGTATATCTGTGATGGGAGGCTTTAAATTCGTTGAACTTGTTATGAAATGAAGCGACTTTGTTAATTACTTTTTAATTCGCAAATGTAAACTCTTTTGGGAGGTTCTGATAACCACAACAGTAGAGTTTTTAGTCGATCGACTTGGCTCACTGATGGTATAATGATGGTATTTTGTATTTTTATGAAAATGTCAATACAGTGTATTATAGAGTTAGCATCCGGCATTTGTCTGAAGTCTGAACCTCTATGGTTTTGTTGGAATTGGCTTTCTTAAGAAATAAAATACTGCAGTGCTATCATTTTTTTTTCAACCAAGGAAGGAGATTTGTCCAGCGCAGAGTAACAGACATGTTAAATCATATGGCGAAATCTCTGTTCAGTAATCCAGGTCGTAATAGCATTATAGTCAATAGAAACTGACGCTCTGAAGTAATCTTTCTTTTAAGGCCAAATCGGGGCCCTGAATGGCCGAGTTGTCTAAAGCGCTCACCGTTACGGATCACTGCCATATCATCTCTGTATGCGGCGGGTTCAAGTCTGGGCTAGGCCAATGTTTGTACGCTAGAAAGCTTGCCAGTAGGTTCTCGTGGGTCGGTCGTTCTTTCATGTTTTTCCGGGTTCTTCCTCCACCAATTATACTGGCCACCATGTAAAGCCTATCGTCTGCTACAAAATGGCGTTGAACACCATAACAACAACACAATAATTACAACGTCATTAAGGCAAAATCTCCTCTGATGCCTTGAAAATTTATGAATAGTCTTTGCAACTGTGTGTGTACCAGCCATCTTCTGTTCACTAAAGATAAAATATATGCACACAGCTTGTCAAATGTGAATTTTAACTTGAGTATTGTATACACCATCATGTGTTTTCAAGAGCCGGTCTAAATCTTTATATCTTTATCTGTATTGAGCTACGGTCCTTCTGCCTAATGTTTCAACCTCCTTATGAAACCAAAAACCTATTTTTATTATATGTATACCACTGTGGTTCAGTGCATGCAGTTTCCTCCATAACTTCTGTAAGAATGATTTTGCAGTCATTTTCTTTTCTTTCTTGATTTGGAGATTATTTGTCATGTAATATAGATCTTAAAAAAATAGAGGAATGCATCTGTATTAAAGTATGTTGTTTATTATAATTTATAAAACAACCGAAAATGGAAAAGTAATAAAATTATAACCGTACTGATCCTTAAATAATAGTGGCATACTGTTTCTCTTAAAATGTTTAATCTTTTCAGCAATAAATTACTCAACGACACTTTCTTCATTATTATATTTTAGATTGGAGCTCTATTTATTGTTGTAAAGGAGAGAAATCCAGGACAAACATTTGGTCCCAATTTGGGTTATATTTTTCATCTTTGGCGACAAGTGCCATATAATCGAAGAAATATTAAGTCTGAATTTTCTCTGGGCTGATTTTAAACTAGTGAAACAGTACATAAAAAAAAATATTGCCGGAATGGAAGTGGATACATATTTCGTTATGCTTGGTCTTCTATCTGGTGATCAGCTGCTAGTTATAGAAGTGGTAAGTCAGGTATATGAACATCTCTTTAGATTAACCCTTCCTGCTTTTGATTCTTTTCGATAATAAGGAAAAACATAACAATAGTAGTTTCTTAATGTATCTTAGAAATAACATTTTCCTTTCAAATGCCATGATATATGGTTGAAGTTCAAAGCACATGCACAAATATTTTAAAATTTCGTTTCTTGGAACTAATTTTATTGCCCCAGTATCTTTTTAGAGACGTAAATGACAATGTGAATGCTTACCAGAGTGTTCTTTATGCTTTAAATAATAATATAGTTTTAATTCAGCTGGGCATTGTTTTTGCTGTCAGACAGGATATGTAATCCAATTTTTACATTTAAAAAAGACTAACAGAGTTGCTAATACAGAAAACAAAACACGTTATCATTGTAAATTGTTTTCGTAATCATAAATATAACACACTGATCTGAAGGTGCTGATATTTATTATTTTTAAAGGAAACTCTTTTATTACGAAAATGGCTAACACTGAACACATGGAAATCGAAGCACCGTGAAGAGGACGAGAAGTATCGATTGGTATTTAACTCCTTCCTCCAGCCAGTGTATGCAGTCAACGGCATTGCTGAAGAAACACAGATACTGAGTTGCATAGGTATTATATAGATCAAATGTTTTTGTTTGCTATGAGTTTCGATACATGTCATTTTGGCGATGTAGTTTTTCATATTTTACAGGAATACAGACAAAAGAATGACTCCAAAATAGGAATGAAATCTGATTGCTTAGTCCCTTCGTTATATATACCTATGACGACTATATTTCCCAGCATGCCTGCACGTGATAGATCGTACTACTGAATTTATTTCAAAATTGCCTATTCATGTGACCTAGTCTAACCAATGGGAAATTACTAGATTCTTGTAAAACAGTCCAAACCCAAGCATCCAGTGAGAAGTTAACCCAAAGTTGTCAACAAGTCTTATTATGGGTAATTGTCAACACCTACGTAAGTATCTATTTATAGATCCTATGTAATGGTACGCTCTTAATATTCATAAAACAGACCCTAGTCAGTTAGGCAAAATCTAGAACACTTGTTTCCATTCAAAAATGTGTGCGTTTTACTGACTACGTTTCTTTTATTTTTTACCACTGTGGACTGCTTATTATCAATACGTGCGAATACATCATGGCTGCTCCTCCAATTGTAAATCTGCATACGACACTCCTTCTGGTTAAAAGTTCTGCAATTTCTGATCGATACCACTCCACCTCTGTGTGAAGAAAGATTTGTGATGCTTTATTGACTGTTTATACTTATAAAGAAATGTCTGTAGCATGTGACGTACACTAAAATTGAAAGATGTATGTGGGAGAGAGGTTTCGGCTTAAGGCTTGGGCGCATAAACTGGCTAAATATCAAAAAGATTTGTGTGAATAGAATTTATTCAAGAAAAGAACCAAACGTGAACATGACATTTAAGCCAATGTTATCAAAAGGGGCAGAAGAACCCGTCACAGAGGCAAACCAGGTTCAGGATGGTACCGTCGTCCACATTGTCGAGGCAGATACATGGGAGAAAGGATTAGAGACAGTGAATGGTGGTGTAGGGACTAAAAGAACATTATAGGGTGTCCCTTGATTTCCTAGGAAATATGTTCAACGAAAATATTATATAGTGACTAGTTTGTATTCCGCTTTGACAATTTTAATTTGCATCTTTTTGATGAACATAGTAATTTGGCTTTTAGATGTTGTCGCATATTAATAGTTTTGCACAAGCAATAAAGGTGTCCTCGTAGTATAAAATCTCTTGTGTTGTCTATGTTATTCTCAGAATTCCGAACACCACAGTTATGGCTATCTCTACCTTACCTTTACTCTTCTCAAAATAACTGACAAAAAGTTAGTCAAAGTTGAGGGACACTATCTGTGCTATCATTTTAATATGTTGATTGGTGGACTGAATGGTTCAGGCAAAACATAATTTGTCAAATGTGTGATTTAATATAAAGACCATTTGATTAATCGAGGACCCCAACGTATCTTGTGGTGCTGGAAAGTGTGGCAAGAGGCTTTTCAAACCGAAAATACCCATCAGTCAAAAGAAAATGTCGGTGGTTCAACGCGGAGGATTTCTACCAATGCTGATATTACCTTTGCATAAAGGAGTGGCTTTTCCGTTATTAGGTTCCATTGTTGGACAATTGTTAGGAAGCACCAAGAGATACAGAGGAAGAAGATATTAAGGAGACCTTTTCTGGAAAGACGTCATAGATGTACTTTGGAATATTATGGAAAGACGAAAGCTAACTTTAGTGCCCTACAATCGATAGATGAACTCCATCGTTAGGAACAAAAAATCCGGACCCCTCATTTACCTCCGAATCCAATTCTCAGCGGGATATCAGTTACAAAAATCCAGGAATTCATAAACCGTACTGAGTTGTCAGAAACGGAAGAAAAAAATTGGTACTGCTAAATATTGCAACATCTTCAACTCTTTCACGAGAAAGTTTTAGACGAAACACAGCTAAACCAACTCTAAAAGATTTCAAGGCGATTATGAAAAGCAAAAATCCAAACGTAACGAAGACAGAGGCGGCTAGCAAGATGCAAGATGAAGAATAAGGCTCACGAGAAGTATTTCAAACTCCGTCTGCTCTCATATCCATCATCGAGTCCCTTGCAGATACCTTCCCTACTCCCTGACGAGAAGAAATAAAAGCTTGGGCCAAAAAGATGATATAGACTTCTTTGCCAGAAGTAAAAAGAATGAATGGAAGACAGAAGTGAAAAAAGACGTCAAAAACACACTCAGTTTCTACTCATGTGGCGCGTCAGACACGCAAAGCAGTCTTCAAACAACACGAAACAAAGAACAGTACCAGTGAGTAGTGGGTGATCAATTGTAGAGCCATCATGGAGAGCCCTTTAGCAAGCATTTATTAAAGTACTACCCATGCGGAGAGTTCAAAAATTGTATCGTGCTGCTAAAACTAGACCTACAAATGTACGTTGTAAGGCGATGACTACTAGAACCAGTTAATTACACGTTGCACAAACCCATTTAACGAAATCTTTCCAGACGTCAAAGCAAAATGGATGTCATCGATCATTAATGGCAAACGTTAGCAGATGTCTATCATTTATCAGCCTACAATCGCGGTTACAAATATTCGTTTTGTGTCATTGACCTCTTTTTCAAATTTGCTCGGTTCATTCCTTTGATTTCCAAAACATGGTGCGAAATTATTCAAGCTTTACAATTGGTGTTGAAATAAAAGAGTCATCATTCTCTCCGATGGCAAACAGGCAAAAACACATGATATCTGAATCAAGCTTTTCAAGACGAATTGAAAACGAAAAATATCCACTGTTTTGCTACCGCCTATCCGTAAACGAAAGCAAGTGTCGTAGAAAATATTCAGCGCACTTTAAAAGAATGTATCTCGAAATACTTTACAACCAACACACTTTCAAGTACATCGACATATTACTTCGTCTCGTCAAAACTCAATCAATCGTACCATCGCAACATCGGATTGGTACCCGAGAAAGTAACCCATTAGAACAAAGTGGCTGTGTTTGATCGCATTTGTGGAATGTCTCCTTCTACCACCAAGAAACATGGACTGTTAAAGACTGGATATTGGGTTAACATTGGAAAAAACAAAGTAAGCGCACCTTGGACCAAAGTTATTTACCTGCCTAAACCAGCGAATTGTTTTATGTCACTGGACAAATATGTGGACGTGATATTGTCATCTATAAGTTGGGAGACATAAACGGTGAAATGTTAAAAGGAACTTTTCACTATCAAGAGTTACAACGAATAACTAGAAGAGATGACGAAGAGTACGATATCGAAAACATCATCGATCAACAAACACGTAAAGTGAGCAAACGTTGACTCAAAGAAGTGAGAGAGTTGTCGGAAATGATATCCAACGAGGTTTGTTTCTTTGATTGCTGCTTCAACCGTCGTTGACTATTAAAAGAAGCATACATCATATCGTTCAACATAGCAGCTACCTCTCCTTCTCAGTGTTCCTCTCTTCAAGAATATAAAAGCAGCCTTTGTGAGTGTTCTCTGGAGAACGTGTACCTAAAACACAAAGCGTGTTTTTCTGCCATTTGATTGTGGCGTATTGTGTCACTGGAACAGTCATCACCAATTTGTGTTTGCAACAAGGCGACAAATAATTGCGGACAATGTTACTCAGCAGCTGCATCGATTACCTTCTTCACAATCCTTCCATGAATTATTCTACAGGCAGTATAAACGGTAGCCTTGCCGCTGACACCAGTCACCTTAACAGCTACAGCAACAACAACCCTATTCTTTATACTCATTTGAAAGCAGAACCATCGAACTATGAATAATCAATTTTATTTAACTTTACTCAGTGACAGTTCTATGGATCTGTTTCCCAGCAACACTTTATGTTATTTCAAATTACTTCAGGCTATACAATTTGATCAAAACGCTCCTTGGGAAGTTGATTATGTCAATTGTCCTGAACTTTGCCTCTATGCTCAACAAACAGTTTAGCAATGCCCTAGAGAAAGCGAACAGGGGCCCCGAGTGGCCGAGTGGTCTAAATCGCTCTCCGTCACGGATCACTGACATCTCACCTCTGTCTGCGTGGGTTCGAGTCTCGGGCTCGACAAATGTGGATATGTGAGAAAGCTTGCCGGTAGCTTCTCGTGGGTCGGTGGTTCTTTCCGGGGTTTTCCTGGTTATTCCTTCACCATTAATACTGGCCGCCATGTATAGCCTATCTTGTGCTGAAAAATGGCGTTAAACCCTATAACAACAACAACAACAAAAAGAGAAAGCGAACAAAGCTGTCAAGATTGATTACCATCCAATTACTCATTGTCTGATAATCCGTTTTATGGATGTAAAAACAGTAACCATTACTTTTTGTCCTGTTTTATTTGATATTTTGGGTGGGATCCCTACCAAACCTCTCAATGAAGACGGCAAAAGCAACGAGAAATTCTTCAAGTGGAGATAAATGAAGGAATCATCTTAATGTTTGTGTACTCCGTTGTGGTCGAGTACAGCGTGGTAGGAGACACAGAAGCGCCGTTACTGAGAGTCATTCCTTTCAAAGTGGATTATGCCACCGATGCTTGCGAAGAAGATAGATCACGTATCACGTTCAACGTGAATTTGTACATCCGCATTATTTCTTGTCAGTATGTCTTATTTTGACAGTTTCAAACTTGGTATAAAAGGAGATTTGGAACAAATTGTTCCATTCTCCGAAGGAAAAGTAACGGTGAAACTACATTTAAGAAACAGATGCTCTATCGAATTGATACACATTTATCCAGTTTATCAGGGGGTCGCTAGACAGCAAGAATGATATGCTCACATCTTATTTTCGTTCGGTGGTCCCATATTAAAACCAATTGTGACTGGAGGATTGCACGCTTTGAAAGATGCCGCTTTGAGCAAGGCAAATCAAATATCCAGATGACATCATCGACAAAGAAAGTCAAAAGTCAGGTGTGAATTGATGAGTCATTATTACCTTTGGAAACATGAATGGATACATGGGAATTTCATTTCCTTCTGAAGCACATTTGGTGCACTGCTTGTTCTAATTATGTGGTGTGTGCTACAATGAATGTCTTCGATGCAAACAATGATAATACGTTGAAATTATATAATAATCACTCAGAAGGATGATATTATAAAATGATCTAGTCTTACTGAAGGTAGTTGAAGTTGAAAGAAAAGAAGCCAATATGAGAACAAGCACACGTGTTGATGTTGGTTGAATGTATGGGAAAAGCATAGATTCTTTCCCCGAAGGATTAATAAAATTGTCAATCTTACTTGTTTTGCGTAATCACGCACTTATTTTGATGTAATTTATTTCTGAAATCAAGTTAGGCTCGCTGCTAACCCTATGCGCTGGTCGATATAGAATGGCGGGCAGCTTGGCTCCTGGATGCTGGACTCCTAGCTGGTCGTAACTGGATGATGGGCTTCTGGGCGGGCTGCTAGGCCACCGCGCTGGTCGGTACTGGATGGCGGGCTGCTGATTCTCGACTGCTGGTCGATCGGCTGGGTGGGCTGCAATGTCTGATGGTATGACTCAGTAGTTATAGGCTTGAATACCCCTATATGATATAATATGTAGCAGTGTGAAGTGGTTTGCTCTCATCGTGTGCAGGTGAATGAATCGAATGAATGATAGAGAGGACGCCATATTAAGATACGCGGCAAAAATCTCTAGTCAAGAAATGACTCATCCAACAAGGAGAGCCTTCGAAAAATGCAATATACCATTTAGCCGGATACTTGTCCCATTACAACCAGGGGGAAAACATTTAAACTATCAAAGGAATTATAATTAAACAGCATCCAAGATGAAGAACCCAAATATTTTGATCCAACAGACTCCAGTAATGGATTTTGAAGCAACGTCTCTAGGAAATAAAACTGAAAACATAATACTTTCTTTAATAGAAAGTACAAACACAGGATATACAAAAATATTTACAGACTGGTCAAAGTCAAAAGAATTAAACAGAAAGCAGGTGCAATTTATATACAAGGAAAACATTGTGTCAGGAAACATATAACCTAATGACTGCTCAATATGTTGTTGGCTTGACTTCGCTTGCGAAGATTAGAAAGGGGTATGTCCATGTTTATTGCACGCGCGCTGGTGGCTGACGAGCCCTATACGTGACAGGCACGTCCGTCCACAGAGGTTGCGGGGGAATGCATGGGTTGTGGTGGGTGCTGCCGATGGTTCCCGGATTTTTCTTTGCCATCGTTTTTCCTCCAAGATGGCCCGTCTGTTTTGTTTAAAAGTGACAGCGGCCTGGTGAACTGTACGTCGCCAGCTTTCACGGTCAGCAGCTGGTAATGCCCATTGGCGGTGATCGATGCCACAGGTGGTGAGGTTTTTCTTAAGGTGTCTTTATATCTCTTTCGAGGTGCCCCTCTATTACGACGGCCAGTTGACAGCTCACCATACAGTGCGATTTTTGGCAGGCGATGATCCGCCATCCTGAAGACATGATCTGCCCAGCGAAGCTGTATCTTCATGAGCGTGGCCTCAACGCTGGTGATCCCTGCTTGTTTGAGGACTTCAATGTTGGTGATGAAGTCACTCCAGTGGAAGTTAAGGATGGTGCGGATGCAGCGGTGATGGAAGCGTTCAAGGAGGCAGAGGTGGCGGCGTAGGTGACCCAGGATTCGGCGCCATATAGGAAGGTGGTCAGTACGACAGCTCTGTAGGCACTGATCTTTGTATCTCTCTTGAGACTGGCTTTGTGCCAGACTCGTTTATAGAGTCTGCCGAAGGCGCTGTTTGCATTGGCCAGTCTGTTGTTTATTTCTTTGTCGATCTTGGCATCAGAGGATAGCACACAGCCCAGGTAGGCGAACTGGTGAACTACGTTCAGCTTTGTCTGGTCAGTGAAGATGCTTGGTGGTCGATACTCTTCCTTGGGAGCAGACTGGTGAAGTACCTTAGTTTTCTTTAGGTTGACCTCAAGACCAAAGAGCTGGCAAGTTTCTGCAAAGCAAGATGTTACGCGCTGTAAGGCAGCTTCCGTGTGGCCAGCAATGGCGTTGTCGTCTGCAAAGAGAAGTTCTTTAATCAGTTTTTTCAAGGTCTTGGTGTGGGCATGAAGTCATCAGTCCGAAATCGGATATAGATGCCATCTTCGTCATCAAGGTCTTCTGTTGCTTCTTGGAGCATCATGCTGAAGAAGATTGAGAACAGTGTGGGGTTCTAAAACGCAGCCCTCTTTCACGCCATTTGCAGTGGGGAAGGTCTGTGACAGGTCGTTATTGTTTCTGACCTGACCAAGCTTGTCTTCATGTAGTTGGATGACCATGGTAAATAATTTAGGAGGACAGCCGAGCTTTTTAAGGTTTTACCACAGTCCAGTTCTGCTCACCTTATCAAATGTCTTCGCCAGGTCCACAAATGTGATGTACAGTCCTTTGTTTTGTTCTTGGCATTTTTCCTGAACTGTCTCAGGACGAACACTGTGTCAGTTGAGCCCCTATTGGCTCTGAAGCCACATTGACTCTCTGGAGCATGTTCTTCTGCAATGGTGGGCACCAGTCTGTTTAGTAACACTCTATCATGGATTTTGCCTGCAATGGAGAGCAGAGTTATCCCACGGTAGTTTGAGCAGTCAGACTTTTCCCCCTTGTTTTTGTACAAGGTGATGGTCACTGCATCTCGGAGGTCTTGTGGAAGTTTCCCTCGCTCCCAGCAGCAAACGAAGAACTCGTTGAGTTTGGTGTGCAATGCTAGGCCTCCTCTCTTCCATATCTCTGGTGGGATACCATGTTTTCCTTATTGCCTTTCCTGTCTTCAGCTGTTCTATGGCTTTTACAGTCTCTTGCATCAAGTTTCATCTTAGGTGGCTGTTGTGGGATGCGATCAATAACTGCCTCCTGGACTGTACGGCTAGTGCTGAAGAGGGTGTGGAAGTGCTCTGATCAGCGGTTCAGGATAGATTCTCTGTCAGTGAGTAGCTCTTGGCCATCTGCACTCCGTAAGGGGCTCTGTATTGGGAAGGAAGGACCATACACTGCTTTCAGCGCTTCATAGAAATCCGTGTAGACACCAGTGTCACCGTACATCTGGGTTCTTTCTGCAAGCTTTGTCCACCATTCATTTTGTATGTCTCGGAGACTGCACTAGAGGGAGCTGCAGTTAAGGCGGAAGGCTGCTTTCTTCTGTGGACAGGATGGTTGTGCGAGATGCGCTTGGTACGCTGATCTCTTTTTGGCAAGCCGTTCTTGGATTTCTTGGTTGTTTTTATAAAACCAGTCTTTGTTGTTCTTAGTGGTGAATCCAAGGATTTCTTCTGAGGTTTGCATAATTGCAACTTTGATGTGATTCCACATCTTTTCCGGAGGTAGAACTGGCGGAAGATTAAGTTCTTCAAGTCTAGACTGCAGGCTCTCTTGAAAATCTGTCTTGATGTCTTCAGACAACAGGTTTTTGATCTAGACCTTCCTTTTCGGGGTACGTCCTTGTTGTCTGGGCCTGGGCTTGAAGTGGAAGTCGAGCTTGCATTGGACATGACGATGGACTGTTTGGCACTGTGTACTGGGCATCACTCTGGTATGAAGGACATCTTTTAAGTCCCTCTGGCGTACTATGATGCAATCGATTAGGTGCCAGTGTTTTAATCTAGGATGCATCCAAGTAGTTTTCAGGCTGTCTTTCTGTTGAAATACGGTGTTTGCGATGGTGAGCTGTAATTCTGAGCAAAATTCAAGAAGCAGGCGCCCATTGTCATTGCAGTCACCCAAGCCATGTTTCCCAAGGACGGCTTTCCAGGCTTCTAAGTCTCGTCCCACTCTGGCATTGAAGTCTCCGAGGATGATTATTTTTCGCTCTCTGGGACGCTCTTGATAAGCCTGCGCAGGTCAGCGTAGAATGTATCCTTTTCAAAAGGATCTGCTTGGAGTGTTGAAGCATATACACTGAAGTGTGGCGTGTTGTTGGTTCCCTAACGAGAGACGCATGGACATGATGCGGTCGTTGTGACTAATGGGAAGGTTTGTTAACTTGACCATGAAACCGACTCCTGAAAGTCATTTTTTCTGTTTTTGGTTTTCCTGACCAGTACAGAATGTATCCAGCGCCCAGTTCTCTGAAACTTCCCTCCTCTGAAAGGTTTACTTCGCCAAGTGCAGCAATGTCAACAGTAAGGCGAGATAGTTCGTGTACGATTAAGGCAGAGCGTCGTTCTGGTCTATTACTGTTGGTTGAGTCTAGCATTGTTCTGATGTTCCAACAAGCCAGTTTTAGTCTT
This sequence comes from Sinohyriopsis cumingii, assembly GCA_028554795.2. Taxonomy (NCBI): domain Eukaryota; kingdom Metazoa; phylum Mollusca; class Bivalvia; order Unionida; family Unionidae; genus Sinohyriopsis; species Sinohyriopsis cumingii. The sequence goes on along the minus strand of CM068831.1, from coordinate 109,758,075 downwards.
TTGCCATTATGTGAATCAGGTGGGGCATGCCTTGTTTTTTCTGTTAAGTTTCGACCGCGTTGGAAGATGCATGTTGGCTGCGTCAGGCCAATTGGAGGGGGGAGACGAGCTTTGGTTAGGTCACCTTTTTTAGGCCCCTCTCCACGCGGAGCAAGCAGTGCTGTCCCCAGAAAAGGCTGCTTGGTGACTCATGCTGATGCCGGGTGATGGTGTCGTCTCCCGATGTACACCAGACGGCCAAAGGCCTGAGTCGCCTGCATGTAGGATTGGGACTGCGGGTTACAGTGACATCTTTCACCTTCCGTTTTCGCCCTTTTCCCATCGCTGCAGGGCTTGATAGATTCGAACCTAAACAGTAGACAGCAGACAGTTCCTTAATGTCTGCGCAATGGAGCTTTTAGGTGGAGTGCAGTCTGCGCAAACTGACCCCACCCTTTAAACCAGTGGTTCATCTGCCATGGCTCAGCAAGCCAGGACGGTGACTGCGAGTTCCGCGGGCCGTAGGTTTTATATCGGAGTTTCACTTTCCTAGGCAGATGGCCAACCATGACTGAAGAGATCTGCCTTTCCTGCTATTTCGAACCATAGCTGTCGCCACAGCCGCAATCCACTAATACATGTGGTGCGTCCTGGTCCCGAACACTTGGTCGTTGATCTGTAGAGACCTTCCACCCTAGCCGGTGACTTCCCTGTAGAAGTTCATACGCCTAGTGATGCAGTGTTAACATCACACCCTCAACGTCGTTTGGCTGCCAGCTTAAACGGTGTACCGGGGTATGCCAGGAATAATTCCTTCTTGGAGGCAGACGTGAGAGATTTGGGAGCTGGATGAGGACCAATGCGTCGTCCACTCAGAGAATCTTGCGGCCATACAACAAAGGTACTACCTCTATCTAGAGCCCCTTATACCGCTCAATGACTGCTTAATATATACTGTTGTATTTTGGGCAATTACAGAAGCCATCAAATGGATACTGGACATCAAAACCCAGAAAGCAGTCATACTTAGTGACTCCTTAAATGTTTTAAGAATCCAACAATTCACAAAGCATATCTATTTTGCTATAAGAGACAAATCTAATCCTTAAAAAACTGGACCAAGCTCAACAAGCAGTAGAATTCATGTAGATCGCATCCCACAGAGACATCCCGGGAAACGAAAGAGCAGATAAGGAGGCTAAAGTAAAGCTACAAGAAGGAGAAAGCAAGGGAATTAAGTACAGCGTACATAAAATTTACAGCATATTTATAAGGAAAATTGACGCAAAATGCCAATCTATTTGGAACACCACTAAAAAGGGAAAAATGTTGTTCACGATCCAAAATCAAGTCCATCGAAGCATCACACACCCCAAAATAAACGACATCTAGGATATAAGAATAACCAACCGGATCAAAACAGGAAAAACACTTTTAGGGGGCAGTTTTGGCAAAAGCTCAAGGGAAACTTTGTGTCCCCACTGATCAAGATTAGAAGACTTACAACATGTCTTCATTGAGTGTATACATTATACAACACAAAGGAAACACGTCCAGGACAACCAGTAAGAAAACCCATGTCCGGAATTATTAATGCCATCTTGTAAATACAAAACGTTGATTTATCACAAAATTCTTAATTTTCTTTCAGAGATAGGAAGAAAAGGTAAAATATAGGTCCCATCTCAACAATTAATTGACCCAATTTGTAAGCATTCACTCCTCCACTTCCCCATATCCATTCCACATTTACATACCTAACTCTTGGCAGGCCTTGTGAGAGGGGCAGGGAGAATAGAACAATTGATGGAGGACGCGGGATGTCGGGTCGCATAGGGCCCAGTTCTGCTTGTGTGCAGATTCAGACCCAACATCAATTTCGACAGGGTCCGCTGCCTCTTGTACGTCTACCAGTTGTAGAGGACTCTGCCTATTGGGGTAATGCACATGTGAACGGGCCTAGAACAGTGGTGTTACATTAGAAAGTTAATTTTTAATAAAAAACAAAATCTTTAAATTTTCAATTTTTTTAGCACACATCATCGCAATTATTCTCATTTATGACCTGTTGGTGGGTTAACATTAACATTAACGTTAACCCACGTAAGAAGAAATACGGCCATTTGATTCGTCATTATTATATTATATTGCAATATAGAAATAAAACCTTAAAGAATCTTCAAAAAAAAACCCCAACAACAACATAAGGATATAAAGATCTATACATAGCAAGATTGGTGTATTGGTGTACCCCTAAGAAATCTGGTTCTTAAATTAGGACTAATAAGGTGATTAAGGCATAAAACCATCAGGCCCGGTCTCACAATGAGACAACTTTGGAATTATTCAATTAAAAACTTGAGATATTATTCATGTCAGTTACAATAGGTAGTAATTAACCCATCAACGGATCATAGCCAATTCACCATAACGTACAAGAGAGTCAATATGCATTATTCCAAACTTCGGCAAGACGGCAAATATTACGTTCGGAATAGGGGGCAAATTAGTACCGACGGATTTGGATCACCGTCTTGGAGCCTTGGTGACTCTCTTGCCCCCCCCCCCTTCCTCACCTTCCAATGCCGGACATAGAAACTGACGAGTGAGCGGTGCTCGCATTAAGGCGTAGGGGGTGATGCTCTGATTCCCATCGTGCGAATAACTAAAGATCTCGCGGTGTTGGAATGAACGAGACGCACCTGCCCGAATGGGTAAACGCGATTATAATTAAAGGTGAGTCGGTCAGTCAGTCAGCCTAGATTCCATTCATTCATTCATTCGATCGGCAGCGGGGAGAAAAGAAGTATCGCATAACGACAAATGGAGCAAGCGATGGATTTTATCCCTGCTCTGGCCACGAGTGCGATAAGAGGATCCAGAGGAGAGAACTATACAAGTTGTCAAGTTACATTTGCCACAGTAATATGCAATAACATGATTTCACATCCCAATTTAGAAGGCCAGGACAAACTTGCATTCGCTGTATCAACTGAAAACCCATTTATAGCTGATTAGATCAATCCAGGAGATTCAAGAATCTATAGTTGAAGATCATGGACTATCCTAGACCACTTGAAGTCAGTCTTCTAAGTAACAACTTAAAACAAACAGTGCGTGTAAGAGCTTAAAGAGTGGAGCCAAATTTACCTAAGGGTTCCCATGTTGGCTTGGGAACCGATTCGAAGCAACCATTTCTTTTTATCAACTAATTTGAGAGATTAGCACACCGTTTGAAAGTTATTAAGTTCCCTATCTCGACTTCGAAAATGTTGTGGGTCGCTGAGACCAGTTATCGGATTTGTCGGACATTGATGTACACTTTGTTTACAAAATTCCAAATGATATAATAGGATGGATAAATTTTAACTTACTTAACTTACAATTATGGCTAACACAGAACTGGCACATAGGAAATGTCCAATAGGAAAACATGGCAGAATTTGACCATTGTACAACCATGTCGTTTCAGGTAACATTCTTGGTAGCGTTGTGCCTCCTGTCCGGGTCCCTTCATCGCCTTTCCTACCAGGACATGCAAAGACGAGAGTGTGGGACGTGTTCACCACGTTTAATAATCAAATGCCTCCGAGAGTGTGTACGCACGGAACCGTGAGTGGGGTATGAATCCCCACCGAGCGTCTTAAACTGATACACACTGTATCAAGAAGAGTATGTGCGTAGTTCAATTCCCAATTCATCATATTTCCCTTGGGACTTTATTGTCCTCAACTGAACATAATACTATGTATGCATTAAGTTTAGCACATACAGGGTGGTTAGAAACCATAATCGTCAGACTCTGTCACACAATGTGGTAACGAATATTATACAAATTACAATGAAGAAGAAAAGTTGCCAAAGATTGGGGCAAGATCCAATATCACGAAGTTAAATCCAAACAGCCAATAAGCACAGATCCAGCTTTTTCAAAGTTCAGTGAAAGGCAACAATTTTTGAACCAAAGAACCCTGGATGGAGTGGTTCCAACCTGTAACAGCGCACCTCTTGTCGATGCTTTCACTCCCAGACTATAGCCAGACATGAATAAGGACGAATGTGTGCAACGATTTCCATTCGTCATGTACTCAAATACCCCCTAAGTGAGTGCCTGTTCAGTACCAAAGTGTTGTTAGGTGTGAGGCTCCTTTCCCTCCTGACGATTAATTAAGTAGTATTCTAGGCGTACATTAAAGTGTCGGCTGGCACCATTATTATGCCTACCACCTGTTGAGAAACTAGGTAGTTAGTTTTGCTAACTCTAGTAAGTCGCACATGTTCGAATGGGCAAAAGCGACCATAATCCAAGACTGACAGACATACAGACAGTCGTACCAGTAACAAATAGAATAACGAACTTAGATATAAATCATAGTTAAATGATAATTATACTTTATTAAAACGTACAAGTAGCAAATACTTCAACTTTCTCCTAAATAAAATATAATTCTTCAACGACTACTTATTATTCTTTTAATCCTATTTTTTTGCACAGTAAATCAATCCAAGAATAACCCATCTGTTATTAATCTTCACACGTATCAAGATGGTTACACCCCAAATTATCATACCCCGCTAGATAATGTGGAAATGATTTTCAAATACAAATATAGAGCCCCTAGAACTATGAAAACGGAATATCAAATTTACATTAAGAAGGTAGTCCAACATCTAAGACCATCAGGACCAGCTGCATGATTCGGCAAAGGTTACCAGTAAATTAAAATTAACACCGTCAAGTTTAGGTCCCTAAATTTACAAGATGTAAGGGGGTTAAAATCCTAGACCACCAGGGCCCTCCACGGAAAGCGGAATAAATTTATATAATGTTTAGGAAACGTTGAACCCAACTGATTGTATCAACTAAATTTAACCTATAAGAAATAATACATAAGGTGGTTAAATTCAGAGTCCATCAGGTCAGACTGCATAGGGTGCCGAATTTTAGATCAAAATTGAAACTCAAAACCTAACGTCGGGGTCAGCAATTACCAAAATGCCACAATCTACTTCTTACTCATATAAAATAAGCTCTCTATCATCGTGTCTCCCTAATATAATACAAGTATTGAGATTCTCTACCACACTGCAACACAACAACATCCTTAAATTTCGGACAAAGAAGCAAACCAAAATTATACCCATGGATTAAGGCGTGCCCTAATATATGGTTGCTGCGGCCCTTGTCCCCTTTCTCCTCCCGACCATGACGGACTTGGCAATTACGAAGTGTGCTGTGCGCACATAAACGTGTGCAGGAGTATGGCTCTAATTTCTTCCAGTACGATACATTAAGATCCCAGGGGATAACTCGTCGCTGATGCCGGATTGGGCGAAATTTAAAATCAGTCAGTCAATTGTACAATTCGTCGTCAGTCAGACAAAAATGGCCACAGACCAACCTTACAAGATTGGAAAGTTGCAAGAAGCAGTAGATGTCATGGTGGACATAGAGCGGTTACTAGAACAAGTAGAGGCTCAATGGTACACACTAAGACGTTCGCCCGGACGCCGTTGCACTTCAGAGAGCTAAGAGTTAATTAAAGAATAGATTGATGAGGAAGCTAAGAAACCCAAAGCTACCTTGACCAAATATAGAAAGCAAAAGGAAAACGAGAATAACAAAAAGACTTCCACCGCCTGAATTCTGATTGGATCAAGGTCCAGGAGAAATTCAGGAAGATGGATCATGCCGACTGGATCCCTGATAACGGAGAAAAACCTAACAGACGGTGAAAGTTCAGAGACTCCATACAGAGAGGGGAAGACTTGGAGGTTAGGGAGGAAGATTTAAAAGAAGGACACCCAAAGTCCTTTTTCAGGGGCCCCTATGATCTTTAGAAAAGTGAGATACTATTCCAATATTGCTTTTGCCTCGGTGTTGTGGGTATGTGTGTGTTGTTGTTTATGTTCACAATTAAACCCTTTTACATTACCATTTTCACTACACCACAAAAATCCTTCTGCAATGTAAAACCTTCTGCCTGATGTATCCTTCAGTCCCATAAAACTTTTGACAAACAAGCACTTCTCTCCCTATAGAGGATACCACATGTTAATTCGATGGACAGATTTAACATAGGTTTGCCCAAAGTGGCACATACCGTGATGAGTTAGGATACTCTTACTATGTCACCCCAAAACTGGGTTCAGCAAATCATTGCACTTTTTCCATTTGCTTCATAAACACTTCTGTCTCTATAGAGGCTCCTACATGTTAACCATATTGGCACATTTAACATACGATTTCCCTTTGGGGCCCAAGTGGTTCCCACTACATAAATTAGAATGATTAATATTCCTCTGGATCCCCTTAGTCGGCTTATATTTTAGTAAATCTACCCTTAATTATGGAAAAAGGTCAACCACACAATCCACATTAAATATACATAACATATAATCATGGACAAAATCGAACGCACAATACAAATTAAATGCAATTAACATCATGTGTATTAGAAGTAAACACCCTGTTCATAAATTGTGTTTAATGCTTTTGTTAGATGCATTCCCACCCGGCTTTAATCACGTTGAAGTGGAAAACCTTTCTTTTCTTCCTAAGCAATTATGAAAATTACCCAAAACACAGATTAAGCCAGGTGAAGGAAATCAGATAAAGAAACCTTGTAACTTTAGAACAAAGGGGATCATCGCATAGGCCTGCTACTTTATGCTAGGTAGAGGACTGACGGTGTCCAGAAAAGTAAAAAAGTACAACAATACTTAAACATTGTTAAACTAGGCTGTTGAAATGTTCAGTTTAAGGTCTTCTACCTAAATCTCTCTATCCCTTTTGCAAATGTGGCAATGTAAAATTATCTGTCTCTGTCTTTCTGTATAAAATTATCTGTCTCTGTCTTTCTGTATAAAATTATCTGTCTCTGTCTTTCTGTATAAAATTATCTGTCTCTGTCTTTCTGTATATATATATATATATATATATATATATATATATATATATATATATATATATATATATATATATATATATATATATATATGCAGAAAGACAGAGACAGATAATTTTACATTTTACACACACACACACACACACACATATATATCTCTCTATCCCTTTTGCAAATATTCGTTTTTACCATATTATTTCGCTTTGCATGTTATAGCTTATTTCATATGTTGCAGCAAGTTCATATCTCCGAGGGAACGTTCAGTTTTCCGGTCCGCTTACCGTGGACAAGGTGACTTATACACTTTTAAAGACCTGTTTAGTTATGCAGGCGAGGAATTGTCTAAATACTGACATGAGCGTTTTGATGTTTGTGATAAACTCGCATTTATGTTGGGGGTGATTTAAACTGAATGAATTTCTGTAACATTCCTTTTACAATTTCTGACCAAAATGAGAATCTTGTATTATATATATGTAATATGTATTCATTGGTAGTATTTTCTGTCATTATGTGTTATGTATAATTGTAATTTGTAATTGAACGTTTCCAAAATCAATTTTATTGTTTATCTGACTAGGTATACTGATTTTAGTTAACAATCTAAAGTTTTATTCTAATGTGAGTGAATGACATTGGTAATTTCCCATGCAAAACGGGTGTAACTGACGTTTAAGGCAAACTTTGTTGTAAGTTTAGTAACAAACCTTGTCTTGTTCACAACTTAGATTGTTCGAGAAATGAAATTTGACCCACAGCCTGGTTCTGTTATTGTGTGTTAAATTTTTATTTATACTGTTAGCTTGAAAAATTATTCATTTTTGCTTTAACAGTTTGCAGCACAATTGTTCTTATTGTTGTCTTCAGGTTTTGATTTTGTTGGAATTATTTTCTCAAAATGTTATTCTCTGAAATTACAAAGTGCTCAATAATATTCTTGAACAGAAATATTAAATCGGAATTATAGTGAATTCAGACAAGGAGATCTTGTTGACAGATCTCCACGCTACAGGCCACTACAGACACATCAACATTCGGAGTTGAAGTTTTTGTTAAATTTAATTAGAGTTTTTTTCATTAGAACTTGTCAAAGAACGTTTAGGACTATTTGGATTTAACTCATAAATAATAATTGATCAAGTCGACATTTTAAACCTAACATGCATTGCAAAATTGGCAATTTTAGCTCTCAGTACTTTTTTCAAATGGATTGGTTATTGATATTTACATGTTTTGGTAAATATTCAAAATTTGCATCTTACCACTTTACTGAAATACTAGACAACTAGAGACGCTTAATAATAACAAATATCCTGAAGGGATGGGTAAATTAAATCAGAAGATGTTTGGAGCTCAGGAAAAAAGGTCGAAGGAAAACGTAATGAAGAGGTGTGTTAATGACCAAATGATAATGAAAAAATGTTGTCGGAAGAGTATGTATTGCCAAGCACAGAAAGTACATCCAGGCGAAGTGACTTCACTGAATAATAAAAGGAATAAAATGCGTCTAATTTTCGAGAGAATGAGGATGTGTACTTATGGTTAGCATTTCCCAATCAGCTGGGGTAATCTCCTTTGATAAATATTTGATTTGTCCATGACGTAATCTTCAGATTGTAAGTCTACTTCGTGTAATGTGTGAAGTACCACTGATGTAGTTTGTATCTAATAAAGTTACCTGGAGCAATTTCTGAAATGTCTCTGAAATAATCTTCATCATGTATTTCTACTCGAAATAATGTCTTTACCTCGTAAGTCAACTTGGACTTACGTGTGACCTGTTACTGAAATAGTCTTCATCTATTAAGTCTACTTGGAGTAGTATCTGAACTGCCTTTGAAATAATGTTTGCCTTGTTGGACTAATTAAGTAATGTTTGCAGTGACACTAAAATAGTCTTCATCTGACAAGTCTACTTTGATTAATGTCTGACTTATCCCTGAAATAATCTTCAGGAAGTAAGTCTTTATGGAATAATTTCTTGTATCGATATTTAATTTATACTAAGTGATTTTCGTCCATGATTGAAAATTGCAAATATAATGTCTACATGGCCGACTTTTGTCAATGATTGTTAGTAGAAAACAAGTGCGTACAACCATTTGTGTTGAATGTTTTTTTTTTTTTTACAATCGTATTAGGGTTTTCAATTGGATTGTTTCAGATTTTGTAACGTCATAGGACAAGATAAAATGTGTATGAATAGAGATTGATAACAATTAATTCATATCTGTTTAAATATAAAGTAGTCTTCAAGAACGACAATCTTCGTATAATTAAAATTAGTAATTTATTTCATTACAATACAACGTGAAAGAATTAAAAATAATTTACATTATGGTATGAATGCCTATTTCATAATATGATCTATCAATTCCAAGAGATCCGAGGTAATCAGAAGACGTTAGTAGTGAAGTGGGATACTATAGCCTCAATGGGAATTAGCATTACAGACCCTCCCCCTGGGAACATATAGCCTCAATGGAAATTTAACATGGAGAAAAATCGTGGGAACATATAGCCTCAAGGGAATTTAACATGGAGAAAAATCGTGGGACGATATAGCCTCAAGAGGAATTGAACATGGGAATAAGGACTGTATAGCGTCAAAGGAATTTAAACAGGGTGGGACTGTATAGCGTCAAGGGAAATTGAACATGGGTTTTTTTTTTTTAAATTGTTTTTAAAAAAAAGGGGTAGGCAATTGAAAGTCATTCTCTTTTCGAGAAATGTGGGTGGCCCTGAAAAGGGCCTTTGGGTTTCTTCTGTTTCTTCTTCTATTTCCTCCATTTCCTCATCCAGCCCCTAATCTTTTCCCAAATTCCTTTGTTCTTCTCTTTCTTTTTCTGGTAACCAGTCTGGGTGACCCATAGCCCTGAACTTCTCTTGTATCTTGATCCAATTTTGATTGACTTTGTCAAAGGCCTCTTTCTTCTTTATTGTTTCCTTATCCTGTCTTTCTTGACTCCATTTTTCTTTTATCTTTTTCACCTCTTCAGTCATCACCTGTTTCATTATTTCTTCTCCTTTTTTCAACCTGTCCAGTCCCCTCTTCACATATGACAACTCCGTCCAATACGCTATATGTTCTAGGAAGCACCGGACTTGGATGACATAATCCAGTGCTTCCTTCAAACTCCCCACTCTGACATAAGGTGGGTCAATAAATCCTCTTGATTTGTTGACTTCATCTTCTATCATTCCTTCTATTATACGTCTGGCGGCCTTTAGACGTTCGACTTGACTGGTTACCAAGTGTTCTTTATCTTCATACTTCCATTCCTTTTGTATCCTTTCTATAGCATATTCTGCATCTATCATCCAGAAATAGATATGCCTCAATTGATTAAATAAATCAGTCACTTGCGTCATCTTGTCTAGATTATTCTGTAGAATGGTGCGAACGACGAACTTTGTAGGTTCTTATAGTTAAAGCGCGGACGTGAAGGAAAACATCCCTTAAGACATAAAATTGATATTACCTAGATCATGACCAAACAACGCGCGGACGTGAAGGAAAACATCCCCCTACTTTCTCATTTCGTATAATAAAACCCAAACTATACTCTCCACATACGCTAAGAAACAATAAACTAACCCATAATGTACTATTCACACTAACTTACGTGAGCGGTTACAAACACAAACACACAAACACATACACTCGCACTATAAAAAAGAGTCAGTGTTTATATTCACACTACTCTACCTACACATATTGGCAAATTGATTGTTATTTCTTTTCTAGAGTATTGGGTAGCCCTGAAAAGGGCTGTTTTATTTTTTGGAACTTCATGGACACCTGGTTAATGATGGCACCTTCCAGGCCTGGCGCCACATACACATCTTGTTCTCCAGTTGCTTTTTACTTTTTTTTGGGGAGAGAGCAGAGGCGGGATAAATAGCTTCAGAATCCCAATTTTCTGTTTCTGGGATTCTGAAATTTCTTCTCTCCTTTTCCTCCTCTTCTTTGTTTCTTCTCTCCTCTTCTTTGTATCTTCTCTCCGCCTCTTCTTTGTATCTTCTCTCCTCCTCTTCTTTGTTTCTTCTCTCCTCTTCTTTGTATCTTCTCTCCGCCTCTTCTTTGTATCTTCTCTCCTCCTCTTCTTTGTTTCTTCTCTCCTCCTCTCTCATCCTTCCCTCTTCCACAATGGCTTCCGCGGCCAGTTCGTTCAACAGGCGCCTGGCATATTCCAGATGCACATGAAGTTCCAACAGTTTCGCTAGTCTGGTGTTCATTCTGGTGTTGATCAATCAACAAGGGTAGCTGGACTGACGAGTGACTTTTAATTTGTACTAAAAGCGCGGACGTGAAGGAAAACATCCCCCTAAAAACATAAAAGTGATCTTATCTAGATCATGACCAAAACAACCCACGGACCTAAAAGAAACACTCACTCACTTTTTTATGCTACCCATTCCTATTCTAAAAAAATTTTCATTAATCACCTCAATATACTATTCACATACGTAAAGCAATCCAATCAAACCCCCAAATCTACTCTCCCCACACCTCTAACAGCAACAAAAAAAAAGACATGATCTTAATCTACTATCCACACCAACGTACGTGAGCACTTACAAACACACAATCCTATACACAAACACATACCCTCACACTATAAAAAAAGAGTTAGTGTTTATATTCACACTACTCTACATACACACATTGGCAAATCGATGGTTATTTCTTTTCTAGAGTATTGGGTAGCCCTGAAAAGGGCTGTTTTTTTTGTTTGCTATGGCAATCTTTTAGTTTCTAAGAATGCGACGTCCTCTGAGGATAGACTTTCTAACGATAGGTCTGCTTCTTCGGAAAGAGAAGAAGAACTCTTTGGTGTCGATACGACAATCGACAAAGCCTCTGTCAGGTTCAGGTTCCTGCTGCTGCTGCTGCTGCTGTTGTTGTTGTTGTTGCTGTTGCTGCTGCTGTCTCTGAAGTCTGTACTTCTCTGTCCATTCTTCTTTCTCCCTGTTCACTTCTTCTCTGAAGAGCTCTTCTATTAGGTCTTCAGTGACTTTTAACATTCTCACATTCTCTATCTCTTCTGGCTTCGGTATCAGACTGTGTCTGACCCTATGCAAATTCACGTAAGCTTCGTTTAGCTTAGCTAGTTTGGAGCACATCTTCGTAGGAGGATGAGTCGACAATGGATGGTTAGACTGGAAACTGACCCGGTTCTTAAAGTTAAAGCGCGGACGTGAAGGAAAACATCCCTCCACGGTTTTCGAGTCGCAACGTTCAATGAGTGTCATGAGAGGGATAGTAAGAAGTCAAAGAGCATCAATCAAACATTCTTATAGCCAAACAAACGACAAAGGCATTTTTTTCAAAACACAACATTTTTGATTCAAAAATCACTTAACACTAACCAACAACTCTAACATTTTTTAAACAATAATCCAACCATATAACATCAAACAATTTTTCAAATCTCTAACAATTTTTTCAAATCACAAACATTTTTTTCAATTTACACTCTACTTTAAACAGGGCTGACAACGTTGTGAATGAAATTGTGATTTCCACTGTTGGAAATCATTAGGCCATTGATGGACACTACGTTTCCTAGCTTGAGACAAAAGATAAGCATAATGGTCACAAAACCATCGATCTACTTTCACATCGTTTCTAGAAGAAGAACGAGGATCAAAATGAGTCACTAAATGTTCTAAGGAATAGCCCAGGCTGCGATGATGCAGAGAATACACACAGTACTGTCCACACACCAAGGAATCTGTGCCTTGTAATTTCACATTATTGAATCGGGTTGTCTGAGCATTTCTTCTCATAAAGTCAATGATATCGTCTTCCAAAGGGGGCAATCCGTACGAATCTAAATATTCCACACATCCTTCTTGAGGAAAGTAGACGGCTACCCAGTGGGTTCCTGGGAGATGACTGTCGTCCGTGTTGATCACATAAGCTAGATGGTCTTGAGGTTTGCGATGAGTGAGTTCATCTTTAGCACAGACGACAGGATTCCAAGAAGCCGTATACGAACTGTGGTTCAAAAGGTAATAAAGTTCCCAGGTATCCATGTTTTGTGTGGTTTTTTCTTCTTCTTCACAGGTAATAATAAGTCATCAATTCGATCCTGACTTTTTGCTTGAAAATGTCTGACAAATAACCGTTTCTTCGTTTCGTCTCCTCACTATGATTCAGGAGAACTTCGATACGATCGATCTCTTGAGTGGCTAATGGTGGACAAGAATGTTCACTCAAGTGTTTATACCACTGATGCAACACGACTTCGTCCGAGATGAGACTCCAAGCTTCGTCCAGATACTCGTCCAATTTTTCTTCTTGACTCAACATCAAGCATTTATTGTGTTGAATTTGACTGGGATGATCGTTTTGACATCCATAGCAATCTTTCTTGATCAATTCCGTTTGGCAAAACAGGAGACTAAATGGGCTTCTTGTTCTGGCCATCTCGACTTCATCATGACAACGTCTTCTTCTTTGTCTTGAGATTCTTTTTCCACGCTCACCTCACATTCCATGTTCAAAGTTTCTCCACTAGGTAAAGAGGGATAACAGTCTTCCATAGCTTCTAATAATCTAGAATGACTTCTCTCAAACTGTTGATTTCTATGGTATTATCGAATTCTGCATACAGGATGACGTTCACTGTCTCTGGCAGCTCTTTTGCAAACTGAAGTTTCACACGAATCTAGCCAGATTTTATAGGGTGGAAATGTCCCTCGTCGCTGCCTTGGTCTGGAGTGAAATCGAAAGCCCACAAAGCATAGCCTCCTGCGTAATCGTCGTACCTAATGCCGTGACTGGTGTTGGTTCCTAACTGTCCGGTGGCTTCGTACAGGGACAAGTACGATCTCAAGTAATTCATCTTCTCGTCACTAAAGTCAGATTCGAAAGGTCTGGTACACAAGGTCTTGCCATCGCGACTGACTTCGATTTTCTTCACTTTGAAGTGTTGAAAGTTGAAAGGATTTTGATGGAAGGCTCCGTTGAAGGCTGAATTCAGGACCATACCAAGGATTAAACGCTTGGGTAACTGTCCCTGAAACAGATGATCTTCGATTATGGAATGCTGTCCAGCAGGAATGGCGAACGTTTTCACTTCCACGCGTCGTATGGGATACTTGGCGGTCGTTCTGCTCAACGTCTGACTGATGTCATTTCCCACTTTAGGTAACACTTCCACGCGTCGTGCGTAGAGTTTGGCCTCCTCGATTTTGCTTTTAGGATTGCCACCAGTAGTAGCATCAGCATCAGCCAACAAATGGAAAGCGGTACTGCTACGATTCAGTCTCAAGCGGACATTTACCCCGTTCAGCAAATATTTCTCTTGCAACCACATGTCCAAATGCAAACGATCCATCAGTTCTAAACTCTTTCCACCTAGGATTTTGCTTCGTCTTTCCACAACGCCGTCATTGTCTTTATCTGTTTCGTCAAACGCCTTCGCTTCGTCAGGTTCCCATAGCACGCAAGCATTGAGATGGGCGTTCTTGGCATCTATTCCATACGTCAAGAGATTTTCCAGGTAGGCACGGTAAGGGTAAGTATCCATGCTGCTGCTGACCAGTTTGTTATTCAAGTACAAATCCACTGAGCTGAACAAGGAATGCATGAAATTGTTGACGGGAGCTACTTTCTCGTCACCGTCTATAGCACTTCCATTCTTATCTAGAACTTTGATTTTCAAGTACAAGTAACTGCTATTCAGATCGATGTAATCTTCGGGCTGTCCTTTGATTTCAAACTCGATGGGAGCGGATTGTTGTCAATGTCTGCTATGTGAATCTTTTTGGTCTGCTTATCCGTGACCAAATTGAGGTCTCCACCCAAAATGTCATACAATTCAGGGCAAAATTTAATACGTATACTTCTATCCTCACTTTCAAATCTGATGAGTAGACGGTGAGACAGTTTGTGGTACTCCATGGTGACACGTTTATTTAGTTTGGTCAGAACTTTGTCAAATGCTGCATAGAATTTGTCAGCGATGGCCTCCACCAGATGTTGACCACTAAAATAATGGCCTGAGTTAATTTTAAAGTGATAAACGTAAAGAGGAGGAGAAGTGTCACTGCTGTTACGGGGTAATGGCTCCTTCGCAAGAAATAATCTATGTTGAGGACTGTTCATCATGTTTTGCTGCACTGTTGGGTCCAGAATTTCGACGTCAAAAGTGTTTTGAGTTTCAGTGATGTTTTTGATTTGTGTTGGGTGAATCATTTCTACCAAAGGCACTTCCCAATGAGCTTCGTGATCTAAGGGGATGGCCTGAGGTAATTTGGCCGTGTAACAGCACAACGTGTTGTGGGGAAACACCTCCATGGAACTGTCACTGGGTAAGGTTAAGTAAAATTGGTTTTGGTGACTCATAATTCCAGAGTTCTGTGGCTGTGCGAGGAGTTAGTGGACGTCAGAGGCGTGTCTCCGCCCAAAATGGGGTTGTTGTTATTGGAGTGGTGACTGACACTGGCACTGGACACAAGGTTCCCGTGGTTCCCGTTCGAAGAGAATTTCAGGGAGGGATTGGGAAGCAGGTAACCGATGCAACAGCTCAATAAAATGGTCCACAATTGTTTGTCTCCTTGTTGCAAACTCAAATTGGCAATGGCTGCCCCGATGACACAATACACCACGAAGATTTGGCAGAAAAAGACGATTTGCGTTTTAGGCACACGTTCTCCGCACCACACCCACAAAGGTTGTTTTTGTAAATCTTGCACAGAAGAACTAGGTGAAGGAGTGGTCGACGTAGCTGCGTCTGTGTGGAAGGGCATGAAAGTCACTTCTTTTTATAGTCGATGACTTGCGAAGGGTCGATCCAAGAATCAAAACTGGGTGGATATCCTTTCCAACGTACTTTCAATTCTTTGACACGTCGTTTGCCTACTTTACGGGTTCTGCGTTCGAGAATGCTTTCGATGTCGTACACGTCGTCTTCTTTTTTGGTGACACGTTGTAACTCGGGTAAATAAAACGTTCCTTTGAGCACTTCTCCGTTCATGTCTTCCAATTTATAGACGGCAGGATGACGACCATGCACTCGTCCAGTGACACGAAACAATTCGGTGGTCCAGTTAGGTAAGTAACCTTTGTCGAAAGTTCGTTTGGTTTTGCCAATGCGCATCCAATCTCCTACGGCCAATTCTCCACTTTTCTTGGGGACAGCCCTCGTCGTGGACGTTCCAAACAGGCGCTCAAACACCAACACTTCGTTGTCGGGAGTCACTTCTTGCGGGGCACGTCCGATGCTTCGATGGTAAGATTGGTTGTACGCTTGCACCAGGTGCGGTAAGATGTCGATGTACTTCAGAGTGTGGTGATACGTAAAATATTTACACATGCATTCTTTCAAAGTGCGTTGAAAACGTTCCACGATGCTGGCTTTGGTTTCGGGATTCTCGGTGGTAAAAAAATGAATGTCACGTTTCTTTAATTCTTTTTGGAAAGCTTGGTTCAGAAATTCGGTACCTTTGTCCGTTTGCCATCGAAGCGGGTGACGACCGCTTTGTTTCAACACCCGTTGCAGGGCTCGCACTAACTCGCTGCTCGATTTGGAAGTCAAGGGTACGACCCAGGCAAATTTGGAAAAGACGTCGATGACACAAAACAAATATTTGTAGCCACGATTGTAGCTGGCCAAATGAGAGACATCGGCTAAATCAGCTTGCCATTGATGATCGATGCCTTCCACTCGGGTGCGACTTCTGGCAAACTTGCGTCGAATGGGTTTGTGTAAAGTGTAGGTAGCTTGTTCTTGTAACCATCGTTGCACTTGAGGTAAACGGAGACTTTTCAGTCGCGTTTTGGCAGCACGATACAATTTTTGAACTCCTGCGTAACCTGCAGGATGCGAGGGATCGTAGTAAATGCTGGCTAAGACTTTTTCCATTTTTTTGTGTTGGTTGGTGTGTTAATAAGACACCCACTCTTGGAGGATGCTACTCTTTTTCTCTTGGGGTATTTTCTTGGATTGCAATGCTTTGCGTGTGCGACCAGCAATAGGTGTTGAAGAGGAGGATGTCTGAGCGGGGGATATCGGTTCTTGTTTCACTTCTGTCTTCACTTTCTTTTTCTCTTGTGATGAAGAAGGGGTGGCCATCATCTTTTTAATCCATCCAATTCTGGAGGTAGGTGGTGTTGTTAACTTGCATACTTTTTCTGGTGGAGTTTGAAACCCTTCTTCTTCTTCTTCTCCTTTTTCTGTCTTGGTCACTGGTACTGGTACTGGTACTGGTACTGGTGATGGTGCTAGACTTTTCATCAAGGTCTTAAAATCTTTCAGAGTGGGTAGAGCTGTTTCGTCTAAAGCTTTTTGGTGAAAGAGTTGCAGTCGTTGCAAGAGTTGACCGTACTTTTGCGATTTTTCTGTTTCGGACAAATCTTGAAGATCCATCAAGGACTGCAATTCGTGCTTTAACTGGGACATCTCGCTCAAATGGGGATTGGGAGGGAAATGCGGGGTGCGTTGTTCTTGCCACCGATGGTATTCCATCCATCGTTTGTAAGGCACTAAAGCTAGTTTTCGTCCTTCCATGGGGTTGTCAGGGGTCGATTCTGAGATCTTGGGACTTCCGAGGGCCTTTTTATCTTGCTCCCACCAGTCCTCCCAACATGGTTCCCAAGACTCCTTTCAGCAAGGGACCTAACAATAGGGGTAAAATACCTCCACGTTGGAGCAACATCTTCTTTTTTTGAGGAATGGGAATTTTCTTTTGAACCATTTTCCGAAGAACGTGACGATGTTTGCTTAAGCATTGTTTCTGGTGTTTGGACAAAGGGATCGTGCCTTTCAAGACGTTCAAACAGCATTCGCACACGGTATTGATGACCTCTTTGGAGGCCGATTGAATAAGTATTTTTCGTAGAGGTGGAGAAGCTTTGGACAGGACAGATAACATGTCCCCATGTTTGACTAAACGAGGAGGTAGTCCTTTTCTTTTCTTTCCTTGTGGCTGTTTAGAAGAGGGATGTTTTCTGGAGGATGACATCTTTGAGTCTTCAGGAGCACCAAAAACACTGATACCCCCGACTTGGTCACAGGCCTTTTTTATACTGGAACGCGTCGCCACTGATTGTCTTTACGTCGTATCAGTTTGAGGACAGGCATGACACGTCGTGCAGGGGTACGCAACGGACTAAATCGAGCCAGTTCTTGCTTGGACAAATCCAGTAAACTTTGTAACATGCCCGATCTTTCTTGGACTTTGATTTTGGGAGAAGGTACTTTGTGAGCAGCAGCCACTGCCACTAAATTGGAGGGTCCTGCCACTGGGGAAGTTCTTTTTGGGGTCATCAACGGAGAAGTTCTTGGTGTGATCAACGTCTCCAAGTATTCTTCAGTTCTTGGTGTCATCAACGGAGAAGTGGATGAACGTGAGGCTGCCGGAGACGCAGTCACCGCCGTGGCAGGTCGTGGTTTGCGAGTGTAAGGTTGCGTCCTGGCCGAAGAAGTGCCTCTTTTGCGACTAGTTTTCTTCTGTGGGCTTTTCTTTTTCTGGGGACTTTTTCTCTGTTTCTTTTTCTGGGGGCTTCTTTTCTTTTTCCGGGGTGGTGGTGGTGTCTGGTAAGAGGAGGGTCCCGCCACTGGAGAAGTTCTCCTTCTTGGGGTCCTGGTCTTTTTCTTCTTCTTGGGGCTTCGTTGGACTTTTTTCTTGGGGAGAAGTTTGGGGGCATTAGGATCCCATCTTAAGAGAGAGCGAATGATGACCCCTCCTAGAGTACCGCTCCCTCCAGGTTTCAAAATGATTTGTTTTTTGGTTTGAGTGTCGATGCGGGGATCGGCCAGTTGGACCAAAGCGACTTTGTTTCGATCAAAAAAGCGTTTGGTTTGATGAGGAATCTGAATGATTCCTTGGAGTAATTGACGTGCCGTCACCGTGAACCATCGTAAGACTTCTTTGAGACTAGCTTCTAAGACACGAGCTCGTATTTGTGGATTTTTTTCTCGACTGATGCCATACAAGGCACGAATCAATTTGACGGGAAGATGCGACTGAAGGGACGTGATGTTGACGTTGTGTGAGACAGACGAGAAGGGTGTGAGGTTTTTATAGATTTTTTTTATGTGAAGTGAAATTAAGTCGAGGACGGAGACGTGTACAGGACAGGCCCTCCATCTTGGCACCAGTGGTGAAACAAGTGGGTAAGAAATCGCAAATCATCGGGGGTCGTAGGTTTCAAATCGACGAGTAAATAGGCGTGTGGAGTTTGAGTGGCATCGCGTACGCCTGAGTCAGCCAAGGTGTTCCTAACTGTTTGGCTAAGACTTGCACTTGCGATTTATCTCCAGGGCTTTTAAACAAGACCACGTAATGTGCATTGAGACTGATGGTGCGATGGGCTTTACTTTGTTGAAACAAATTTTGGGTGATGTAAACGACACTGGCATTACGGTGATGCCCTTTGCGCGTGAACCACAGTTTAATTTCTTCTTCGTCTTCTCCTAACATGTCGTCGAAAATGACCAAATGGGTTTGACGGGAGTCAGAGACGATGCCGTCGTCTTCTTTAGGAATGCCTTCCACAAACACGATGGAATCGCCTTGACTTTCTCGCAAGAGGCTGTACGCCGATTGCCACTCTTTGTAACACCACACGATCCGTTGAGGTGGCCGATCGATCAAATGATGTTTATGTTCGATCAAACGTTTGACGAATTCGGTTTTGCCTGAACCGCTAGGTCCAGCAATGAGCATGTTAAAAGGATGGCGTTTGACACGCACAGCATCCCTTTCCATGATAGGGGTAGTGACACTAAAGTTCCCATGATGCTTTACGGCATCGCTAAGGTCACAACGTACAGCATCGTACCGATCGCAAGGCTCACAATCGCATTCCACTTCAGAAGCCTCACACTTGAATTGTGCCTTTCTAAACAACTTGTTTTGTGTTTCTCTGAAAGTATTCATCTTGTTCGCTCGGTCTTGATAGTCACAATGAACTATCGATCTTACCTAGGGTTCCTTTTTATATACAGACCAATACCGACGTGTCCATACGGTAAGGTGAAATGATTGGGAAGTCGAACTCGCTTCTGGTACACGATTTGATAGACTTTTTCCAAGCGCCGACTGACGATGTGGTGAGTGGGTAAACGTACAAACTTGTTCGGTTGATAGATGGTCACTTGAAAGTTTGCATCCTCTCCCGACTGCAAGGCTTCTTTCAATACCCCAAAGTTGACCACACGACTGGTACGATAATTCAGAGTCAGTCCTTTCACTTTGCACGTCGTGTGCACTTCTCCATGTGGGTCCCGGTATTCGTAGCCGTAATTTTTGGGACCGCCACTGACGAAACTTAGAATCTTGTCGTCGGGATGCTCGTCTGTCCAGGCTCCTAAACGGTCTCCTTCGATGTCAGGGTGCTGTTGACTCGGGTGATGGATGTAAATGCAACTGTCCGTGTCAAAGTACAGGACGCGTTCCCCTAACAGTTCTAAAGCTTCGTACAATTTTAAGCGAGCATGAGCTGTCACGTAAGCCGCAATGATGACATTTCCAAAAGGGTCGTCTTGTACAAAGTCCAGATCTTCTTCGTAATTGACCAAGATCAAATCCTCACGAACGACGTCCACGTGTTTCATGTATTTGGTTTTGTCGTGAATCATCTGGAAGTAGCGGGAAGGTTCTGTCAAATATTCCGTCTTGGGTAAACACGGTCGTTGTGCCATTTTACCCCACAAGCAGTTTAACATCACTTTGGCAAACGATCGCCTGCTTCGTTTTTCTCGATGTGGTCTAAAGTGATGCCTTCTTGTTCATAGTATTTCTCTTTGAATTGTATTTGGTCTTCGGGAGTGTGACACCAGGAAGGATAGCCGCTGGCTTCTTGTTTCAGTTTCAAAAAGGCATCCACGTAGTCGGCGAAAATGCCATTCTGACTGGGATCACCGTTGTGGTATTGTTGTGTCTTGGGAAAGTGGCAAATTTCGTACACTTTCTAACAGTTGGTATCCCATGTCCAGAGCTTTGAACAATTCCACGCTGACCCAGGTTCCCGTCAAAGCCCGTTCTTCCTGGGTGTGCTGACAAGGCTGATCTTGGTTGCACGTTTCGGCACAAGTACGGCACAATGGAAACATCAGTTTGCCTTGACAATGGTGAGGTAACATGGGATGGTACAAGTCTGTGGGCGGCAAAACTTTGCATTTGATCAGACCTTCGTATTGTCGAATGTTTTTCAGGTCGATGTGTTCCGTCAGCAATTGTGGGTGCCCTACAGGAAAGCGACAATATTTGCACACGTAGGGATACAGCGAACACACGTCCAAGTATTTGATTTCTTCTCCTTTCTCTTCGTCGGCTTGGTACAGCAAACAGGTGTCATTGGTCCTTCCTCCGTACAAACTATCCCTCGGGTTCAGTGGGTCCATGAACTGGTAACTTTCCACGAGGCGTTTAAACTCGGGATCGGTTTTCATACGGTGATCGTACTCGTGTTCCCACATTTCCACCACTTGGTATCCTTGCTGTTCTAACTTTAGGCGTCGCTGACAAGTGTCCTGGTACAAGTCTTCCATGGTTCGTTGTAAAAACTGATTTTTAGTGCCACGGTCAGGGTAACAGACGGGACATCCGTGAAATAAGCAACCGTTAAACTCGTACACGATCTTGGGGTTTTCTAAGTCTCAGCCATCTACCGAATACGTTCCGATGGTCTTTTCACCCCCTCCGTTGCGAGCATGCTGAATCCACTTGTCTTCCTTGTCGCACAAGTAATGTAACCAACGTAGGGCTTTGACCGAGTATTGACGTTTGACATAGTGGGTCGTTTGAGGACTGATGACAGCTACGGTGTTTTCAGGCATGAATCGTTGCCGGTACACTTAGGAACACGCTTTGGCATTGGTGCAAGCTTCTTTCAAAGGATCGACCCCTCCGTGTTCCATGAACAGTTCTCGAAATTTTCCACAGCAACGCCGTAAAATGTCCACGTCGGAACGACAATACTTTAACATTTCTTCCTGAAAGTCGAAAGGGTCCGAGGCGTGAGCCTGGTACCAAGCGTAGAAATCTTCTCGTTGTTCGGTACGCATGTTGTCGGGGTCGTAATAGTGAGCCTCAGGTAAATGGGGTAGAACGGCGTGTTGATTGGCTTCCGTATTGAAAAAGTGTGGAAAGTACCCTTTAGCCATTTCTGTCATTCCAAAGGTTTTAGGCATTCGGCTCAAAGGCATGGCCAAATAGCTCATCGAATCTTTAAACTGTACTTGTCCCACTTGCATGAAAATGATTTTGGCTCCGTTCAAAGTCACTTTAGGACGCTCGGTGCCTTGTTCCGTATAGTATCTCAAAAGAAACTGTCCATCGTATCCGGAAAAATTGTGAGCCATCACCGTGGCATGACGATGACAATCTCCGTAACGTTCGATGTCCTCTTGGCTCCACGTCTTGTCGATGGGGTCTAAAACCCATTGGGCAAAATCGGCTAACGTGTTCGGTCCTCGAAAATTTTTTTCATGCCCTCCGGGAATCTTGCTGCAGTGAGGGCAATGACTGAAAATAGGTTCTTGAATGCACTTCTCGCACGCTCGATGAGCCACGCAGAAATTAGGAATGTGAATGCCAGTCTCTTGCATGCATTCGAAATCAAAAAAGATGAAATTGCCTTTCTTCTTGCGACCGTCCTCTTTCTCTGATTGGGGTTGGTATTTTTGCACGTAACATTGGTGTTCCAAGTCCACGATGTGGTGACAAATGTGACATTTTTTCTTTGCTCGACATACGTGTGCCTTGGCATTATTGGTAAGTATGCCTTGTCCACAGGTAGGGCACAATCTCAGCAGTTGACAAGCACATTTCTTCTGTGAACCTTGCGTCTTCAAATGTTGTTGGTAGCAGGTAGGGCTGACAAACGTGCGCAGACAGGTTGAACAAGGCACTGGTCCTTCGCTCAGACAGGGTGGAGAGGCCAAACATCCTGAGCATTTCAATCCGCAATGCTTGTGTTGCTCTCGATTATTAAAACCATGGTCACATATCTCACAGTAATAACCGTATCCCAGGAATCCGGTGATACTGGTAATGGTATCGAAATGGTCATCGTGATAATAGACATGAATGTATTTTCCGTCCTTAAAGTCTTGGCCTCGAAACAACAGAGGTCCGCGCACTTATTGAGGGTACACTTTCAAGGTGTATCGTGGAGCTAGGGCATCTTGCAATGTTTGCATCTCATGAATGCCACAGGGTGTGTCTTTGGATAGGTCAGCTTGTTGCATCAGGAGTTCTGCTTCGTTTCGTTGTTTGGCTTGGTCCGATTGTCGAATAGTTTTCCAGGCTCTTTTCCATTCTGTCGTGTCGTTCTTGTTGGCATAGGTTCGTCCCACCACGATGGCTCGGGCTAAACACATCTGGTCTTGAGGGTTGTGAATTTGGACGAGGCTACGCTTAATGCTGCGAAGCTCGTTCACCAATAACATCTTTTTGCGTCCGGTCCCTTGAGGAGGAGAGACGTGAGTCATGTCCAGTGTGGCTTTTCCATCGGTGATGTCAAACTGGTCATTGGATTGTTGCACGTGTTGAATCTTGTCCATGACTTTGGAAGCGGTCAATTCTGCAGGGGTGCTAAACTCGATCCAAACAGGGGATTTCAAACCGTCGTGTTGTATGTAAAGTCTCAAGCGATCGTGTTCTTTGGGTTGACATTGTCGCTTGAGTGCGGTGAGCAAAGAATCCCACACCCCAGTGATGAACCCTTCTGCTTTCTCTAACGGTACTTCAGCCTTGAAATCTTTAAACTTCACCGTGTATTTGTAAGCCGTGGTTCTAAATTTTCTAGAGGAGCACTTTTCCGTCTCTCGAATGGAATAGTATTTTTCAGGGTTGACTAAGGGTGGTGAACTTGGTTTAGAGGGTTCGGATTCTGGTTCACTCATGTCCTCTTCAAAATCACTATCATGAATTTGTGCCAAGACTTCAGCTCTGGTACGAGGCGATAGATCACGTTTCTGCCTCTTACTTTCTTCTTCTTTCTTCTCAAATGAATAGGATCGTTTCATCTTGAGTGAAAAACGTCAAATGACTCAAGTTTAAACACCATGGACTAATTTATAGTCATGGCAGACCAGCGTATATAAAAGGGTGTGTGTCTTGTCCTTTCACTATTTATTTCACTCTCTAACCGAGCACAACGATGGAGGAGACTACGCAGATGGAACGTTTCGTCAGAGCTTTGTGAGGGGTCATTAGAAAATTCTCTTCAGACCAGCCGACGGACTACTCTCCTTCCTTTCGAGATAAAAGTCAAGATACTTGCTATATCTGTCAGAAGAAAGGGCATTGGTCTTCAGAGTGTCCAGACCGTCAAAAAAAAAAAAAGGGGCTAAAAATGACAGAAGTCAAGATACCTGTTATTATTGTCAAGAAAAATGACATTGGTCTCCAGATTGCCCAAAAAAGAAACAAGAGGAGTCAGAAGAAAAGAGGGATTCTTCAGAAGAAGAGGGGGATTCTTCGGAAGAAGAGAGGGATTTTTCAGAGGAAGAAAGCAGACAGGTGAAGAAAAAGAAACAGGAGAAGAAAAGAAGAAGGGAAGAAAGCGAGGAGGAAGAAGAGGAAAAGAGTGTGACGGCGAAGAAATTTAAAAAACAGAGAGACTAAACAAGGAGAAAGAAGAAGTCAATGAACTTTTTAAAGTGTTCTGTTGTGAATTGTGAATTGGATTGTAACAATGGATAAAAGAATAAATTAATTATATAAGGTAAGTGTTTTTGAGTTTTGATTTTAAAATAAGAACGTACACTCACGCACTCATACACAGACACGTGCTATAAGGGTAAAATGTTTTTTTTTTTTTTGATTTTTGAGTTATTGGCAAATTGAAAGGCTATCTCTTTTCGAGAGAAGTGGGTGGCCCTGAAAAGGGCCTTTTTTTGGTGCAGGGGTGAGTTTAAGCAATCAACTTTAACTGTCTTAAGCCTTTGCCACGGCCAAGGCCTACTTCTGGACTGCGTAATGTTGATGATGATGATTGGGTTGAAATAACTAAGGGTGGTACGGTAGGCTTAGTCACAGGGTTGACGTGTTTAACTCGGTAATGTCGTATTCTCTTCGGTCGTAATAAAGAAGTCTGATACATTTGTTTCAGACTTCTTAACTCCGCTAAAATGTCCAACAGTACCGTGACCGTTTGATTTTCACCCTCTTGTTTCTTTGCTGCTACTTCTTGTTGTTGTTGTTGTTTTTTTTTTCTTACCTCTTCTTCTTGCTGCTGTTGCTGTAGGAGAAAAGCTTGTTCCGCTTCCTTTTGTCGTTGTATAAATTTCTCCAATTCTTCTTTCTGTCTCTGTCTAAAATTCTCCACTTGCGGTAATGAAGAAGGTAACGAAGGTTCCGGAACAAATTCTTGCGAGGTAAGAAAATCCACAAAATCCCAATTCACCTCTTCTGAAAGTAAGTCCGGGTTCCCTTGGGCGGTCTCCACTGCTGGTGCACCCCAATGGATCGTTTTCTGAGTTTCCGTCATGTTGAATCACTGTCGCATAAATTGACTGCACACAAGCGCTAACGGATCTATATAGACCGCGTGACGTCACAGACTGCTCTCTTCGGATTGGATGCGGGCTGACTGAATTTTGTAACGCGTGTTCGGATTGGTGAATGAACTCAATCCGTTTCAATCCTTCCTCTACCTATAAATAAGCGCAGTTCACTGCATTGATTCACCTGTTCTCGTCGCCTCACGATGTGGACCACAGTTGAATCATCCACCCTTGTGTCTTCAATGATGTTTAGGACGGACATGCTCATGTATGTCCGGTCCAAGGGGACTGTTGTTGATAGGACAGATGCTAGTCTATGGATGAGAAGAGTTTACATAGAAAGACAAGGATGTCTCAAGAGAGTACTTGTGTATGGACCTGCAGTTAGAAGGAGTTGAAGAAGAAGAAGAAGATGTGACAGATGCCATCTATGTTAATATTAATATTAATATTAACATAAACCCAAAGGCCCTTTTCAGGGCCACCCACATTTCTCAAAAAGAGAATGACTTTCAATTGCCTACCCCTTTTTTTAAAAAAAAATTTAAAAAAAAATCCCATGTTCAATTTCCCTTGACGCTATACAGTCCCACCCTGTTTAAATTCCTTTGACGCTATACAGTCCCTATTCCCATGTTCAATTCCTCTTAAGGCTATATCGCCCACGATTTTTCTCCATGTTTAATTCCCTTGAGGCTATATGTTCCCACGATTTTTCTCCATGTTAAATTCCCTTGAGGCTATATGTTCCCACGATTTTTCTCCATGTTAAATTTCCATTGAGGCTATATGTTCCCAGGGGAGGTCTGTAATGCTAATTCCCATTGAGGCTATAGTATCCCACTTCACTACTGACGTTCCCAATGGTATTCCGAATGATAAAGATAGTATACTAATTTGTCAACAGTGCAGAATAAGTCACTGTTTTAAATCCAAATGTATGTATGTGAATTCACCGTAGAATCAAAAGTCCTCACTTTGTACGACTTCTCATAACAATATATGAACAATCCGTGCGATAGGCTTTTTCCTGGTAAATCTACTTGGAGTAATCTCGCAACTGTCTTTGAAGTGGTCTTCAACTGATCTTATACTTAAATTAATATCTGAACTGGCCCTGAAGTATTCTTCACTCACTGAGTCAGCTTGAAGTACTGACTGAACAGTCAATGAAACTGGCTTCACCTAGTTAGTCTCCTTCGAGAATTGTCTGAAATGTTCACGATATCATCATTACCACACAAGTTTACTTGTAGCAATTTCTTAACTATCCATTCAGTGGTTTTCAAGTGGGAAGTCTGCTTGTAGTGATGTCAGACCCATCCATGGCACTGCCTTAGCCTTGTACATGTACTTTGAGCAGTGTCTGATCTGTTCCAGAAGAAGTCTTCACTTAACAGTTCTACTCTGGGCAATGTCTGGACTGTCAATTAAACAGTTTATACCTAGTAAGTCTATCTGGAGTAATTACTGATATGTCCAAAAACGTTTTCACCTGGATTGTCTAATTGCAGTAATATCTGAAATGCCCGTGGTGTATTCGACAGGTGATACGTCTACTTACACTAAATTTAAATATCTCCCTGACGGAATATTCAAAATACGTCCTCAGTGAGTAAGCCTCAGCTGTCCATGAAATAATCTTTGTCAGGTACGTGTAGTTGGAATGATGTCTGAACGGTGATTGAAACAGTCTTTACCAAATAAACCCATTTTTTAAAAATGTCTGTTTGTTCATCATAATTATTTTAGATTCTGCCATTGCCTCTTATTCATAAGTTGCAAACCATTTTATTGAGGGGGTGGAGTTGAGATTACGTTGAGCCGGGCTATTTCGCTTTATTTTACGTCAAATTCGTTTATGGTCCCAGAAATATAATGAATATATTCGTTTGCTGTTTTCTTTTGCTGGTGTTCGGTGATATAAACCATAGCAAGACTATTTTATTTTCAAGATATGTGAGAGTCCGTAGTTCAAATTTCAAAACATACACCACTTTCTAAGTAAACTTAAATGGTCCATCCATAATAATCGATGTGACATGTATCTGTACTTGCATCCATGTTTTCAATGTACATATGGATACGTATATGTTCATTTGTCATTAATTATGGCACAAAGCACTGGACAGCAATTCTACTGTTTATGAAGGAGTAGTCATTTATCTTATTTATAATATTATTAAAGTTCCTCGTGGGAGTCTTCACGGTACTCATACCTGTGATTAAATATTACGTTTCCATCAGTGTAAACGATTAAGCGAATAAATGAAACTAGACGGTTCATATCATAAATAAATCACGTTTATAATCACATGAATGTGAACAAAGTTTCAAACGGGTAGCTCTCTAGAGGGTTCGAGACTATAATAATTAACAAAATGTTAAACGCCTCCTGATTGGCTACAATTTAAAACTACTGCAAATACTGTTTACGATAAGTACCCGAGGTAGCTGCCTCAGTATGCTATTACTGCGTGGATGTCTGGGGCTGGTTATGTTCGGCCTACTGGTGTATGTAAGCTGAAAACCCCTTCTCTGTGTATACATTAGACGATGGCCATGTCGAGGGGAAACGTTATTTCTTAAAGGTTGGAAGGTAAGGCGAATTTGATGCAGGCAGTCACTTTCACAGTCAAGTATCTGAGGTCAAAACTGATGTTAAATTATTTATGCTGCACTATAGTTTGCGATATCAGTGTTGATTGTCACATATAACTCAAGAGGAAGCCTCCTTCCTTATGTGTGAAGCTGTCTTCTGCATTGTTGTTCCGGACCTTTTTGTCTACTTGTATGTGCGCCTGACAATACAACAGACGAATAAGGTTTAATTCATCTCATATTGCATTTGATAATTGTCCGACCCCTCATCAGCCGGTGGATTGGTCGAGAATGTGTTAATGAGGTAAATTTGAGTGATATTTAAGAACTAATGTCATAGTAAGAGGGTGGGAGTGCGTAGCAGTCTAAGTACATGAGACAACATATTAATCAGCAGAGCTTGTTCTGTCCCTTGAATCTGGTTGTATGTGCCCCTGACTGTAAGACAAGCGATTTAGACTCGTTCCCCACCGCCCCGCTTTAACTTTGTATCCACTTCCGTTACCTTTTCATTACATATAGTACATAAATTATTTTATTGTTAAATTTTCAAACAATGATACCTGTTCCTGCGATCATAATTATCAGGGTGGACGACTTACATTTCAGGACTAAACATAAACATAAACGTGACAGAAGCGTCATCGCTGCAACCATCTTGGGGATATTAATTCTTTGAATGCTGGATATAATGTGGAGTAAGTTATCTGTGCAGCTTGGTTGATGTTATATCTGTAAATTGTATTTTAATTTTGTATTGCTCGATATAAAGCCTGACTTTGGAAAGTATTCTTCCATTAACCGGTTACTACTTTTATCGGATGAGAGATGAGATTCACGTCCCTTGTATATGGTCAGAGGTCATTTAAAGTGACATTTTAGTGTCTGTTTGTTGGACATTTTAGCGTCCATATGCAGGAACATGTTCGCACTTGACAGTAGACATCACATTTTCAAAGCGTAGAAAACTATAACGTCATCAAGTTTGGTACATTGTCTACATAAAATTATACTTAAAATTAGAGGCGTTTAACTTAAATAACACATGTACTTATGAGCAATTAATTTGGGAGATCGTTTAATTTCCGCTACATAAAATATTACGTTATTTTTATTTGATATTTAAACACAGATCAGTTTTTTATTATTTTACGAATAAAAATAGAATTGATAACAACAATGTATACATGAAATAAATAAAGTACATAAATGAAATAAATAAATACATACTATTCTGGTATGTACTGCAGTACAGTTCTGTGTTATGTATGGAAAACAGGAATGCAGATTTATTGTATAGTTAATAAAAAAATTGCAAAAATGTCTATCTCAGTATGAATCACAAATTGTAATCGGTTCCGTCTTTAGCGGGAAATTACCAGAAATGTTGAACAACACACGAGTGAATAATGTACTATTAAATCATCGGAATTGCTATTAAAAAGTGCTGATAGAAGCGTTACCAATACTGAAACTATCTCGTGCGCCCTCGTTTGATTGTCATACCAGTGACTTATTGAGCAGATAACAGTTCTGCAGTCGTAAAATTCGGAATACCTAGACTTGTAAAGGTATTGAGAAAAAATATGTGTTGCAGCCAGCTGCACGGCAAAACACAAAACAACGTTTCTCTCCATACATTTCCTAAAGAACTAAGGCTAGATGTTCGGATGCAAGGGATTTGCAAAAAGCTAGAAGCTAGGACAATACTTAAGCAATGACAACTTTTACACCTGCAAGCTGTCCGTTACAATATCATATACAACAATCCATGAAGTTCTCTTTCTCTAAACAGATGTGTTCTTGGATCTTGTGCTCATAATTCACACTGTTACATCAGGTAAGAGGAAAAGTAGGCCTAAATGGCCGATACTGAACTATACAGGACGGTTACTTGTCACTTTTAACATAAGCATCGCCACTGTTGGCATCCATGCTAATCATATCTCCGCGTAGGGAAAAAAACAAAAAACAAGTGCATTCTGACAAAGGGAGCATGCAAGGGTAAGCTAACAGTGAAATTATTGATCTATAACCATACTCGATCTTTCACACCAACAATTAGTTAATTTAGGATTTATAATTATATTCTTAGGTAGAAAACATTACAAGAACTTTCTATAAACCCACACAGTCAGTTGCATAATCTGATAATGCACTTTCATAAAGGAACGTTACAGTACTTTGTACTACAGTTATGCTAGGAACATATGCTCTGTATAGCTGTATCGAACTAACTTATATAATCAGTTGTCACAGCTGTGAATGATGAAATATAGATATCACTAATCAGAAACAAGATATGACATACTAATGTACCCTTGTACATACGTGCACGTGTGTGGTTTCCTACTTTTAATCACTCAGAGACACGATAGGGCATATCACTGAACTTTAGCGTATATGTATTTGTGTTTTCCAGCTTCTAATCACGCAGGGACAAGATATAACATACTGATGAACCCTTGAAAAGGGTGCGTGTGTTTTCCTACTTGTTATCACTTATCAGAGGCAAAATATGGTATACTATTGAACCCTTTATTGTTTTCTACATGTGAGTTATCAGAACAGGAGTATTTGAAAATTGATTTTGACGGAAGGGATCTCTGCTGTTTAAGAGTTAAGTCTCTTCACTTAATAACTTTCTTTACATTCTTGAAACTGAACATCATTTACACATCCCTGACCTCATGCCTTTGCAGATCAAAGCAATTCAAGATAAAGAAAAAAGTAAAGAAAAAATGTAAGCAATAATTGAAAAATATCCTCAATATTTAAGATATAATGTGCCAGTTTGAAATATATATATATATATATATATATATATATATATATATATATATATATATATATATATATATATATATATATATAGGTATGAATCTATGGTCATAAAGTAGACAAGAGAACAAGAGAGAAAAGCATAACCAATATGATATGTAAAACTTACAAAATAATTTAATCCTCTAACTTAAAAATGAAAATATAAGAGGGACTTACAGAATTATGAACTAAAACCAAAATAATCCTAAGCAGCTCCTTACAAGTTCATAAGAATCAAGTTTTCAACGCTTATTTATAGCTCTATATCTTGAAAATAGAGTATATACCTATATATCCATGGACTAAATATTTTCTATACTACATCTTGTTTATAGATGATCATTAAAATTTACAGTGATTAAAAAAAATACAATCAATAGAGGTACAGTCATGTACCATAGGTTACACAATATATATATATATATATATATATATATATATATATATATATATATATTGATAGATACATAGATATTGTAGATATTGGTGGGTGGGTGAACTATAAAAAATATATTAATGAAATGGTTTTCATATGTTTTTGAATACTATATTTTGACATACGAAAAAAATATTATCAGTTCACCATCATGCCGGGCAAAACTTCACCTGTGTTCGCCTAAAGAATTTATGTTAACTGTTGAAACCAAGCATCTGTGCAATTAAAGCAATAACGGGTCAACGTGTCATCTTGTAGCCATATCGTTTACTATTTGCAGAAGGCATTTGACTTGCCACCGTTCATTTTTATAGGAAGTTATGCCCCCCTGTCAAACGATGTTGAACATCCAGTGTGCTGCATAACTCACTCTGTCCTCCTTTATGATTTGATACGGTAAACGTTTAGACAAAATATTAGGATCTATATTACTACTTTATCAACACGTCCATAAAATGTGTTGCTTATTGGACCCCGCACTGTGATCAATCATTTCGACCCCAAGATAATATTATTTTCTTATCATGACATGCTTAATAGGTCCACCTCGCTCATACTGTAATAAAGCTGTAATACTAATCTGACTTGCGTTTGACAGGAAAACAAATATCAAATTTTTATCAACTCATTTATTGCTCTGCGTCAAGGAGTCAAGTATATTGATTTCGGAGGGTATTTATGACATCTTGAGACAATAAATTCAGGCAAATTCGAACGAGAAAGATTACCCGACTTCTTCAAAATGGAAAGGATACAAGTGCAAGGAACAGGTTATATATACAAATTTAATGCCTCATCCATCTGCCTAATTTAAACAAAATCATACACAATAAAATAAATAAGTGATGTCAACTAGGCCCATATTTTGGATAGCTGTATTAAAACATAGCATAAGATAAGATTATTATTCACATGACCTGGAAAGTTAATGGCAGTTCATATGAAAATAAGTTTATGCACCCCAATCCCAAATTTATACCTCCAAGTTTCACATTCGAAGGTCAATTTTGACAAGAATTGATGCAATCGGGGCAAACACAAAGCCGTTTTATATGTGATAATTCTGAAAAACATTATGTACTAAACAGTTTGATGCTGTTCAAAGTAGTTGTCACCCAGTCTGCTTTTGAAATATTCTACTTTCCTTGAACCCACATGTCTGCTGCTATGAGTGGCTGACGCATCTTCCTAGCCGACTATTGTTATTTCACAGTTTACATACCGCTGTGTAACTATGTTAATTGTGTATGCCTCACACCAGTTTCAAGAGCAACACAAACCCGAAACACATAATTCACAAATACATCAATCTCTTTAATTATTAAAACTAATATCTGAAATGGTCACATCATAGCCTTAACTTAAGAAATTGGACAGGTGCCAATTTACCAACCAACCACCTGCCACCATAAACATTTGGCTTAAAATAATTTGTCAAAAGTTGTCCACATATTACATATTAAATATTCTTTTACAATGGTATAAAAGAAAACGTATTGCTTGCAAAACTAACTGTTCTTACTCTTTTAGAAAAGTGACCACTTTGCGGTAAAAACATTATATCGTGTACATTGCGAGTTCCGACGGACTGTGTATTTCCTTAAATATTTGAAATGTGTGCAACCTCACTTGCTTCGTGTATTTATCACTATAGCATCAGAACAGAACCATACCTCCTTTACAATAGTGCTTGAATGCCAAGAATGGGTTTTGAGTAAAATTTTTTAGGAAGGAATGACACAAATGATATGTTAGTCGTCAGTGACAAAGCTGAAAAGGCTATCTAAACTGATGCAACTTTACAGAAGAAACGTCACAGTCAAGTAAATAATATGCTCTAGAAGTAACTTTTGATATAAAAGAAATAGCTTCTAACCTTTCATTATTGGTCTGGAGATGCTAATAGCGGCAACAATATTTGTGTGTGTGTGTGTGTGTGTGTGTGTGTTGGTGGAGGGTAATCGCAACAGTCGAGTTAATCAGGAGAGATTAACGTTTAATCCACAAACATTAGGCCATGTTTGAACATGGATATACTGCTTTGTAGGAAGTGACATATCACATAAATTCAATGATACATGCCCAATGAAGATGACTGTACATATGCAAATAATTCATACGAATGACTTTAATGATTTCTGGAGTTTAGAAAATAATAGTAAATAGTGAGATAAGGTTTATAACAAATATTCATTGTAGAAAATTCAGTTCGAGATAAGAACCATTTCAACTATTTGGCTTATAATACGTGCAGAACAATAATCTGCTGCAGAAGCTAAATATGTCCACGAAGGTACATTTAGATCAGAATGTAGTTCAAACTAATGCTTCCGTCATCATGACTGACCAGTTAATCCTAATGTTTTGCCATGCATCTTGAGACCTGCAAAATGACAAGTAAAAAGTAACGAACTTTTAATAACTTTTAATAATCAATAAAAACTTTAGAATTTCCTAGGAGAAACTGTATTGTTAACTGCAGCAAACTTTCTGAACAAATTAGAATGTTTCAATCCCATGAATGTGAAAAGGTGTTTCCTGTTGTGAACATCGGTGAAATACAAGGTATGTACCTTTATCTTCAGCTGATAAAGGCAGAGTAATTGATATTGGCTAGGAGAATCAGTATGTCAAGAGGAAATAATTATCGGCTCTTTTAACAACTTACATTCTGTGTATCAAACGAATTGTTGATAGACTGCCTTGAGGACATCACGAGTTTGGTACAGAGAAAGCTTGGTATACAAGTCAAAAGAAACAAAGTAACATGAAATTATAAGCAAGTTCATTTTCCATGACTGCTCAGCCATGACAAGCAATGAACATACATAAGGCTTAACCCAACAAAATATTTACATCATAAGATGCATTTAGCTCAATCATTATATCCAACAGATTATGTCACTTATTTGTAAGCCTTTTCCCCTTTGATAACTGACCCTAGAATTTGTAAGACATATGCATAATATTGACACATTTCTTATAATCGCTCAAATGTGAGATAGTAATCACTGATGTCAACTTGACAGTGGGGTCATGAAGGTAAAATCTATGCTGAAATTTACATTCTTCTCTCCCAAGTATAGCCCGCAAAAAAATCCCATATGCATCACTGCAAAACCATCTACTGGTGGCATTCACCATTCACAACGGTATGTTAATTTGTGATTCCTCTGAAGTGCATCTGCACCTGTGGAGTTTAATTAATTTTTAGAATGCGTGTTGACATGCTTTGCAAATGTTTCTGTGTGTCAGTACTAAAATATGAATAATATTCATTGCAATAGGGGTGCATATATCAACACTTACATAGAGAGCAAGAAAATGCATTATAATTCCCATTATATTCTCATATCTAGCAAGTTAAGTCTGATCTATGCTTCTATGTCATGAGAAATATAGTTCTAACGTTAAAGTGCAAAACGCAGTTACCTCCCCTCCAACTGTGTCTTACATACACTTGTTGTTGTTGTTGTAGGGTTTAACGCCATTTTTCAGCACACGATAGGCTACACATGGCGGCCAGTATTAATGGTGGAGGAAGAACCCGGGAAAACCCCGGAAAGAACCACCGACCCACGAGAAGCTACTGGCAAGCTTTCTCACATGCCCACATTGGCTGACATACACTTGAGAGTGGTATGTGGAAAAAAGGAAGGTAGTATAATAAGGTTAATCCATAAGATTACTTACATATTACAAAGACAAAGACAATTATAAAAGAAGTGGCAGACTGGCAAATCACATTTTTATATTAATGGTGTAAGGAAAGGGTATTTCTCACAAACGTAACGCCGCATTCACCTGCCTAATATGAAAACAAAATATATGGAAAGAAAAAATTCACAAGTGAGACCAGTAAGGTCTATTTGTGTGGATAGCTAGATTAAAACAAAGAATACGAAAACTATTCACTTGACCTGAGACGTCCATGGCTTTTCATATCAAAAGAAGTTTATGGAATCCATCTCCAAGTTTATTCCTGCATTTTTCACGTCCGAATGACATTTTTGACACCATTTGATGCTCACAGTACAAACACAAACCCTTTCCCTATGTGATAATTCTGACAACATTGTGTACGAAACAGCTTAATGAAATCGAAAATACTTTACATCCATGTCGTTTTTGAGATATTCAACTTGCCTTAGCCGGCATATCGACAGACATAAGTGACTAGCTCTTCAAGACTGGTTTACATACCGGATATTAACCATGGGATGTATACATACCTCCCATCAATTTCAAGAATACAAACCCGAAACACTTAATTCCAAAAATATCTGAAATAAATGCACAATATAGTCTTAATTAAGAAATTTGACAGGGCAAAGTAAAGAAAACATCACCTGCCACTAAAGCCGACAAGCCGACATACAGTTATAGCACTAACTTACTGTCTTCTATGTGTGTAAGCCGAGCATGCGTTTTTTTTTTTATTTTATAGCACTTTGAGTTGGGTACGAAGATGTCAGTTGCATGAGTGTTTTTGTGTATACCAACAGGGCTTCAACACTAGGATACATATTTTATAACTTCATTTGACGGCAGTCTACGTTGCATTCAGAAATGTCAAAAGTTTCATATAGCACAACTAAATTCACATGATATACATAGAGGGAATTATGACAATAAGTTTATTGAGATGTATTAAGCAAGTCAGTTTTATACCAACCTGACATGATTATTATACTCATTTGACATGTAAGGGAGGGAACTTGTGTTAGAACTAAACTATCTAGCCTGGGCATACAGTTGGATCTGAAAAATGTGCCAGTTATTGCAAGAAAATAAATAATATTGCGCTGTCTCCTAGCTTTACTAAAGGAAAATCCAACATTCACGCTACAATTACAGTACTACTGCGGGCTCCGTTACGGATCACTGCCATCTCACCTCTGTCTGTGTGGGTTCGAGTGTCCGATTCGGCCAATGTTGGTATGCGAGAAAGCTTGCCAGTAGCTTCTCGTGGGTCGGTGGTTCTTCCCGGGGTTTTCCTGGGTTCTTCCTTCACCATTAATACTGGCCGCCATGTATAGCCTATCGTGTGCTGAAAAATGGCATTAAACCAAACAACAACAACAACAACAACAATACTACTCCTGCATTAAATGATTACAGGACCTAATTCGCTTCCCTCCTGGAATTTATTTTGTTATGTTTATTTCAAACCAAAACGAATTAAATGTGAAAGTGCGTTTAAAGCTAATGCTTGTATAATGTATAAATATATCCATTAACGTATGCTTTATCACATGATACCAATGAACTTGTTTCAGGTACTTTTTCAAATATTTGGAAAGACAGAAATGGGCGATAGACATATCAGTATCAATAACTAAAATAATTTATATTGTTTATGTTTATGAGGAGATTCCGAAAGGGCAATCGAGAACAGGAAGAAATGGACAGAATTGGTGGTGAAGTCATCTCAGGTGCCCCAATGACCTGGTGTGTTACAGGAAAGATGATAATGATATTTATGAAACTTAATTTCTGTATCAGATACCACTGGCATGGCTGTACTCCAAAGAAAATGGAATGAGGGTATAAGCCAGATCCATATAATTGCGACAAATGGTAGAATGCGATTTTCCCAAAACATGAAAAGTATACAGTAAGAGAAGTTAAAGTGGACACACATTAGTTAAGTGTCGACAATGTGTTCAGTTGTCTGAAATAGATTACACACACACACACACACACACACACACACACACATATATATATATATATATATATATATATATATATATATATATATATATATATATATATATATATACATGACTTTTGTAATTACTAACATCTAAACTCTAATAAGTCAAAATGATCATCAAAAAAAGTCCAAACAGCAAAACAAACTTGCATGTTTTTTTCTTAATCTTGATATGAAGATGGAAATATTTAATCATCGTATAGAGGCTCCCTGCAGTATGGAGGACACCACATAGATCACAAAGTGATTATGAATGGAACTGTTAGTACGAACACGTTTGTCAGAGAAACGATGTACAAAATCTAGAAAATGCTATCTGAATATAAAGCTAATAAATGTATAGTAAGGTTTGACCCTCATGCTCATTGTCATATATTGATATCCATTTACAGGTTATGTTCATAATATAATGCATAATATTATTTCACTGGCAAGTGCTTGTCGCATGTCATTCACTCAAGATCCTATATTACAGCCTGCCTCACCACCATTGTGCATCTCTTATCAGAAATCAAATAAAGCCATACCAAATACATCGTTTTTATGTTCACTATAAACAGACTGAATAAATTGTAGCACGACATCACCTGAGAACTGGTTACTTTGTTTGGATTACATTTATGATGAATGATTATGGTGGACCAAATGTCCATATCTTCGTATACATGAAATGTATGTTTAACATAAAGAGAAAGTAAACTCACATCATTATATTATTAATTAATAAACAGCTAAGACATTTTAATAACGCTGGCAAACGGGCTATTTCGGCCATGGTCTGGACGTTCATCGTGACAAGCAGAAAGCAGTATAGTTCCTATTAGCAGCTGGAGATGTATGACGAATCAGATCTGAGACACAGGATGAAAGTACACCTCTGATTTTATTTTCGAAGTATCTTCGTAGTCACCGAGTTGGCTGATGTTATGTTGTATATCTACAGGATCTAAAATGGATACAACTATGAAAGTTTGACATCACGACAATACAAGTTGTTTCTCTCTTTGAATGGCAAAATGCAGTGTACATATCGTTCGTCTGACAATCTATTTATCTTGATTATTAATTTATTGTCTTATTTCTTCTCCCTCTACGACGTTAACGTATGAATTAAATCTTGGATTTCAGTTTTATGCGATTAAATGTCATATCATAGTTCCACAATAAACAAGCTAATATACAAATCTCTCAATTATAACCACACTCAATATTTATGATAATTGTTTAATGTCATTTAATACAATGGCAAGTTTTTCGTTTGTTGCTTTAGGACCTAGAAACACAAGTAGGTTATTTAGTGCTGAAGCATTTGGAGTAAAGTGCCTAGCACAAGGACACATCTAGGTGGCTGTCGTAGGATGGTCCAATCCAATGGTAGGATTCAAAGCATCACCCTTTCAATCGTGAGTTAACACGCTAATCACTGGGCCACCCCAGCTCCGTTACTCGTAACGGCGTTCATTATGTTCTTATCCTGGGTTTTTCATGATACACCAGGCGGTACCTGCATGAGTTATATTACCAAATATTTAAACATTTGACAGAAAGCAACAGATATATATATATATATATATATATATATATATATATATATATATATATATATATATATATATATATATATATATATATTACATCTACATATGCCCTAGAGAGTAAGAAAACTTCTACTACCCTTGTATTTAGCGACGCTTTAAATTCGAAAAAATGTGAAATTTTGTTACTTGGACTGAACTGATAAAAATTAGTGCGAAAGATGAAGTCGGAAGTCAATGAACTAAACAATTATGACCGAAATCCAATCTTGCGCCTGAGTAAGAATTGTAAATTCGAACAAAGGTCTGTTTTTATGCAATTTTAGAAAAATTAAATCCTTTCTGTAAAAACATAAATATCATCCAAAACCTACATGGTAATAATCTTGCTAAATTTGCAAGATCACGAACTAAAACGTAATTAACTTCCCGTTGCAAAAATACATTTGCCTCAAATTTCTAGAAAAATATTGCAACATTGAACCAAACAATATATGCGTATGTTTGAGATAATTGATCTGTACGCATCATGTCGAAGTAACTGCTTTCACTCGGGGTACATTGTTTTCGATTACCCAAGCAGGAAATAAAGCTGATGAATATTGCTTTGTACAACTGGATCTGATTCATTAATGTACAGCAGCGAATGGGTCAGCAATATAGGTGCAGATAGATATGAAATTGAAATGTTTCACTATTTACTATAAAAGAGTCACTGTTCGCTATGCATAATCTTAACGTTTCAATTGATAATACACTTTTCGTCTGAGCTGCACGGTGGCATAAATTAACTCTCATGCTAATTTCACGGGAGAAGTCCATCTGTAGTAGCCACTGTATTATGTGTAATTAATGATAACATGGCTGCTTGTCTCAAATTCACAGGTTAACATGATCTAATTGAATATTAGGCCGTCATATAGGGCTACATGTACATATTTTATTCAATATTGCTTTAGAAAATTACTTGATACGCTTTACTATAAAATGAGGTGTGAGGCAGTCATTTACTTTACAGCTGGCTCTCATATTACTAGAGATGACCAATACTCAGGGACAGACACTAAAGATTATGAACAGTGTTAAATATGTTTGCAAAATCGGCAATTTTTGTTGCAGAAACAGTAGATGGGCCAGTGTTAGAAACTGGCGATTATAGACGACATACAATATCAAAGAATTATATTCGTTTTCTTCGTTTGTAGATATGGACTTTGCATAATGATTAACAGTATTACAGTCAACAAGTCACTGAATAGAGGTCAAGCAAAATAAACGGGATTTTAATGGAACAATGTATTATATTACAATAACGCAGTTATTTGTATAAACTGTACCAGTTTGACACAGTCCTTGGCTAATTTAGTGCTCTTTTTATTAAAATGTAACATAGTATCACATCTAGTTTTGTTGCTTGTTAACTACGCGAGGATTTGCGTCCAATCCCACCACACCATACCCCAGCCACGTACGTTAAAAACAAACTAATAGTTTAATGGTATCTAAACGCCTTTACAATTTCTCAAAATCTTTCATTGAAATTTACGACAAAATATGGCAGTATCCCCAGTTTTTCTTGGTATGCCGAAATGTTTTCGCATTAAGATAAACAAGTTTCCATTTTAGGACATTTAATGGCTGAATTCCATCCTAGTTTACCAGTTGACTATATATATATATATATATATATATATATATATATATATATATATATATATATATATATATATACGTGTGTGTGTGTGTAGAGAGAACTATAGATCATTATTAAATTCACATGGTTCTTGCATCCATACGACCCTACCTGCTGTACAATAGGATGGAACGTGTAGCGTGGAAAAATAGGAATCGAAAGAGGGAACCCTCTAATACTGTTAGTAACAAGGGAGTGTGCTCGATATTTCTGCTTAAAATATAATTTATCTATACAGAACGGGTCCAATTCAGTAGAAATTTGGCTAAAGTTGAAAGGCCATCACGATTGTAACAACTTTCTTGTTTACATATTCTATTTGATTCAAAACGTATTTGATATATTCAAGGATAAGGATTTTGACTATAACGAAGTCAGTTATCGCGTAAATGTTATTCACATTTTCTAACGGTTTATATTATTTTAATTGATGCCGCCATTCAACATTTAGTGTTTTGACTAAACAGTTAATTCAAGTAAGAAACTAAAAAAATACGACAGTTAGAGTGGGCATATGTTTAAAGCTTTGTTATGTCTTATCAGTCCCTAGATTTGATAGTGTTTCAATGGACCAATATAAATAAATGACAATTTCGCTGCATTGATCGTCATGAATCCAAATCTAAAATCCCCGTATGACTTTATTTCAATTTCGAACACTGAGCATAAAATGCACCAATATCGTTCATTCCTATTTTGATACATCTTAACATGTTGCAATGCATCTTGTGTTTGCCTAGGTTTATTGACTGAGATGTACAGGATAACATCAAATCCAAGTATAAACAGCTTTTACTTCAAGGGCCGATATCTTTATCCATATGGAAACTCACCAGCTATTGATCTCACAGGAGGCTGTGAGATACAACAGGATGTGGATTTCCTCTTACTAGCGTGTGGTGATATTCGTAATATTCTGTTCACACTCAAGACTCTAGATGACCTGAATATAAAGCCCACAACTCTCAGTTTTCATGTTAATGATATTGCAGATGTCATCCTCGCCAGGAATTTAGTTCTTCTTGCTATTTTGGACAAAATAGATCCTGAAGAAAATGAGGACATCAATTTTCTATGGTCTGTATGGTATGACATGGCAATATCAGGAGAATCCCTACAAAAAGTTAGGCACATATTCAAAGAGCTTATTCAACACGGACATCCACGGGTAACATTCATGACACAGGAATGTAGCGAAGAAATAAAAAATGTCTTGAATTATTGGTTGGAAAGAAAATTTTCCCTCAAACGCATCACGCATAAGCGAAATGCAGAATTTGAAGAACGTTTGGTAAACGCAAAGGAGACGGAAAAAAATATCATACCATTTGCACTTTATGGGGATGCTCACTATAGAAATTGGGCACAGGAAGTTGGATACTTTGTGGAAACAGGATCAACCTATAGGGGAGAACATATGCAAAGGTTCAACAATCTTGTGGCAAATCCAACACTGATCTGTCCTCATGTAGATGGCTGGAGGGTTCACCCTAGTGGA
Source organism: Sinohyriopsis cumingii (assembly GCA_028554795.2). Taxonomy (NCBI): domain Eukaryota; kingdom Metazoa; phylum Mollusca; class Bivalvia; order Unionida; family Unionidae; genus Sinohyriopsis; species Sinohyriopsis cumingii. The sequence goes on along the minus strand of CM068831.1, from coordinate 109,716,410 downwards.
ACTCCTTTCCATTCATACAAGCTTTTTGGGTAAGAATTTCCTAACATTAATAATGTAACAATGCATTAAGTGTTATTTTTATTTATACATTTGATTTTTTTGGGGTGGATTTTGAAAACCCATACGTACTGAGCAAAACTTTAAGTAGTTTTTTCTACAGAATTAGTATCACTTAATATACATGAACTATTACATGGATCAAATAATTTTACATTTCAAAAATCGCGTATCTTTCCTTGAGTAATTTGAAATCCACGGTTCGATGCCTACATTATTGTTCATTCATATATTGGTGAGTAGAAAACCTCTATCAAAAACTTTGCTGTTTCATATATCTATGATTGAAAACTTAAGTTTTTACACATTATTTTCCTTGTTTTGATTGACATCAGCTTGTACTTGTGTACATATCTGCAACAATTTCTTTTTCTAAGCTGAACATTTGTCGGTGAAATTGCCTGCTCGAGGTGGGTAAAGGTATGATGTTTCTGAATATATGAGGGATTTAATGAAGTAGTAAAATAAAACATGCTATTTTAATGCATTCGGTTGAAGCGTTTGAGAGATGTTTGCTTAAAGGAGGCAAAACATGTAAAAAGGAGTCGTATAAAAGGCCCTGGCTTGTGTCTACTTGCTCTGATATTTGCATTTCAGATTTAAATTGTGCAGTGTTAATAATGCCATGCCAGTTCTTTTGGGTATTCCATATGTTTTGCATCACCACTGAGTATAATGAAATCAAATATGCACATTTGGACCTGAAAATGCTCTTTGTGAATGACCATTTAAAAAGAGTCCTAAAACGACGATTTCACAAATTATTATGTAATTTCAAAAGAAGAAATGGTTATAAATGAAGAGTCATAATAAAACAAATAGGAACAAATGAACACATATAATTTAATGACTTCAGTTGGACTCATGGCATCCCTAGACAATTTTAAAAAGACATTTATCGCCGTTACTTTGATTAGAAAGTTTTGTACGATTTCAACTGCCTTCCTTTATAAAATCTAAATCTAGACATTTGAGTTTTGCTCTAAAATCACTTTTAGTATATACGCAAATTAACGGAACAACCTTCATTTCTTTCTACGACACAGGCTGACGGAAGGAAAGAGCCTTTTTGAAAATTGTCTCTCCCAGTTGAAGATAATGGTTCAGGCATGGAAGAAGTGTAGTGCAACAAATAGTCCTTGCCTCTCGGTAATTTGTCACAGTACCAAACCTTCACACACACTTATACTGAGATGGCTATATAAACAACGAATTCACAAATTTCAGTTCCTTTTACTGAGATGTGTCTTTTTGCACACATTTGTTTTCGTATTCCTAAATCAAAATACACAGAAGTGCTCTTGATAAGGTGCAATAACATTCGTTCAAAGGACTTCAAATCACTCTCTTGTTCTACCTCAATCATATTTATGTTCTTAAAGATTTAGACGGTTTAATATTGACGTTTTATGTCTTCATGTATTGCTGCAGTGAAAGTAGGTTGGTCAGTCGAAGATAAGACACATATTATCTGTATATGTATCAAACTGCAATATACACATATTAACACAATAGTTAATCATAAATAGTTTAATATACGAGAACTATATATATATATATATATATATATATATATATATATATATATATATATATATATATATATATATATATATATATATATAAAGGGATAACGACAGATTCTTGGAAGTTTTCCTCTTATAGAATATTTGCAAATACAATGGCCGCGAGAAATGAATCTTACAAAGCTCGTTGTCTCCAACCAAATATCAAGTCCCGTTGATCCTTCCTAACTATATCTCTCACACATAGAGGGACGGACCGAGACAGAGACAGAGACAGAAGAATACAATGAGAGAGTTAGAGTGAGAGAAAAAACATCAATTTTAAAGTCATATATGTTAGATTGTGATATTTCGTTCTGAACGCGTATCGGGTAAGTACACCGGCATGCTTCTATAACTAATATAGTACAGAAAAATATTGCAAGAGTGTGTTTGAGGTACAGACAAGCTAGTCAAGCGAAAATTAAAACTATACTAAATGAAAAACCCTCTTGGGTTTATACACACATCGATCGATCTGGTGAAGGTATTTGGATCTATGATCCATAACATTCCTTTGAAGTGGACTGCATCCAGCAGGAGTCAACGTGAATCAAGGGTTTATTAAGATAAATGTAATCAATCCATAACGAGCAATGAAAGACTACTTTTAACTAGCCGACGATGAAAAATGGAGAAAATGAAATGATTGATCGGGTACCATTTATCTTGTTCTACTACCACACAACCCATAAGTAGGTCAAACTATCCAGAAAACTGGACCATCTTTGAATCGTGTGACACATAAAGTTACACCTCCCGCAAAAACAAGTAGTAGCCTATGGCAGTAAAATAAAAAAATCATAGACATCCAGGCCAATCGCTGCCAGGAAATACAGACCGCAGCATCCACCGGAAACGTCCGCGGCATGTACGACGGGATCAAAAGAGCACTCATCCTCACTATCACCAAAGTCTACCAGTTGAAGGTACCCAGAACAAACCAGTAGTAGCCTATATCAGACCGAATAGAGTTACAGACATCCTAGTCCGTATAAATTTAGTATCAATCATATTACAAGATCATATTTATGCATATGGGTTTTAAGGTTATAATATGTACAAAACTTATAAGTATCGAGTTTGTCATTGCAGGTACTTGGCGTGTGTCGCAATGGGTAAACCAAACTCTGCAGTTTGAAATAACCTCGGCTAAAAATAAACACTGTATGCGGAAGCGAAACCAGAGTACAATGTTGGCTCATATATAAGGCATAAATATCTTACCGCACACATTTGAGTGACACATCTGGATAGATGGCGAGTGTGTGTGTATGTGTTTTGGATTTTTAACCTAGCGTTAAGCCTTTAACAATCATATCGCTACGATGTCTGCAGTGTGACAGTTTATAGTGATCTATAACACTGGGGTATCATGTCGCAGACATCATTTCCCACCCAATCACATTATCCTGACATCGGGCCGACCAGTCCTAACACTGACCTCTTAAGTCTTTGGTATGGCTCGATCTGGGTTCGAACCCGCGATCTCCCGCATCCGAGGCGGAGGCTCTAACAACTAGGCCACCATATCGGTCGATGGACGGCGATAAGGCTCCTACGTAGGTCAGTAAGAACTAGGTTGCATTTTATCATTGCGATTCCAACTAATAAGTCGCGACATCATCCATAATCAAACAATACTTCTTTTAAGCTGCAAATATGTATAGTCTTTTTGAAATACAGCGCATTTGTTTGTAGTTATATCCTGTCTTATTTTTGCTAGGTATGAATTATAACGTTCTAACGTATTTAGGTGATATTAGTTACATTCTATAACAATTTGCCCCATATTATAGTGTACTCGTAGAGAAAATGTAGGACCCAATTTAACACGTTTCTGTCTGTTTTATTTATAAAATCAGAGTTTGAGGCACATACATAAGGTTTATAAGCAGACATTGAACCAATAGTTTTAGAACGTTGGTGCGTGGGAAGAAAATTAATCTCTTTAACGTGACAAATCATTTACATGATATAAGCATGATTTCATGCATACAATATTTCCCAACTTGGAATAGTCTGGATCTTTTCTGTAGATATCGTGTTAACGGTATTTTTGACAATGATTCATTTAAACGTTCATTTATCATTGTTAATTAACACAGCAATTTTACTTCGCAATACCAGGATATCTACTCACATTGAACAAACCATTTACAAACTTTTAGAATTTTTCGAAATATAGTTTCTTTAAAACAGAAAAACTGTAGATATGAAGATGTTACATGTGTCTTTTGAACTGCCTGAATCAGAATAATATCAAACTGACATAAAAAATTGGTAATAAAATAAAAACCCTATTTATCTGGTCCCTTTCTTAATTAGATTTATATTGTTTACCTTTCTTCAAAATGAGTCATTTACATTAAAGGTGTCATTTTGGCTTGGTGATTGCTTGACGCTCTGCAATCACACCCTACCATCCGATGTGAAGTTTGACTTCATTCATACATCTAATATTCAAGACCACGTGGGCTTACTGAACCTTCTTGCATCATGCTCAGGCCGATTGAAATCGTAAGCATAAAAGCCACAATAATTATGAAAGTCAGACAACAATAACTGAAAAGGTCAAAGAAACTGTAAATATTTTGTTTGGTGCATAATTTAAATGTGAGAGTCACTTAACGTTCAGTGTTCATCGAAGTATCCTTGCTGCTCAGTTCAAACACTGTTTTTTCTTAATATGATTTCAATATTTAAATAATTACAAGTTATTTAACTATGTGCATGTGTGTGTGTGTGTGTGTGTGTGTGTGTGTGTGTGTGTGGTGTTCAAAGTACGCAAGTAGTATCCTTGTTTGTTGTTGAAATTCAATTGATATTATGCAAGGTGTAACTTTATAAAGAAAATTATTAATGCAAACATTAGATGTAAATGTTGTTCCAGGAAATAAATGTTGCTTTGTGCAATTAGAAAGAAATTTAAAATTACAATTATTTCTCAAACGCAACTTCGTATATTCATATGAAACATTATCTGGCATGAAAAGGAAATAGGTTATATGTGCGTTACAATAGGCAGAACTTATGCAGTATCTTACTCATTTGTTCATCGTAAAAGAAATGCTAAATGGGAATATAAGTGCTGAAGTTTTTAACTTTTTGTAAATAAGCATGATTGCAGGCAGGTATGTATTAGTTTTCATCATAATCGTTTTCGTCTTCTAGTTCTTATAACTTTACTTGTATTTTGTGAGGAAATTCCTATTTGATTATTTACTGGTACATAGCAAGTTGATAAATTAGTCTAATTTTGTATATTTCCAGTAAAACTTATTATTTTTAAAGTGTGATAAAGAATTTAATCTCTCTGACCTATTTTCGTGTAAATTGATTCATATTATACACCCCCATCCACCCCCTATATATATATATATATATATATATATATATATATATATATATATATATATATATATATATATATATATATATATATGTGATGTGTTCATGCACATGTAGAAGAGGGGTGTAAGTAACTGTCAAATTGAGAAAGTGAATGAAAACGATGGTTTTGTATTATTAACTTGTTTGATGAGGTTGTAAAATTAAATGTGCATACACCAGCCTACTCTTTCCGACATCGATAGAGTTGAGAGGAAAATAGAGAGTGAAAGGACCGAATACCCTAGGTCAGTCATGCAAATATTACAAAGTCAAAGTATATGGGTACATAATTAAAACAAAGACAAAAGTTGTGTTTGATGCTGGCCACTTTCGTGATTTTGTATTGAACATAAATTATATTAGTGAACCAAAAAATTTACAACATAACTATGTGGACAAAGTCTATAGCGTAAACGTGCTACGAAATTGAACAATGAGACAGCGTGTAATACAGAAATTTTTTGAGGCTGCAACCGCCATTAACAGAAATACAGCAAATAATAGAGCTTGCTGTATTTCTGGCAGCCACGAAAAGGTAGGTGGGGCAAAGAACAAAAATGTCCAGCATCAAAGAAAAAATCAATGTTGATCAAAATTAAACAGGTGTTTTCTGTATTGCAGGGGCAGTAGATAACCCTCATATTCCCCTGTAGTTAGGATATATCCTTTTGCCTAACCTTATGTATTTCTTAAATGCATCTGAAAGGGCATATTGGGTATTGAAACTGGGACAGAGAATTCGGTCAAATTGTCTGATGTGAACTCTTTATATAGCGACCAAGCCCGCTTATACGTGGTTTGTGTAGCTGGGTGTAGGAAGTTTTTAAGCAAATGGTCAAGCGTAAGCATCGACGAGTCTGTTACGTATACCCAGTATATGTTATGCCCTAACCAATATATTTATTTTAAAGCAAGAGAGTACAAATTAGCAAATGAAATGCATGATTTTTGTGTCCTTGGAGGATTGCTTGTTTATGATTTCAACTAAGGCTTGATTGTCAGTGTGGAAATAGATACATTTATTGGATAAGTGTTCTCCCAAGACCTCAACTGCCAGAACGATGGAGTAGAATTCTATAAGCGTTATATTTTGATATGCCCATGTCTGATCCCAGATACCATATAAATAGTGTGTGCCTAGGATGGCACCGTATCCGACTGAGGCAGAAGCATCTGTGGACAAGTCCAACGTGTCGGAGGTCAGCCAAATATCAGGTAATAAAAAAAATCTACCGTTAAAGCCGGTTAAAAAGTTTTGCCAGGCCCTTAAATCTTTCTTTACCTCTATTGTTAATCTAATGTGGTTTTGAGATGCCAATTATCAAGTTGATGAGTCGCCTAAGAAAAGCTCGTCACGGCAAAATAACTGCGCAAGAAAAGTTAAGAGTACCTATAATGGATTGCAGCTCCCTGAGAGTAATTTCATTTCAATCCATATATAAAAGTACGAGTTTATTACATTTTTCTAGTCTGTCCGTGGGAAGGCGAACCTCCATTCTCACGGAATCCAATTCGTATCAGAGTTGCGTCATGGTTGTTGTCGGGGCAAATGTTTTATCCGCAGCCATAGGAACGCCGATGTCGGCACATACAGTCAGGGAGAGATCGTGCTTATGCTGGCATTGGACACCAGTTGCATCTAGTATCAAAAATCGCCCAAAATATGCGTCATGTGTGTTATAGATAACTTTGTGTTCGTTATCCATTGAAGAGAATTGCTAAAGGTCTCAAATATCTGGCAACTGGAACTACAACCCATTGGTAAGTATTTGTCAAAATACTACATGTTGCGCCACAAAAAGCCAAAACAATGATATTCCATGGGACAAATAGGAAGAATACGGAAGCATTTCATATGTCTGTTTTTGCCATAAAACACCCCATACCCAGCTGTTTTATACATGTAGTGGCATTATCAGTGCCTTCGTAATGTACTGCTTATTGTTGAGTTGGAATTCCATCGTTAACCGAATCGTCCGGTGGGAAGTAAGGGTGATGAATTAGTCAGGAATTTTCTTTTCGACTAGACCATGGGGCGAAATGTGTAAATTGAGAAATGGTTATGTACGAAAAGGCCATGCAAAGCGACCCGCTGACAATTATTTCTGTATCTTTTCTTCAGTAATTTGGGCATTAGTTTGAGCTGATTTCAGATTATTACATCGTGTGTTTACAATGTCCCCTTAAACCTCACATGAAAACCTTTTGAAAACCTAAATGCAGGAATTACTTTGTAGCAGGATCAAAATCGTAGAGCAAATATTGCAAATGGTCAGATTTGACCGGGGTGGGCAAAGGATCAGCACTATTTGCGACAGGTTTCTTGTTGTTCGGGTTAGTGGTTCGAGGTTGTTTGGATCGTTGGAAACGATAAAGCTGGTTGTTAGGTCGCTGCAAGTGCTGGCTGTATTGTGGAAGTACCTTAAAGGCAGAGAAATTGGTTTGGGACAGCGAATGAATGAGTGTCCCCCTAAAAAATTGAAGCACTTGTGCTGAAAATTGCATGAAAATCCCGATGAACAATGATCGCTTTTGTGGTAACTAAAACAAACTCCTTTCGGATACTTTATGTTTGTAATTTGTGAAGGATTGTTTTCTGTGTAGTTTTTATGACTCGACACTAACACAGCCTTCATGTAGAGTTCTAGATTCGTGGTACCCCATTTAGCTTCCCCTTTTGCAACCAATTGTCTATATTTTTCATCATAGTACCTCTAATCAGCGCGTCTCTCCTCAAGTTTAAGCACAGTTTCCGTGTGGTTGGGAAGAGAGGTACTACCAGGGGATATTTGTCACATGGGACACTAGTGAACCTGTTCCAAGCGAGAATCCACTGTCCTATTGTGAGATGGACGTTCCTAATGTTTGGGACAATGGTAAGTACAGGACCAGTACTGTGCGTATCTAACTGAAATTTGAAACCAGCATCCTGCGAGTTATTCATGTGGGTAGAAAAATCTATGTATGAGCCCGCCCATATGTTTGCCTTAACTTTATCAGGGATTAGAGTTGATGGTGTGACCGACGAGCTTACAAATTTTGACTGTGAATGCCTCCCGGAGGCAGAAACGATTTGGACAACGTTACCTGTATCCACAGCTGTACTTGTAAGTGAAGCCGTGGTTTCCACTATGGCGCGGGAGACCATGGATGCTGCGTATGTGTTGTCTGTTGCTATGGAGGGTCCAAGTTGAAACCCAGTTTGTAGACTATTTTTCGTGGACGGCCTGCGCATAGCTACTAGCTGATCATAATTGTCATGGATCTCCTGTGTCACTTGGGTGGTGAGCCTTCGCTGGATGTTCCAGGTTGAGGGTTGGCGGCCGTTGGTGTTGACAACGGTGCCTTCTTTCTGGGCCTATTCACCGCCTCTTGGATTTTGGATCTTGATGGTCTCGCTGTCTTCACTGCCATTTGGGATGCTGCCGCAGCTTTCTTTGTAGGGGGCATTCTGTACGGAACTATCTGGTAAACACACAGACCAGTGATACGGAATCAACTGGTAATCATAAAATCCAGTGGTACGGAACCAACTGGTAAACACACAAACCAGTGATACGGAATCAACTGGTAATCATAAATTTCAGCGGTACGGAACCAACTGGGAAACAGAAGGCTAACATAAAATCCAGTGGTACGGAACCAGCTGGCTAACACACAATCCAGTGGTATGGAACCAGCTGGAAAACACAAACTAGTGGTACGGAACCAAATGAAAGAAAAGGGTCCTACTGAATACTGCTAAGCCCGAAAAAGCCACACAAAGCCTCACAAAACCATGTAAAGTCAAATCAAAAAAGTGCACTTACATTGTCAATTACATTGATGAACAAACCAATCAAACCGAAAGACCACCTGTCAACACAGTTATGTAGAACGAAATGACAGAAAATTGGGCGACAAAGTTCGAATTTCGAACAATCATAAAGTATTGACAAAATATGACACAGTCATGTTGGAAATGTTTGTTATTATTCCACAAACGGCTCCTATGACCGACCATCGACAGAAAATGCAATCTTCCAATATATGTTACAACGAGTTGTCAATTTTTATCTACTTTCGCTATATTCGACACCGCATAACAAAGATACACAAAGTCAGAAAAAGTCTTATTAGGAAGGTGCACCTATGCTGCAATATCAGACCGATGAATAAATCAACCAAACCGAAAGACTAGGGTTATACATATATCCCCATTAATATTCCGCGAATTGGTAGATAAATTAATTTGGATATCTGAACTTAAGTGCAACAATTTGGCACACTAATGCTATACTATTTGAGCTGTTGAAGCTTGCAACAAACGTGGAGTCGTTTGCAAATCCTATTCGAAAGTATTTTAACAGTGTAACAAGGAAAAGAGACGGACAAAGTACTATTAGGCACATATGTTGATGAAATGAATTTATGCAAGAGACGATGGGAAGTATATTTACGTATAGTTTTATGGTTCTCTGGATTAATTTTGCGTACGACAGAGAGATCGAGCCTGATAATTATGTCGACTATTCTGCCCCCAACCCTATGCATATACATTTTAGAATAGCGCCGAATATTAAAATCGGGACGCAATCGATCATCTATTTCTGATTTCAAATGATGCTGCAATCTTGTACAGCTAGAATGACCCAGCATGAGTGTTACGTAATGTATAACAAAAGAAACGTTAGCAGAGTTTGTGGAATGGAAACAAGTTAATGTAAGTAAATACTTAACTTTCAGGACGACTCGTCTGAGTCAACATTTCAGGAAACGAGGAAGGTAACTAACAACGTGAACCTCTAACAACAGAGTTAAAAATTTCTACAGAAAAAGAAAACACGTCCACACCTCAGAAGGAAATTGGCTGAACTGACGCCACAGTCCCTTGCAGAGAGAATCCCTCAGCGCGCAGCCGGTGCGATTGGCTGGACAGAACACGTGATTAAAAGCTTTAAATATATTGGCCCTTGACAGAGCGTTACACGACAAATCTGGTGGGAAATTGTAGACCCAATCACACCTCCCATAAATGTCCTTACGCAAGCGTATATATATATATATATATATATATATATATATATATATATATATATATATATATATATATATATATATATATATATATATAGTGCGTATTGCACTTTTTTGTATACAACAAGGAAAAAGCAATCCAACCTGAACAATAGTAATTATAAATAAACATATATTGGGATTTTCGGAAACATCTACATTTATGTTGAATGAGTAGTATTTCAACAAATAGTCATAGCAAAAGAAAACGATATTTATATTGTCAGAGAAAACAATACAAGGCATAGTTCAATAAGCAGACAATAGTAAAGGAAGAGGACATTTGTACTATTGGGGACAACAAAACAAAGTAACAGAATTAAAGTAGAGATAATATGATGGAACTGATATTATATATCACATATAATATGTAGGAAGTTGTTTTGAGAAGCAGTGTAGTGAAATATTGTAAACAAGTGTCATGTTTGCACTATCAAAAGAGAACAATGACAGCAAACACAAATGTGTGAATAAAGCACAGAATTCTTTGTTAGAACAAGAATAATGACTTTGTAATTTTGAAAACTCGGGCAACTTTGAGAACACTGTAATGCCTTTCCCTGGAAAAGAAGCGGGGGAAGTACATTCGTGGGTAGTAACTGTTTTGAATAAAAGCATCCAAATAATATTGATTATACATTGCTCTAAGTTAATGATGTGTTTTCTCGTTCTGAATTTTGTGCGTTATCTACTGCATATTGTTTTAATTGGGGACCAATTATCTTTTCTAGATCTGGGGTGTTGATAACGGAATCTTTACTCTGGGCAAATAAATTTTCATCCGTGCAGGAATACCTAAATGCATGTATTGGCATTCCACCCACATATTTCCCTACTATATTTGGTTTGCGTGTGGCAGAAGACTTCACAATGGGTACAAGGTAATTATACGTTAATTCCCTTTTGAAACATGAATAAGCGCTGATAAGATAATTTATATTTAAGGGACTCTAAATTGTTTTATTACTTCTTTTGGATCATGTGGAAAGGAATAGCAGATGTCACTTATTTTCGTTGTCTCACATCCTTTAACATGAGGATACCTGTATGTATTATGTTGCTATATTAAATGTTGATAGTTTAAGTTTTACAAGTCAGATACGTTAGGGGAGATCCCAGATGAAACATTGTGTTCTGCAGATCCCATGCATTAAGCAAAGGTGTCTGCTTTAAATAAAATCAGTGTTTATTAAATGACCTTCATTCAACTAGTATTCTTATAATTTACCCAGTGAACCCAGGAGTGGCTTCCTGCACGCTGGATCAGAAATGGTTACTATTCGTTGGCTAGAAACTGGAAAGGAAGCGGAGCGAATCAGTATATATGGTAGGAAAATAATGATTATATATTTATAAGTCTTTTATGTACGTTGCTTAATATTGGAGACAAGTACGAAGAATATGTTGCTAAAATGATTCTAACAAAACCAAACTCTCGAGTTGATGCTTTCGTGCATGCTGTTCATTCATTATATCAACAAAATATTTAATAATCTGGAACATTTAACTCAAAGAAAATCACCTTTAGACTGTTCTGTGTAATTTTGTATGAGATATATTGGGTCTCTTTCGAGGTTTTTACACTTTTATCCTCGACTTAGTAGTTCAAATAAATCATGCCATAATATCACATTCTGATAGCCGATCATCGAAATTGCTTATTTTCCGAATATTGAGGCGAAAACATTTCCTCCTTGTATACATATTTCCCATATCCACACGGAACCCGAATGTGTCTAACGTTCGCTAGCACAGTATATATGAATGCATGTGCAGCTGCTCATAGTACAAACTAAAAGTTACTATCAAATGAAATATATAAATAAAATACGCCGCCACCGCATTTTCCTTAGTCAGAAATCGAGGCATATGGAAGTTAATATTGAAAGTTATATTTACTCTAAGTACAGTGGAATGTACTATCTATGTATCCCATTGGAGGATGTATGCCAATATGCAATACAATTATATATATAGAGAAAAATATTATAATTACAAGTTAGAAACTGATATTTGACATATATGGAGAAAAAATATTATAATTACAGGTTATAAACTGATATTCGACCCCGCTTACGGTACCATTTGTATTGCCTGAGAATATCAACTCCCACATCCTATTTCCTGTAGCTGGAGCTGGGATGGCAACATTGTATGGCACAATCTTGAACCGTTCGCTGGGTTAAACCACAATGTTTACTGCAGAAATTAGGGCCATATTGTCATCTTTATAATATACTGAGACCTCTAAAAGCATCAAAATTTCATCTTTTTAAGTTCCTTTTAGCATTGAAAGCATTGCAGAATGATGCATTTGACATCCGGGTAATTTTTCAGGTATTATAGAAAGCTGACGTTCTCATGCAATCTACGTCAGTAGTCTGTACAGTTGGCTGCCTGATCAGATTGGTATAAACGGTAGTGCAAGAGAACATAAGGCAGTCGACGCTGCACTGTGGTCGCCAGTTGCTCAGTTGAATAAGTCCACCTATTATAGTAACGTTAGAACACCAGCTCCGCTATCTTCTGAATCCAGTACCAAAGAGACAATAATCGTCTTTTCCATCTATATTATATTGCCCAAGGACAGTAAATCATGCCCATTACATCCCCTTGATGCTAGCGATGAGGTCAGGATGGTTCTAAAGTAACATGATTACATATATTCGGAGAAACACAGTTTATTGAGAAATTTTCGTTCTCTTTGAAATAGGTTTCCGGATCGCATTAACTTTAGGAGAATAAGTAATAGCATCCTATTTATGGCATGTGGATCCTTGGATGACAGATGGGGTGCATTTTGTTTTGAAAGATTACCCGCTATCCTAGCTTGAGAGTAGCACAACCGATAGTCCTGTGACATTTGTATAGTATATATAGACTATGATTTTCCTGTCAAACCAGCAAACGCGACAATTTAATCATGGGTTGATTGGATTGGTGTCAACTATGTCTAGTGGTCATCTGTGCAACGGACATTGAACCTACCAGATTTACATATTGACTCTGGAAAGCTAGATCTCGGAGATGAAAGCTGAAGATGGTTGACTGTCTCTGATCGAAATCTTATGTTCGATAGCAAGGTCCACAAAATTGCTTAAATCTCCTGAGCTGGGGCATTCATAAGTTGACTCTGTCATTGAATTAGGTGTTCCGTTTTTAACCAGAAGAAATAGACACAATTTTTTTCCGTGCACTTTAAGTTATGCCAGAGAGCAAAAAACAGGGTCTTGTTTGTGCATATGTATGCAAGAGGGAGGGTGTATCTCAACTTTCTGATTGCACACTGACCGCAACCTCTTTTTGTCTACAAAGCCTGGCTGCGTCATTACGACCGTATAACCATCTGATCTGAACTGTACATAATTCGAGTCTATTGAGTGGGCATGCAACTTCTTACATTCATGCTGAAGCTAAAGCTATCGAGAACATTATTTGTATGATAGTAACTTGAGCAAGGTTCTGATTAGAGGCTAAAATTTATCGGAACTGAACTACGTCAAAATCCAAAGATAGATTCCTCTTTAAAGGCTATCGCAGCCAACCATTTTCCTTGAAAAGCATAAGAAAAAGTATGTCAGCTTAGGGATAAAAACACTTAGAGGAATGATGTTGAGTTTGCATAAGTTCTTGAATACAAGCCACTTTTCCTCCTAAGCCTTAATAATGGTTGGCATCCTTGCTCAAGAGGTTATATCAACAATCCACAAATCTCCTTGGACAAAAACCAAGTAAGGTCATCTGAAGAGGATGCATGAAGGAACGACCCGGCTGAATCAGATTGGCTGTCGAATTGGTTATTTCGAGAAGCTGAAAAAACTCTGTCAATATGATATACTCCATGTTTGAAACGGACTCTATGAGTTCAAAGATCCGTACCAAGTGAATGTGGGGCAGTGGTACAATATTGAGATTGGTAAAAACTCCATACCCATGTGGCCGAAATATTGGGATGCATGACAGTTGGAGTTTTCCAGGTTCGCCATAAGACCTAGATGACTCTAAAGGAATTGGTATAGAACTTACCATATATTTCTGGTGCATTGTTCCAATATGCTGCCAGTCATTGTAGATGAAGTAGACCTAAAAGAGAGATGATACTTTTTAGAACCTTTGCAAACGTCTATAGGCGGATGTTTACACCCAACGAAAGGATATAAAACTGGTACATGTTTCTTTGGGTGAACGTGGACGGGAATATATACATCCGTTAGAGCTACACTGACGGCAAACTCGCCAACTCTGATGGAGAGTCAATTAAATCGTGTCGTCTCCAACATTGTTGGCAGAAAAATGTATTGATTGATATGGATTAGACTCATAATAGGCCTGAATTGCCGTAGGTCTTTTTTACAGGAGAAAACCTGGAATAGAACCCCGAAGAATTTGGTTTTCATAAAATCTCCTACAATAGCTTGTCGATAAGCAACCAAAACATCTGCTGCACGATTGTTGACTCCTGCACAACGTTTGCAAACGAAGCCATAAACTCCAAGGTATGATCATTACTCGCTTTATCGGCAAGCTGAAAAATAGTTAACGACGCCAAGTCTAACATTGATGATGTGATATCGATATTACCTGTTTCAAGTTGGCGTCAAAGACATTTAAAGACAAAACCTACAGGACCTGACCGTCCCGTAGGCGTGGCAAAACGGACTGATCTATATGGAAGATCCCAGCATATACCACATTGCACGGCAATATAGGCCTGGATGCTAGATATGGTACTGAAGTGATCAATGTAGACACAATGTACGATTGTCTGGATTGATGGATTACTTGGTCGGCAGCCGGGACGGCATTATAAAACATCACGTAGTGATGAAATGGATCATTAGATTCGGTCAAACCCCATGCACTTGTACTTACAGGCCTGGTGGTCACGCTGGGACATGCGGAGATGGGAAGCGGCGGAGAGAACTTATATCCAGCCGGACAATCTGAAAATGGGGGGACGCTCCCCATAAGGTCCAAAGTACCCATACACTTAGGAGACGGAAATAGGGGCATTAATTACCACATATTTAATAACTGTGCCTTGGCCTACTGAACTAGTCGACGCATCTCCAGCTGTAACGAAAGCGAAGTCGGCAAAAATCACAGCCCCTTGCTCTTCCTATTAGGATGACGTAATGGTTGCAGTCGGTATCGTATCTTCATGTTGGGTACGAGGAGGGCTCAGTAGCGTCCTCTAATAAGCTCGTGGCTATTACCGAATAGGGGTAAAGGCTTAATAAGACCGACTGCTCTGTGCGAGACTTGATAAGTTTCTCTTTATTATTAATGCTCTTCCGTAAAAATGTGAGCATAATATTCCCGACCAAAGAGCGCAGATACTGCATGTTACAGACGGTGCACATGTGGTGAAGGCGAGGTACTCGTCATGCGTGACCTCATTGTTCCTAAACATTGTTTGCATTTGGTACATTTTGTAATCATATTTTAAGTGAAATAACAAAACCGAAAATTAATAAACTAACAACTCAAACCTGTTAATAAATCGCAAATCCAGATTTGTTACTAAACGATTGAACAACAAGCAATGAGCTCGAACATAAAAGAAACAATACGCATCAGCTACACCGTGTTGCAGCACAAGGTCAAAATAAATAAAGTCCTCGACTGCGACAAAAGTCAGATAAATATTTATCAAAATCGACAAGTAGTATGTACCACCTAAAGCAGTGTCCATTTAATGCCATATAATCCTACATTTCTGGATAGATAGTTGAAAACCTGGATCAACGATTTACAGACAATTTTCGGGAGGCTTTTCCAGCATAAGACCTACAGAACTGTACCGAAAGCTCAAAATTGGTGTTACCTGTAGGCTGGCTGCAATAGACGGAATGCTCAAGAGTTACTGCCCTTTGCCAATTTAATATACATGGAAAAGATTATTTTTATCTTAGGAATGGATTCAAACAGTAGCGGAGCTTAATTTTCTAAAGTTAATACGATCGGAAGAACGGGTGATTGCATTGCTCGATTGAATTTTCTGCTCTTTCAGTACCAATTATACCAATCTGATTAGGCAGCCAACAGTACAGAAGAAGTTTCAAAGATTGCATCAGAACATCACCTTTCTGTAAAAGAGAACTGTAGCTTTAGTGGGCACTGGAATGCCACCTTTATTCCGAGGTGTCTTGAAACACTACACACATTCATTCATACTTACATTTATACATACATACATACATACATACATACATACATACATACAGACACACACACACACACACACACACACACACACACACACACACACACATACATACATACATACATACATACATACATGCTGTGTGTGGCTTTGACTATGAAATTTATATATTTAGCTGCTATACGCTAAAAGCTTGATTCGACATTTGATCCGATATGTTCCCATAATCCGACCCTGATCGAATTTTCACAATATCAACGAAAATCTGAGGCGGGCAGATATGCCATATGTAGCAGGGATGGAGTGTTAAGATAACAAAAACAATACTTACTGGCATTGTAAACACATATTCAATAACAAATCTTGAATATACTGGTACCTGATAAACTGGTGTGCTCACAAATGTTTTGAGGACAATAAGAACGACGGCAACAGACAACGACTATGTTTTCTATATATTTGTCTACACTGTACAATGATTATTATGAAAAAACGCAGAGTCAAGAATTTTAAAGGCGATTATATGCAAAAAATAAAATAATATTTATATGTAGTGGTGCGTAGAATAAATTTGCATAAAATGAACTTTAGGTGTCCCTATCTCACATGTCATTAACTCACCTACGATATACTTCGGGAAACACGGGAACAAGAAGCAGTTTGCCCTAAGTAGATATTCTAATATATGTTCATGATTGTGATTATCGCATTCTATTAACCTTTTGGTCATATACTTTCACATGAGCTACATAAATGCACAATGTTGTAGTGGGCCTCAAACTGGTAAATTGAGCCACATGCATAGACGATTACGACTGCTTTCTCCCCAGTGTGCTGTATTGTTCTTTTGTCGCATATACACCCATAAACAAAATCACGCGTTTTATTTTCAGTACGATGATAAAGAATCCATTATAAAAGACGTTCATAAATTGGTAGGATCATAATTTTTTGTGATCATATATGTGACCCAGTTTGTTAACTGTAAACAATGCCTGAATCAACCTGAATTTTAGATAGAAAATTTAAATAACTCATGCTGATAATTCTTTGTATAGGTCACACTGGGATATTTCCATTGTACCATTGAATGAATATTACATAATTCTTTGCATATTAGCAAATTCTTACTCTCCAAAGTAATAATAATAATAATAATAATAATAATCATTATCATCATCATCATAGTAATGTGGACTTTATTCAGCGCCTAATCTTTAGAAACTCTAAGCGCTTTAAATATTAAATAACACAAAAAGATATACACATCAATAAGATTACAAAGCAAGCAGTAAGGAAGTAAACATTATAAAGTCTCTTTAAGTTTTAGAAGCACTCTTGAACTATATCACAGTGTATTTCTGTCTAAGATATATGGGCAATTCGTGTAAGTTTGTAGATGGTGTATACACATGGGTGAGGTCTGATAGGTATATTGGACTGGAGCTAGTCAACATAATATGAGACAGTGATCAGATTTTGTGTTAAATCCTGGATCAAACGGACAGCTAGTGAAGGTTGCAAACCAGGAGAGGTGTGTTCATTTCTTTGTGCTTTAAAGATGATCCGAGCAGCCGTGTTTTTAACTTTTTGACGTTTCTGTAGTGGATGTTGAGACAAACCAGAGTGGAGTGAATTACAATAGTCCAGTCTTGAAAGTACTAATGAACATACAAGTGTGTTATTGGTATCAACGGGAAGAAAATTGCAAGTGGAGAGAATGCGTCTTAGCTCCAGATATTCAGCCTTGCATATTTTCATTAAATGTTGGTGTAAGTAGAGCGTATTGTAAAGGATGACACTAGTTTTGTACTGACGGTGTACGTCCAATGTTGTTA
The DNA here is from genome assembly GCA_028554795.2 of Sinohyriopsis cumingii. NCBI lineage: Eukaryota > Metazoa > Mollusca > Bivalvia > Unionida > Unionidae > Sinohyriopsis > Sinohyriopsis cumingii. The sequence continues at coordinate 109,698,336 of CM068831.1, read as the reverse complement.
TTACTGCTACTTATTGTTTGAGGTAAAGGGTGTGAATGAGAAATTCTTGTTGTGATTATCATGATGGTTTCATTTTTATAATCATTCATCTAAAGCATGTTACATGTCATCGATGACGCCTAGGATGGAAGCCTCAACTTCAGCAGGGAGTTAGATTTGTATATTTTAGTGTCGTCAGCTTAGAATTTCTGAGACACCGCATGTCGATTTATGACACTTGAGAGGGGCTGCGTGTATAGAATGAAAAGAACGGGACCGAGGGCAGAGCCTTGTACAACAACGGAACAGATCAAATGGGCTGGAATGTTTTCCATTTACGGACACAATTTGTCCTGTAGACCAAGTTGGACTTTAACGATAGTAAGGCTGTATCGTGAATGCCAAATACATGCTGGAGACGGTGATTTAATATATCATGGTTTATTGTGTCAAATGCCCTAGACTAGTCAAGGAGGATGAGAACTTTTCCATTATCCAAAGCAGAGAGAAGATCGTTAACTACTCTCTGAATGGTGGTTTGAGTACTATGGCGAGACGAATATGCAGATTGTACATTGCTTAAAATGCTGTTCGAAATAGAATAGATACAAGTTGGGATACAGCAACAGTTTTTAAGATTTTTGACATGAATGCGAGGTTAAAACAGGGCTGTGGTTCTTTAAATCGTTAGGATGAAGTGCCGGTTTCTTCAAAAGAGGCTTTACAATAGCAGGTTTGTAACATGATGGGAAATCTCCAGGTGTGAGAGCGGTATTGATAACATCGGTAGTGAAGGCAATATTGAATCTAATCACTCAAGCAGCAGTGATGTCGGAATCGGATCTAGTTCACATGCTTTTAGGACAATCTCTAACATATGACTTTTTTGTTTCTGATGTTGATGATGATGATGATTTTATTATTATTATTATTATTATTAGTAGTAGTAGTAGTAATAGTAGTAAGGGTATTATTATTATTATTATTATTATTGTTTAGTAATAAGAGTAAATTCTAACCAATGAACGAAATTCTTGCGTAAGTGATATCATCAACAAAACATTGGACATCAACAGAGTAGATGATACGGTTAAGAATCCATACTCAATTTCTATTATTTATAGTTAACACATAATTTAGATAATACGTATTGTATTGTACACATGAGTATCATCGAACTCAAAACATGAATGGCATTGGTATATCTAGGATGCTAAGCGCTACAATTACTGTTATGAATTCCATATTTTACACGCTACATAAATGTAACACATGTATGTAAAGTAAGTATTATTTTGTCCGGAATTCCGTCTCCGATCTCCTTGTCAAGTGATCTCGTGACTCTTTACTATTTGACGAGTTGAATAATTACAAGAAGCAAACCCGCTATCTTACATTTACAGCTGGTTCGAGTATATGGGCAACTGGGTGTGGTTTGTAAATACATCTTTGCTTTAGATATGTCCCAATCAACGAAAATTGCATTGCTTGGAAAGAAACCTTGGTGGCCGATAGGTAATGCTCTATACGATTCCATAAAATATTTATGGTGGGGAATTAGTAAGGCATATAAATGCACCAGCAAACGTTCTTAACTTGATCGCTATTAATAAATAAAGAGTCTGAAATTTGTCAAACGTGGAATAATACCACATTATGTGCACTTTAATGGGTATGAAAATTCGTTATCATTTCTTAACTTTAAACAAGTATATTATTAACTGCGAGCCTCATTAGAGATATCAATATCGTATACACGTTTCTTCCTCAAATACTTTCCCCGATCATAAGAAGGATAACCACAAGCCTGTAAATCCTGCCCCCACCAAGCTATGAGAACTAAAGGTTACCTGACCACATAGGTAGCAGTTAGAGTGATTTCTCCTTCAAAAGAGGAAATGACGTCATAAATCTCATCAGTACTCCAGTTCTACTTCCGCTGATGGTAGATAATAGGTTATCGATAGAGACCATGCAAAACCAACGAGAAGAGAAGAGTTTCTTGTATTCAGCGCATGAGGAGAAACCTGTCACCTGCACTGCTAACAAAGCCCCAGCTCTTGCTTCTAAGCTTGAACTATATGAGAATTTCTTTGCGATACCAATAGGTCTGATGCATCACGCATTCAACGGCGAGTCTTCTCTCATTATATGTACTAGCCAAATGTAGATCATTCTAGTCCAACTCATATACTGTCTCGCACGATGCAAATAGTAGCCGGTTTTGTGGGTCACATATCCCGTAACCCGATCCAGCATCAATAACTTGACAACGTCAATGAGCATAAGATGGGCAATTTCGTGAAGATTGGCCACTCGAATCAGACCGCACAAGGTCAACACCAGAGTCTATAATACCTTTCATGTCAGATAAGGGAATCTATTTGTCTAGTATTCCGCCTCGGCATCAGAACGGCGTCACTCTTGTGGATCCGTCACCCAATTATGGCGCTATAAGACACCCTGTTAACTAGACTAACGTTTATGATTCTGCCTATTTCTCAACACAGGTTATGATTTCCTTCATAGCATGGTTTATTCGTTCTGCATGGAGAGAATGAACCCAAGATTAATTGAAGTTGTTACACATTTCGACTCATGATGTCGGGGCAATCGCAACAAGCATTGTAGCTGAGCGTTCCTGTCCCCAAATTGATATTATGCAAGCTGTGGGATGGAGGTCAGAGTTGACTTTCTCTAGTTTCTACCAGGAAAATCTTTTTTTCCAAAGGTTCACAGACCTGACAGAACCTATAACAACAACTCAACAAGTTAAGTTTCTGTATCGCTCGGCAGCTTCTAGATGAGACGATAATACGACTTCTACTGGATCTACAGGAGAAACCTTTTCCTTTTCTCCCAAAACCCGCGTCTTGGCATATGTATTCAGTACGCCAACCGGGTATATCAAAGATTTAGACATGCCTCATATACCTTGGGTGACAGGAGATTGTCTATCTGCGTGTTAAGGGAATGTAACACCCTTTACCTCCAACTTATTCACCTAAAGTGTTATGCCCGAGTAATCTATTTCAAGAAGTAATTTTTGGAGTGAAATATTTCTTCGATAATATCTTACCGGTCATAATATGGAAACATTCTCCCATTCTTACCGCATTTGCGTCTTTCTATATCTATGAGGAGATCATTCTGACTAACCGCCACCTATATGGTCAGACAAGTTTTAGCTTTAGTGGATAAAAACTTTAGCCTTGTAGGGCTGGATTTTCGGGGTAATGGTTGTACTCTTAAGGTATTATGATCGGGTAAGTATTATTGAAGAAACATATTTCATTTCAGAAATTGGTTTATTTGATATATATGCGTATTTATGCAAATACAAATATGTATGGTTCCTTTGTAGATTCCACAGATTTGCTTAAAAGCTTCAGAGGTCTTGTACAAAGCTGTATGCCTTTCCATATTCCACCGTCGTATGCATGTGTCAAGATGCCCTCCACGCTTGTGCAGATCGTAAGAAGAATGAAGGACAACATAGCTGGAGGAGGTACGGTTCCCAAAAAACATGTTATGTATATCTGTATTGTATTCTTGACCTTTTTGCATGATTGCAGATTGTAAAAATAATGATCTTTTGTAAACAACAAAAATTCCAGAAATCCTTCGAATATCTTCGTGATTTCAACCCATTTTCCAGAAAGTTGATATATTAGAACGTAGCAATACATTATTGTGTAACTTTGATGATCATTTACGTGCATTATTGTTGTAGTTATGCAGTTGTGCACTTTGTTTATGCTGTCCTTGTGTTTCAATGTATTAATATTGATATGTGTTTTTGGTTGTTATTCGCGCTCATTGCGTATATATTTCCACTTGATTAATGAGTGTAGTTGCGATTTATATACACTTTATGTTTGTTAATTTCCAAGTTTTGGTCGTTCTTGTAATTTCAGTTAAACAATGACGACGAAATGCAAGACGTAACAGCAATTTAAGACTAGCGTCACATCCTCAACATCCAGTGTGTGCACATTGTGCTCGGAAAATGGTCAGCCAGACACTGCATCGATTGCTTGCGTACTGTGGAACATTAAAAATGGTCCCTCTGCCCTCTAATATTAGATGCTGACTGCGTCTATTACATAGGTAGAATTGGAGGAACAAGGTATTGTGGAATAGCCTTCCTCTTGATTCTTCCAGTTGCAACATTGGATATGATTTTGCACGTATGTCCGTTGCAAATTTAGAATAGATAATTTAAAGGTAATGAAAGAATATCCTCCATATATAGAGGCAGCCCAGTGGGCGTAAGTACCACTCTCCGCATATCTAAGCATTGTCCTGGGACGTGTAAGCCAGACTGACCAATCCGCTAGATAAAGTTCATGCCTTGGGAGTTTGCCGAAAGAGCAGACAGCTATCACGCCCTGGGAATCGAATATTATGATTAACAAGGTTATTAATAGTGCTGCACAACATTCTAAGGCTAACGCTTCGACGGCTTCTACCGGTTATGATTTGGATAAAAGAGACGCCCTGCTTAGATCATCATCCCTTAAAATGTACCATTCATTGGTACTCCGTGAAACACCCATTTGTTGCTGGTTATATTCAGCGGCATAATAGAGGAAGTGAGGAAGCAGTAGCAAAGAAACCGTCTCTATATCTTGTGATGTCTCCTACTGAGTGATTTAAACATAATCAAACTAAGACTCAGTGGAGTTATAATTATCGGCAAAAAAGATGAAAGACAGAATACTCTTCAGTAGCAGCACCAGTTTGAACCTCAATCAAATTTCAAAGACTGCCTTATTTCTATCAGCGCTGGATGGATATATTCTATCAAAATGAATAGGTGATCCAAGTCGTTTTGAAGGAACTTCGGAATTTATTTATCCAGCCCTCTCACACTCGTCTTCCCGTATGATGTCGCATGTTTCATCAGATTTGGAGAATGCTGAAATTATGGAGATGGACATCTGGTCGTTGCTCGACAAGCGGGCTGTAGAGTATTTTCAGAAACTAAACTATCCGCTTTTTATCCCAGGATCAATGTAGTGTCAAACGCCAACTGAAGGCTTAGGCTCATCATTGACCCCCTTGACCCCAGTCGACTCCAGAAATAACGTACAGTACCGAAGTTCAAGATGTAGACGACTCAGTTTGTCAGAATGTCCATTAAAAGGGAAGATTATGCGATCAGCCATGACTTCAAAAATGCACATTTACACGTCCATATTCACTCGCCTGCGCGCAAAGTCCTTATACGTGTCTAGCAAAGAAAACTAGATCTGTTTCGTGCATTCCATGCTCAACGTAGGTCCATGGGTGTTCACAAAATTTGTCAACTTTGTCGTCATCCTGTACACGTTGACTTCGTCAACAACGACTGTGAAGGGCAGGAAACGATCTTATGTCCCTTTTAGGTTATGTAGGATTTATAGTGTACGGACATAAGTCGGAGTTTGTCCCTTCCCAGCGGTTTGTCTATCAGGGCATGGCGTCTATCAACGGCCTCAATTTTGTCAGTCTACCTTAAGTACTTATTTTACGGAGTAATAATCTCGCAAAGTGGATTTCTAACATGGAGTATATTAAAGCAGGAGAGTTCCTGCAGCTACTTGGCTTCCTCAGCGCGTCAACGAGGTATCAGATTTGATTCTGCTTGCCCACATTTTTCAAGAATATTTTTAAGATGCCTAAGTGGCAACCCATTTTGTCGTCTATTCAATCACAAAAGCACGAGAAAGAAAAAGATTTACTCACCTTGGAAATCCCCCGGAAAAGCCTCAACCTGAAATTAAGGTATTTATGACACCAGTTCGTATGGTTGGAGAGCCCATCTTTTGCCATTCCTGGGCACAGTCACTTGCAATTCGTGTCCAGAGGGATTATCTACATAAAAGCTATAATCAAGGCTTTTCATGACTAGAAGGAGCAACTTGTTGGCAACCTGATTCTGTAGCTGGGTTGGGTGGGGCGACCAGATCACTTCATCTATCGAATCTGATATAGCAATAAAATCTCCCGATAAGAAAATAAAACAATTAAATAACTTCTCGCTTAATAATTTAATTCCTTCTTCATTACTCTTGTTATATATTGGAGAACATTCAAGGGAAATGTACGTAAATTCCATGATCATATCAGCATGCGAAGCTGACGACTTTAATAGCAGAACCACTCAGACATTAAACATATCTAATACTCCTTTTACAGCGTCTTTTATTACATCAGATATGTGCCCCAAAACGGTTACTGCTACCGAATTCCTACCGTACCAAAAGTTTCACGAACACAACTATAAGAAACATAATCTGCAAGAAAATTGTCAAATTGCGCTAATTTTTTCCCCGTGTTTCATATAAACCAGTGATGTCAAATGTCTTAAATAATGAAGAAAAGAGTTCTGGTGTTAAAAGTTGCTAAGACCTCTATATTATACTAAAGGATGTCTCGGCAACATATGTGTGATGGATATTCTACAAAGCATATGGAATTCCTTCGTATAAAGGAGGGATACATCCTGTGCTGAGATTCACTTCTGTCGTTTCTGTAGCATTTCCATAAGAGTCATCTTTTGTATGACCATATCGCAGAAAGTATACTAGTTTAAAGCTGAGCGGATCATCGTGTAAATGGATGGTTGTATGGCGTTTAGGCTGGTAGAGTATTACATTAATATAATTAGGTAATTAATCTAGGAGAAATATAATTTTCTAAAATAATTTGCTTTCTCCTTCGAATATATTCAACGGTCTAATGTTGAGCATACAGCTTACAGCCCAGGTAATTATAGAAAGGGGAATATTAAATTACTCATATGAATGTTAACCCACTTTTCTTGCTGCGTGCAGCATAATCGAGGATTAGCCTTGGAAGGAGAAATAATGAGATCTTCTTACCACTAAACGTCTCGGACGAATCCAGACCAAGGTTGTACATAGAACGGTACACATTAATAGCAATCGGAGCAAACATTTCTCCTCGAACAGCCAAAGAACACAGTAGCTACTTGTGGGACAGAGACACTCAAAGGGACAATGTTTGCTGATTTTATTTTTTTTTAATTTTTATTTTGCACTGCGGACTGATCGGGCCGTCCTCATCTTGAATACTGGTGAAAGGATAAGTTGAATTGAATGACTGAAATCAAAGATTGGTCTGAGTTTGTCATTGGTCTTCCTGACCAGAAAAAGATTGAAGTAAAACTCAGAGATTGTGGATTTCAAGCATCTCTTGTTGTAAAATCTATTCCTTTTCACGTCCTCCAGTATTTCCGTCACGAATGGAGTGGATGAAACAAGAGGGGTGAAGAAAAAACGAGATCCAAAGTCCATCTAATACAATTTGGATCACCAACTCGTCTTACGGGAAGATATCAATCCAGCTGTGTTTGAAATAGAAGAGTCTACCACTTCTCGTCAATTTCCTTGATTTTTTCCGACTGTAGTAGAAGACGATGGGAGCGGTTGACTTTTTGACAGGTTTTCACCCTGTATACCAGTGTAAAAGAGATTGGTGGTGGAAATTCTGAGTTAGACAACATCCGATAAATTTCCTCTAAAGCAATACTCAGTCCTCTCCATGGTGGCATCTGAGCTTGAACTATCATACTAGTAATGGGCAAGATGTACATCTGTAAATGCATACCCAGAGGCATAGAAAAGGTGAGGCCGTCTTCTCTAAGTCTGTCACCGTACCGTTTCAGAGGGTAAGTTGTGTGTAAATGGCTAGCCGTATATGTAGGATCCTAGTTTTTCGGACTGGTACGGACGTCTTGTCGAGACAAAGTACTGCCTGTACTGGAGGCGGCGGTTGTACAGCTAGTATTGTAGACAGCAGCATTACTGTTGAGGTGGTATTGATTGATGAACGGACGGATCTATCAATATGATCCCCGGCATGTCAAACATTCCACGGTTCTGCTTGATGAAGTTTGGTACGGTATATCATAGAAACCAAGGAGTCCCTGAACGGTATGGATTTCGAGCCGGACGGCTGGACTGAACGGTCGATGCATAGTACTGCATCAAACGGAGGTGCGATTAGACGGTACGGCTCATTCAATACATTGATAAACCTTATGCGGCCGGACTTACAGATCCTAAGGCCATGCTGGGACATGCGATGGGATGTATGTCCACTGGGCTGCCTAGAATTGGGTGGAAAGATTTACCCCATAGTGTTGAAATTTTCGGCTAAAACAGTCGAAGACTGATGACAGGAAAAGTTGGCATGAACTAACTAGCTCTGTCGTCGCCTGTTGTACAAAACGTACACTTCGTCGTCAGTGTTATGTTCTGACACAAAGAGAAATAAAGTATTAATAGTTCACGACGTTATGAATGTGAGACTCTCGTTATACTAACAGATACTCAATACCTCAGTACTCTCAGACTTTCTTTGTTCTTTGAACTTGTCCTTAGTACTGTCGACCATTTAGTGTCTGACCCATTAGAGCACGTGTTGCGTGTATCTTTTAATGTACACTTGGTACAGGCAATGCATGGATCATGTGAATCCACGCCGGCCTTGAAATCTTTTCACTTTGCACACTTGGTCGTCATGTTTATATTCTAAAATGACAAAGGAATCAAGAAAGAAAAAAAATAATAATAGTCAACAACGTTAACCATGTCCGATTCCGATACACTCGCTATGCTATGCGTGTGTTAAAAAATAGCCACGGTATTTCACAAGAACCCTATAACCAATGCTCTCACACTTGTGTATCAATTTTCCTTACTAACGAACCATCAGCTGAGCATATTGTATTGAATAAACCAAATTTGATTTTGATCAACATATCCCTCGAATGACCACATTCCAAGATTGTTTATTGTTGTCTCTTTAGATGAGTGCTGATCTAGACCTATAAGTCTTCTTGCAGCTTTTCTTTGATAGACTTCTATGTCATATATATGTGACTGAGTCAAGTTTGACCACAATTCACGTCCATACATAATAGCAGTCAAAACTATTTTTGACGAACTTTTAGCACTGTTAGCTGGATTCATACCATCCTTTCCTATGCCAGTTCCAACGAGGGAATAGGATACTGATCTTCCTATATCACCTGAACAATTCACTGTAGTAGTATTCGAAAGGTCAGAGGAGAGAGTGACCCCAGCATATTTTCTTGACGAAACATTACGAATCTGCTTATCTCATAGTACGAATGTGTTTTCGTGCAGGATTATTTTCTTTGTTTTTATCCGCATTGTATCTCAGTTTCCACTTAGGTGCATATTCATGGAAGCTGCTAAGCAATATACACGTCATTAAATCATTAAATGTTGAGGATAACAGAGTTGCGTCATCAGCTAGTTGACACATGAGATTCGTAAGGTACCAACTTGTATTCAACATTGTGTTGGTTCTAATACAGTTATTAGGTCATTTATTATGATTAAGCATAGCCACTTTGATAGCGTTCTTCCTTGTCCTACCCATTTATTTACTGAGTATTTGTTTCGAATGTTGGCCGTTGTGGAGAACAAGGGTCCTAACATCACAGTTTTCCTTTGACTCGAAGAGAGAACAGATTATGGAAAAGGTCATCATGCCATACTGTACTGAAGGCCTTTGCATTGTCCACGAATGTAGCTTATACTTTTGAATGACCTTCAAAATAGTAAATGGTGGGCTACTCACTCTTTTATATTAAAGGCTGCAGTGATAACACAGAATTTGTTGTCTGTTACTTCTTCAATATTTGAATCCACAATGTTTTTCACGGTGTTCCTAATTTCATCCGCAAAAGATTGGTTGAAACGAATATCAGTTGTTTCGGTTCCTAGCGTTTCAAAATGTTGACGCCACGCGTCATAAATCAACTTGAGGGTCACAAATTATGTCTCTTTCTGCTTTTAGTTCAGCTTTATCTTGATTCTGTTCTTTCTTATGCAGTCTTACTATTATATAAAACTTCTGTACATACAAGTATGCAGCTTGTTCTAACTCCTCTTGTCAAATTATCCTTATGGCTTGTCGAATTGGTCTCTATACTTTTTCTTCGCACATTTGTATTGTGGATAGGAAGTATATTGCATACCACGGGGACGTTCGTCTTTTATCCATAAGGCATGTTTTGTTCTCATCTCTTTATGCAGTTCAGCTACATGAAGGAATTTCCAGTCGGGTTTTAGATGCGGCTGCAGGGTTTCCTTTGGGAGACTTCTATCAGCTGAATTGCGTAAAACAGCCGCAACAGAATTAAGGGTGTATTTTATATCTGTAATGTTGTGGAGATGTAGTTTTACCGAATTTAATTGTTTGTTGATTTCAATTTTGTACCGCTCCAGCTGTTCTGAAGAAACTTATCTGTAGTTGATTGTAACTGGATAGTTCCAAAAGTGGATTCATAGAGTTCCTTAGGAACTTTCAACTGTGCTCGTACAGGTAAGTGATCCGAAAGTTTTAAATAACGATTGTCTTCAACGTTGTCACAACTGAATAAATGTATTTTTGAAGAGGGTACAATAATATTATTGATAAAGGACGAATGTTGGCCGTCAGACAAGTAAAATGCATATTTTGGCATTCCAGAAGGGGTTTACCACTTGCAGTGATTAGATGCCTAGTTTTAAGAAGGGAATGTAACAAAAGACATTTGTCATTCTTACATTTAGGAACTACTTATTTCGGGAGCTCTGCATTGAAGTCACCACAAATAATTAGAAGACCTTTCTGGCTATACTCATCCTAGTGGCATTCTACAGTTTCCAGTACTGCCTTATAATCATCTATAAAGGTATTGGTGGAAAGAAACCACACAAAGAACACGAATAGCGCGCAAACTAATTTCAACTGCAATAATTCTGTTGTTTCCTACGTTTTAACCGGACAGACCGGCAGCGATTTTCAATAGAGAATTGCAATTCCTCCAAATCTGAAGGGACGTTTTCTTACCTATGGACAGGTTTGAATTATGTTATCCGGTCTCGCAAAAGCAGTCAATTCTCTTTGGATGCTTTCTAAAAGTTGCATCTTCTCTGGAGCTAGCTAGTGCTCCTGTGTGCAAACAATATCTACATTATAGAGTAAGGAACAAAGATAGGGTGTTCCTGACATAATGCCCTTCGCATTCCAAGTCATTATGATTAGAGTAGTCATTCAAATCATAACCAATCTCTCCACCGTATGCAAGTTGGGAAAACAGGATCAATCATACCATTCCCTTTAGTACAAACTTAGGCAAAAATCTCTCTTGTAAGGTTCTGCCAAGTAGCGTTTCCAGAACGGTAACAAGAACCGTATAAGTTTCTCCGTTGTTATTTGACCACCCTTTTAGCACTCGAATATTTGTAATTTTCACTCTGTGGATGTATGAATGTCTGTATGTTACATGTTTTAGCTCCTCTGGGCCACAGTCTCCTTTATCTCTAGAGAACAACAACGATTTTGTTTTTGTAGTTTTATTGACTCTACTGAAAACCACTTCGCTGATTCGTACCTGTATTGGGTTAGATACATTATTTGTTATGTATGTATGTATGTATGTATGTATGTATGTATGTATGTATATATGTATGTATGTATGCATGCATGTATGTATGTATACTTGTAAACTATTCAACAGAAAGCATCATTAACACTTTATAAAGACAAGATTTATTTATTGGGCTTAGCCTCTAGTTTTTTTTGTGTAAGATGATAAGGTGTTATTCGGCCAGTTCTAGAAAGGTATCCCGCACTAAAATGTTCAGCTGTTTCTGTAAAATACGACAATTCCATACTGTACAACAAAGCGTACACTGATGGCTGGATAGGGCGTGTCCATTTTAGAGGGCAACATAAGCAAAATAGTATAGATACATTTGAACTTATATATAATGTATTTTATCGAAACGTGGAAAAATGAATGAAATATATTAGGAGTTAATAACATTAGAGATACCCGTAGAAATACATTCTCATCAAGACTCAGTTGAAAGGCTCTAAAAGCGTCTACATTTTCAATAATCGTGTATTATGGTTTGAGAGTCAGAGAATATCAGGCATCAGAGCACGCGTCTTGATATTAGTGATCAGTTACATATGAATGGATTTCAATGGAATTAGCTGCATATATACAAACATTTAGAGTGTTTCGTGGTTGATTTTATAGTCTAATCTTCATTATTAAAATTTGTGTGTTTCCTTGGAACCTCCCAATACACTCTATGAAAGTGAGAACAGACAGTACATTATTGCAAAAGCAATGGAAATTGGCATTGATGAAATCCTATTTATCTTGACAACATTATTATTTATGTCTTGACATCAAATGTATTCTTCTTCTTTCTTGTTTTAATGCTTTCTTTCTAGCAGACTAACTAATTATTGTGTGACAGGAAAGCTTACTCTTTTGATGTTATGTTTAAAAGGCTTCCTTTCCCTTAATTTTTTATATTAAATCGATGTATTCCAATGTCTTTTGTATGTCCATGACAATGACAATTTGTTTCAGCAATTATTGCCAACGGCACATAAACGACGTTATGAATTGTAAAATAATAGAGAAATCAAATGAATCAAAACGATCGAGTGAGTTATTATATTAGAGATCATAAGCTACTATTAATAAAACTAGGAAATTATTTAGTTTAACAAGTGTTTCCATTTCCATACCCATTTATAATATCTGTAAGTTTGGGTGATCGCTAGTATAAAAAACTTTTCCTTCCACGCAGAGCCATAATTATGGAATTTTGGTTTCCTTGTGTAAAGCAAGAGACATTTTTCCTTGTTATTTCGGGATTTCATTTCAACTGGGCATATTTATCCAGCAAAAGAAATCTTTTTATGTATATCGTACAATATTCGTATTAAAGCTGGGGATTGAACCTGGTATCAATGACATTATGTTCAAAAGTCTTTGTATGATGGTAACTGACAAGACAAAATTATTAAGATCTCTCCGAACGCGGTTTGTACTGTTCATTGTACAATATATCAAAATACAATTTTAGAGTTTTTACTTCAATACAGGCAGACTAAAATGATTGCAATCTGCACCGATAGTTGGGCAATCGAATTGGTAATACCCAAAATAATGTATAGTTCTGGAATCACGAAGCCACATAAAAAATTATTTGCAATGTCCTGTTTTTTATCCTTTGTTTGCTGGTTAGCAGGCTAACTATTTCATAGTGACTACGATGTTTCCTTAAAATAGGGTGAAACTCGGTTATATTTTGTGGAATGAATGCAGATACTAAACAAAATGTGTACATGAAACATGCTTGCTTCTTTGGATTTATACTTTTACCGAAACGAGAAACACAGTTACAGATGATAAGTGGAAAAAATCTAAAGTTTTGACTGAATATCCTGATGAATAAGACTCTATAATATTTATTTTTAATTTATGTTTTGTTCAAATCAATAGTCGAAATTGTCTTATAGCTTTAATTCCGACTTCATTCATAACTTTCAATTTATTATCTATTATTTTGTGTTTTCGGTACCATCAATTATACAGGGATCATCAGTTCTCTCGGGCAATTTTCATTTAAACAAAATGGTTTTACTCGTAAATAATTATGTCACTTGAAATTCAATGTAATTAGCTGTTTTAAATTTCTCGTTATATATATTTATTTTATTTGCCAGCGAAAACTCTGCTAGATATCATCATTGACGCACAGCCACAACTTCAGACAACGTGCGGTGAGGTATTTCATCCCTACGAAATCTGCCTCAGGGTCACGTGGCTGGCATACAGAGACGAGTTCGGACTCACCATGCTTAAAGGTACATTATGTTCTTGTAAATCAGATATCAACGTATTTTTATACTTCATTCTATATTTTCATCATCATCATTATCAATCGCTTAACCCAGGAGGTCGTTGGGACGCCACAGTTGACTTTACAACCAATTATATCCATCGTTTCCTGCTCTCTACTGCCCTTTGGGACTCTCCAAATCCCATGCCTGTCCACTCCTTAATGTTGTCTTCCAACCTCTTTTTCTGTCTGCCTCTTCTTCTGCACCCTCGCACTGTGCCTTGCAAGATTCGTTTTTCCAGTTTAGATGATCTTGAGACACTTCAGTTTGCGCTTTTTTACAGTGGTCAAGAGGTCTTCATAGGGTCTGATGGCTCGTTTCATCCTGTTGTGGACCTCTTCCTTGGTTACATTGCCAATGTATGAGATGCCCAAGATCTTGCGGTAGCATCTCATTTCGAAGGTTGAATCTTTCTTTGTAGATCTGAAGTGAGCGTCCATGTTTCACAAGCATACTGACATATGGATATGACAATCGAGCGCATTAGCCTTATTTTGGAACCAAAAGCAATTTTGGTATCTTTCCATATTGGTCTCAACCTTGTTATTGCGGATGTTGTCTGGGTAATCCTGCAAAGTAGTTCTGGTTTAGTGCCCTTATCCGTGATAATTGATCCCAAGTACTTGAAACTTGTGACTCTTTCCAGCTTCTGTCCACTGACCCTTATTTCTGCACTGATGTCATTGGTGTTGTGTCTCATCAGTTTGTTTTTTGGCGCTAATCTCCATGCCGTATGTTGTAGAGGTTGCGTCGATGCTCTCAACCAAGTCAGTAGGTTCTTTTGCATTTCCTGCTAAGCCATCAATATCATCTGCGAAGCGAAGGTTGGTGATTATTCTTCCTCCGATGCTGAGAGTGCCCCTTTGGTCATGCAAGGCATCCTCTATGATCCTTTCCAGGAAAATTTTGAAGTGTGTAGGTGATAGCATACATCCCTATCTGACTCCAGCTGTTGTTCGAAACCAATCTCCTTTGCTGCCATTGATGGGAACAGAACAGGTGGCTTTGTCGTAGAGCTGCTCAACAGCATACACCAGGTTTTAGCTGATGTTGTACTTCCTCATAGTTGCCCACAAGGTCGTATGCCATACCCTATCAAAGGCCGTTTTGAAATCTAAAAGACATGGTTTATATTCTGCTGAAGCTGAAGGTATTTCTCGGAAAGAAGTCTGAGATTGAAGATTTGTTCTTTGGTGCTCCTTTCAGCTCGGAAGCCTGCCTGCTTTTCAGCTTGAGGCTTTAGTCTGTTGAGAATTATCTTCAGCATGACTTTGCTGGGGTGACTCATCAGACGGATGGTTCTGTAGTTTTGGCATAGCTGTAGGTTTCCTTTTTTGGGAAGCACGTTGACCAAGGATCGGGTCGATGTGGTGGGCCATTCTCTTGTGCGCTATATCGTGTTGCAGATTGTTGGTAGGACTGTGACCATCTCTTCTCCTCCTGCTTGAATGAGCCCTGCTGGTATGTTGTCAACGACGGCTGACTTTCCTTTCTTTAGTGACCTAACTGCAATTTCTACCTCCTTACGAAGAATGGGGTTCATATAAATTAATTCTGCCTGAGGGCAATTTAGTACTGCTCAGTATCATTGAGTCTTATGATTGTACAATTCTGAGCAGTATTCTGTCCATCGTTTGATGGTGGTAGTTTTCCCTTGCTTATGGGTTGTGAGATCTTTCACCAATTTATATACCATTTTGCTGTCATTTCTACTTAGACTGTCTTCGATTTTGCAGCATTGGCTTTCCGTCTAGGATTCCTTTGACTTTTTCATGCTTTTCCCGATCAAGTTGTGTATCTCTCCTTATTGTCTATTCCTTCATGATCTCATTTTCCCTTGTTCAGTTCTCTTCTTTTGTCACATAGTTTAAGGACATCAGTTGAGAGCCAACGTTTCTTTGCTCGATGATATTTGGCAATGATCACGCTATCTGTGATAGTCACATTTGTGTTGAATGTGGTTGTTAAGGACTCTAGGTCGGTGTCTTGGCTGTCCAGGGCTATAGAATGTGCAAATTTATCACCTATCATTGGTTGGAATGCGTCTGTGACTTTTGGATCTTTCAATTTTCAAGGTCAAATCTGATTTTTGGTTGTATGGCATTTTGATCATTTCTAGGTAGAGGCAAAACGTTGTCATTAACAAATCATGGTCACATTCAATATTTGTTCCTGGAAAACGTCGTGTTCTGGCGATATTCAGTCTTGTGAGGAATCGGTTTTTTTTCACTAAGATGTAGTCAATCTGCTTGTGATATTGTCCATTTGGACTGTGCCAGGTCCATTTTCTAGATGTTTTGCGAGGGCCGAACGTGTTGGCTAGCACAAGATTGCTGTAGGAGTCAAACTCTAAAAGCCTGAGTCCTCTTTCATTTGTTTCTGCATTGCAGAAGGGTCCACAGGTGCTTTGCCAGTTTGTTTGTTAATCAACTCCCACTTTTGCATTTCTCTCTTGTTGTGCAAAACGAATGTCCTTCTTAGGTGAGTTGTCAATGACATCTTGGAATTGGTCATAAAAATTATCCAGTTTATTGTCATCGTTGTTAGATGTAGGTGCATAGGCCTGTTTGATTGTGATATTAAAGGGAGTCGCTCTCAGGCGGATGCTAATGAGCCTGATTGAGACTGGGCAGAAACTCATAATGCTGTTCACAATGCCCTTGTGGACATTAAATCCAACGCCATGACTGTGTTTGTCCCCTCTTTCGCTGAAGTAGAGCTTATGCCCTTCATCTGTTGTTATTTCGACAAAGTTGTTCCAGCGCACTTCGCACCTCGCAGAGACCAATACTGTTTCACTTTTACCACTCCAACACATGTGTAGGTTCTTTCAACTTTCCCATAGCTCTCAGTGTTCTAACGTTCCATGTACCGATAATGATGTTAGATCTTGGTAGTGGGGGCACCAGTAGCATACTTGTCAACTTTCCCATAGCTCTCAGTGTTCTAACGTTCCATGTACCGATGATGATGTTAGATCTTGGTAGTGGGGGCACCAGTAGCATACTTGTCACCTCCCTCCTGGTTGCAGCGGAAGGTTTGGTCATTGTTGACCCGGGCTGCCACCGATCCGATATGGAGAATTGTTAGTTGTTTTCATGTGGGGTCTCAAGGGCAAGATACAGCCTGGTGGAGTCCGTCCATCTCCATACTGGATGACCACAGCTGAAATCCACTGATATAATGTGGCACGCTCAGGTCCTGAGCACATGGTCGTTGAGCTCATCTCGGAGCCCTTCCGCCCTGGCCGTTGTCTTCATCGAGGAAGATGTCCGGCCGGTGATGATGTGCAATCATCACATTATTTTACCCAAAGTTGGGAGTCTCGTGGGAGTGGGAGTGCCTTATTCCATCCCGTACGCACTTTTTTGCCATGTAAACTGTCCCACAGCAGTACGTGATGGGTATGTATCTGTGCTGTGGTTTTCGAGAGAATGGACTGCGCTGTAGTGGTTCCCTACTACATAAACGACAAAAATCGGTCTTCATTAATAAGTGATGAGAAAAATAAAGGCATGAATAATGTTATTGGTAACAATTCAGCACTCCCATCAATGGCGACCCATAGCTCCACATTTCATAGCTGAAGCTCTTCATTCGGATTGGTATGTCTGTAAGGTTGACACCAAACAGTAAACTTGCTAACGTCTATGCAAAACCCATTTTGACTGACAGGAATCAAACGCAAAAATCGCAGTGGGTCTTGTGTTTGGCGCCTTGGACTCCATTTTGCCATTTTGTACATCTGCACCAGCGTTTTCTGCAAAGTTATTAGACCATCTAATTGTATATGATTGAGAGTCAGCATTATCAGATGTATCTTCGATAAACATGATAATTGGATTACCTAATCTTGCCTAACCATTGCTGTATCTGGCGAGATAAATAATCGTGTTGGCAATCTCGGCGTTGTCAAGAACTGGTTTGATTTCCTTTGTGTCGTTTTAACAACATGCACTTTTGAACAAGATGATGGCATTGTTAACAATTCCAACTGTGCACATGACGGATATTTTTTACAGGCGCGTTTTCTTGCATTCTTCTTCCTTCTTCTCAATTTCCAAGAAAGCCTCACATGGATAAAAAAATAGTCGTGTCTTGAACTTGAAATTCTAGTTTTCTTGATCCACCAACACAGGAACGCTCATGTCAAATGCGGGATGCAATGTACCTTTGAATTGAGCCATGGTGAATTTATACATTATTGACCTTGTTTAATACCTTTTGCGAGACTCAAATTTGGAAATCGGATAGGCGTCGTTTAGCGTCTTAATTAATAATTGTATCAATCGAGCCTGGCATTGCTTCTGCTGAATGTAGTCTGATCACCGTTGGTTTTCGAGTCAATAATCCCCTCAGTCGATCTCAAAATGATTGAACAACTTGAAATCACAGATTGTTTTGTAATTGATCAGCAGCATTGTTTATATTATCCGCAACTCCCATTCCAACTTTTTATCAGTTGATGAAGGGCCCTGATAATCTTTTTGACACTGAAAACAATCCACGAACGTAAGTAAACGGGTGTTCTTGCGTTGACAACACAGTCTAGTATCAAACATTCACGTACGTATTTGAATGTGAGGTTGGTCTTTAATACAGAGATATCTTGACAATGTTCCACTGTTTAGATCCACATTGTCTCCGGCCTGATCTACACTGGTTAAACGGATATGCGTCAACCGACTATTATGACAATGACGACACAAAGGCGACGCGTAAATAATTGGTAACAAAACACCAGGTTCTGCATTTAGTGAAAAACCAAACAGAATACAGACATGGGGCGTTACAACTGAGAAAGCGCCACTTTCATAATTGTAACTGATGGGGCACGTGTTCAACTGATTTGAGTCTTTGAGGTAATCTTGACTTTATCAGGCTCGATATAATATCCCATACGTAAAAAACGTTAGTCGTAGACAGTATATTCAGGCCAACAGAAAATTGATCTTAATCATGACCGTTTGATGTCAACCAATTCGAATGAAATCACAGAGTTGATTGTACACGTTCTCGAATAAAAATATTAGTCTTTGCTGGTCAACAATGTGATTCTTACCCATATTTCTTTATTGATCGATGCCATATCGTAAACGCCCAAGGGAGGCACAATATTACTGGCCGCAGTGGAACATACTTTAGTGTTGGCATATATCTCTATCAACGAAACGATCAACTTGTCCCTATCTGTCAGGAGTTCATTTTGATCATCGGTGTAATTTCCTAATTCATCTGTTGATTTCATAATTGATAGCCTTGGTGTCTTTTCCGTTCAGGATTATGCGAGAACCACTGTCATTGCACGGTTTTTCGACTTTAAATCCATCCTTGTTTTCGATTAAGCGGCACAATAACAAGCGGCTGCATCAAACTGTCTGCTTTAACTACTGAGATATCAGAACACTGTAACACCGATATTGTTCATGGATTCATTTTTGATAAAATTTCTATAGCGTCTCTGCCTGGATTTTAAGTGTGTGTGATGATTGTTGAATGACTGTCAAACTTTAATACGGGTGCTTTTAATTGCTGTGCTTTGGTGGCTGCACCAGTAGCACTGGTATTTGTGATACAAAAACGACCATGCTCATACTCAGCAACCTCGATATCAATAGCAGATGCAATACAACGAAGTGTTTGTTCATTATCGACAACGCGTGCAATTTTGGTTCGTCAGGCACTTGTGGGAATTTAGATATTGCTGTTTCATGAAGCTGTCTCAGTCTGAATCGGTAGAACTGTAACACCTAATATAAGGTATGTCTGTTTTTTCTTTTGCACCTATTGGTATTCCATTTTAAGTTCAAGTGCAAACTGAGTCGGTTGTTGTAGATTTGTGGATTATCCAGGACAATTAGTCGTGCTTGTGGTAGATCCGATGCAACTATGAGTCCTACAAAGCAAGTTTATCGGATTTTCATGTACAGATTGAAATTTTGTATTCTACGATATGCGCGATGGGCATTAGTTGAATTAGAGCCGGTATGCTTATATATATATATATATATATATATATATATATATATATATATATATATATATATATATATATATATATATATATATATATATAAGAATAAAGCGTTTTCTATTTGCAAATTTCATCAATAAATTGTTTTAAGTCTCTTAACCTAGATGCATCATCAATTTAAATCGCTTCTATCCTTGTTATTTTCGTCAGCGATGGACAATATTAGTGAACATATCCGCATGGCCGGCAAAACTGATTATAGGATTTGACTCCGAAACCATATGTAAGACATGGTCGAGCACCTAGAACAACATGTAAGGCTAGCAAATGTGATTTACGGTATTTCATAATGGCATGTTCTGCTACTTAGTTGATATTTTCTAGGCATACACCTCCGCAGTGACTTCGTCCCAGCGTTATTGAAGGTTTTATATACACACAACATTATCATATTAGATGGCTTTTAATAGTCGCTGCTGTTTGCCTTCCAGCTACGGCTGTTTTATATCCGCTTATGCATAATTTATTACACTGATATGCCGGTTAATATCCCAATTATACCTAAGAGTTTCAGGGAATTAGATGTTGGGTTTACATTAATTCGAAATTGCGAATCAAGCTATGCAAATGAACAAGTTCGTATTCGACATTATAAAATTCCTTTGGAAAGCTGAATAAAATATATTTTAACATTGTATAGGCCCAAATGAACTTAAATGACTCATCACTGATTATTACACGTAAGCGAAACCAAAACGTTGTACGTTTGTATTCAATAACGTCAAATGTCCTTGATCGTTTGCAAATTTCTTCAATAGCCTTTGCTTATATGTTTTCATCCATACCTTGTGAGAATTTATTCCAGTGCTTGCGCTGTTCTGCTTGTGCATTGTTGTACCACATTTCATATTTCATTCGAAGATTAGTTGGTACAAATGTCATCGTTGTATTAATACTAAAACATCTCTTTAATTGGCATACCCTTGATGATCTTGAAACAAATATTTTCTGCCACAGTTGGTATCAAATATGCCTAACGTGTTCGCAGCCACATAAAATATCCACAATATAATGGCGATACATAATCCAATTTCTGTAGCAGAACTGCAATTTGTGGTATAGTAACAATCTATAATATTGGCTTCACTGAAAACATTACCATGCATTATTATAATAAACGTGTCTACTACAGTTGTGTGATAATGGCGGTTTCGGTGGTTTCTGATATTGGTCACCGCTTTCTATACCTCATAACTTGGTCCTCTTTTATTGTCATATATGGACAAATGTCAAAGAGTACAATGCACGAAATCACATGCATACACATGTGATTATTGTTAGGATAAGCACAGAGTCATAGCGGATAAAAGGCCGTGACTTATATCAGTAACCAAGGGCGGTCTTGAATCGCGTCTATTATATTAATGAAGTACGTTCATGTTTTACATTAATCAAACCCAATTCCCCTACCTCTTTTTACCAGTTATCTCCACTGTGCTGAATTTTAAAATAAATCAGCCTATACTCCTTACTGTTGCCCATTGCGTAAAAACACTGACCAACATGAGCACTGCATTAAGAACGTCGCTGCTCATAGGAAGAAACTGATTGACTGTTCAGATACGAATCATCTGAGAGTCGAATATATATATATATATATTGCATGATTCTTCTTTCAATATCTCTATAATATTATTGACATGATGGATGTTCGTAAGGCGTGTTAAATGAGGTTAGTTACACCATACGGTTATTGTACGTATCGTGAATTTCGCCTGAAGTGTGATGTGAGATTAAATGCAAATTGCATTAGATAAATAGTCGTCTAAAAAGTCGTCTACATAGCCGCAAATACTGTGAATATTTCCTCGCTTTAGTACATATTAATTTAAACTGTTAAGGATTTGTATTATAATCAGAAAGTCACTTTATTGGTATAAAAACGATTAAGGATATAAATTAAGTTATCAAATGTAGGCTCATTTCGGGGACAATCTGAATGGAAATTGTTATGAAAACAGACACAATTTTGAAATGAAAGACTAATGTTGTGCATAACATGTATTGTCTTTGAAAACGAGTAGTTTGAAGAGAATATAAGATTGTTGACTAATGATCACTTAATGTCATTATTTGAATGCATATGTCGCTATTTATGCTGTTTATTAATTTTCATTAGATCAGGAAGAAGCAGAAATTTTGCTATTAGGAATCCAGGCACAACCACCTCAAGATACAGAAATGGGCATTGGAGCTCTCTATGTAGGAAAGATCTACATGAACGTTTTGGATAGATTATCATGGACCAGTTCTGTGGTTTGTATCAATAAAATAATTTCTATCAAGAATCAAATCACCAAACTTAAGCTTGAATTACAGAACTTCAAAATATAATACTCCTGTGGGGAATGATGAAAATAAAATACTTTTTAGAGAAATTGACATAAAAAGTAGAGAAAATTAAAATTTAAAGGATTAGAATGTTTCCTTTTAAGAAACCAAGCATCAAGAATAGAAGACAGTTTAGGCTCGGCAATTTGATGTTAGATTATGGCACATTTATATTGAATACACTGCTTGAATTCTGATATCAAAAGAGATTTTGATTTTCAATTACATAAAATGGCAAAAAATCGTTTGATTTACAAAAATAATATAAAGTATTATTTAAAATAATCTTAATTCATTTGTCTCGCTAAATATCTGTGCACGTTGCTCAGTAGTCAGCATGCCATACTCGCATCTATATTAATGCCGGATAAAATCCTGTCCAGACTAGGCTAGCCGGTCGCGCATGTACTTTTCTTCAATTACCTCAGCAAAACATATATCCGTGTGTGTGTATGTGTCTCTCTGCGCGTGTCTGTGTTTGTGTGTGTGTTTATCTTTCTATTTTAAATGTTTATTTATCTATCGTCTGTTTTTCCGATCTATAGATCTCGCCAAGTGATCCATGGTACTTCCTCACATCGATAGCCTACGACATGACAGGAAAGATCACATTCTTGTTACCGTCTAAAGTCTGGAACTCCTTGAACAATTCAGCCAGCCTGTCAATATCGTCAAATTTTTATGACCTATATCCGGTATTTGTATCGATGTCAATTAAGAATGATAGCAGGGTGCAGATTATGGGTCGCATGCCCGTATCCTCCAAACCAGTGCCAGTAAGGGATATCGGAAATTGTCTGGTAAAATTAGTAAATAAAATTTCAATTCATCGGTGTACAACAATCGTATATCTATCTATCTATCTATCTATCTATCTATCTATCTATATATATATATATATATATATATATATATATATATATATATATATATATATATATATATATATATATATATATATATATATATATATATATATATATATATATATAATTTGGCTTTTTCAGGGTGCGTTTTCATAATCCATCTTATGCGATAAATGGAAAATAGAATGTTTCTATACATCATGTTATGAAAATTGTTTTAAATAAATGTGCATGAAATATTACTAGAAATATGAATGCAAATTATATTTCTCTGTGTAGGGAATCTACTTAACCGCTGATGTAGGTTCAACATATTGAAGAATAAAGGCACTTAACATATATATCTTCACCGTGTGCCACATTACTGTTCGTGTTCCCTCATTCGCTGTATTTTCACTTGTTTATTAGAAAGTTTGTTTATTATTTGATACATCCATTACACTAGAGCCTTACAACCTTTGGATAATAAAAGCCGTTGATATGACGCGAGAAAACAATTGTAAGATATGAAATGTGCACTGAAACCTGATTTTATACTAAAAGCATTTATCTTTATGATGTTTATCGCCTGGAGAAATTGTTCGTATGCTATGGAGTAATGCAAAATTTGAACATTAGCATACAAATGGCTATGAGTTGAATGAAAGAGACATAATCTTAATCTGTTTTTGTATTTGGGTTTGTCTTTGATTACAGATTTATTTCTTTTCCAGACAGTAAAGGAGTATGAGAACAGGTATGAAATACACATGAAACTGCAAGAAAGCCTCCAAATTTCCTCCAATTTCAAGGCTGAACTTGGCTCAGATCCGACAGAGGTGATTATAAAAAGTGATAAGTAAGTAAACTTTTAAGAATTTAATATCTCCTTTCTAAAGTGACCTGCTCAGTCTGGATCTAAACATCGTCAACTCACTTTTATATCAAAATTGCCTTCTATTAGGGAATGCAAAGTACCAGTGGGTTCCACCCTTTCTGATAAATACGAACAATAGATGAGTGTGTGCAACCTCTTTCCTTTCAGTATTTTATAACCAACATATTCACCGTCAATCACCTTAAATTTTCCTTTATCGTCCTCCCTAACCACTTTTTACATTCCAAGTTGATCATTATACTTCATATATTATCCTCACCAGCTCATCGTTTTGTTTTTCCTCACTGGTTGATAACGAACCGCATGTCATGCATAAATCCATATCATATAACCTTTATTTGTGGCGTTATATAGGCTTGCAGTATTGTTGAGCCCCAAACCAAATGATGAATGAATGAATGAATGGCACAGCTTAAAACAAAGACTCAACCAATAGTGAAAGTTATCGTTGTCGTGATCGTTACAGCTTTTTAGATTTAATGAGACAATGGATCACTTGATACGTTAGTTTATTTTTCAACTGATTATCACTTCTCTTGACAGATTATCCCATTTTGAAATAACACGCTTCATGAAACTTACACGAAACTTGTTGAAACCAAAGTGACTTCATATGGATTTTTTAAAAATACCACTGTGACTTGAATGTAACTTTCAAAGGGTTTATATGATTTTCCGACCTTCTGCTATCAAATCTACCTTACATACAGTTACTGCCATTAATTGAATAAAATACGGGATTATCAAATGGCAAGTGAATTATTGGATTTGCGACAAAAAATAAACACAACCTGCTTTTCGATTAATCAATTACTCAGAGTTAGGACCGACAGGTGTCACAATTCGAGACATCAAACATGTCGCTCATGACGGTTTTCACACTTCGGATAAAGAGTCGCGATGTTAAGAGGAGAAGAGGATTTCGGACATTTTAAAATTATGTGTTCTGTATTTTTCTGATCTAGATTTTCATCAACACACAAATTCCTATGTCCATTACAAGATGTTCACACCGACCTAATCCTGAATGAAAACACATTGCAAATAACAGCAGAGAAAAATCTCGGTGTCTTGATGGGTCCATTAATCTTGAAGTACAGACGTTTGGACATAGAACACTACCCCACTGAAGGAAATACTATAACGAAATTTGCCAGACTCATCGCCAGCAACAAGATATATCAGGAAAGGTTAATATTTTGTGCCTTGTATATCGTTTCATGTACTGTAAGTAATATTTTATTCGTGGATAATTCTCAGTAGTAACAAACATATGCTTGCAAAAGTGAATTGGGTTCAAGTGTTTGTTTATATGCTTGTTACGGCGATCAATCATAGTCATACAAGTACAAATCCAACATCATATACCTTGCAGAATCGGCAGTAATAGTACCAACGTTTGTAATAACATATGACGTAATATGACAGACAACTGCACACATCTCATGTTCGCCTTTTGCTCATTCTCGTATCTCTATTTTTATGAAAAAGACAATGCAAATGTAAATATTTCATTATGTAATTTATTACATAGTCTGAAAATTCTCTGAAACATGTAAGTAACTAATATGTGAGAGAGCTGAAACATTATTTAGACTTTTTAAAGAGTTTTTTCTCTTCGCGTGGACTGTGGTCCATATACAGCAAATAAAATAAAATGAGTCACAAATTAATTCAAAGTACTGTTCTGTTGTGCTATATTGCCTACAAATGCATGAAAGCAAAAGGTAACAACAAAAATTGATATCGAAACACTTCCCATATATATCGGTGGTACATTCTAGAACAGAGACCATAGTAGTACATGTAATTACTTCCCACAACTAAGTCAAGAATTGAATGCTTGCCGGTCGATTACGATGCAGTCATTTATAGCTTCATCTTCATGTATTTAGAGAGAGTTGTAGACATGTTACATGTCACTGGGATAGATGAAATCTGAATTAAAATAATCAGCATTCACTTAGGTCAATCAGATCGTGATCAATTATATATTTGTCCGAAGTACACGACTCACTCTTGTTTTTTCTGTCTGTTTAGAAAAGCATTATTTCTAATACTTTGTTGTCTGTCATTTTTTCTATCTTGTTTTGATTGCATACTTTATTTTCCGGTTTAAACTTACGTACAATTTTGTTTTAGTAAGTCGGTCGAACTACATGTATGTTGTGAATATATTAATCAAACTCTTCAAGATCAATCCAGATCAATGTTTCCGAAAGGGGCATGCTTGCATTGCTGACTTCTAGTACTCATGCGTTCCATATTTTATGGTGATCTTGAAGAACCACATTTATATCATTTATCAGTTTTCTGTAATTTAGTAGTAAGATTTTTAGAATCACCTTAGTAATGTAGTGTTTAAATAGTAGTAAGGTATAACAGAAGCGTACTATTTTTGCCAGTAGTTGTTGAAGTGATTCTTTCCGTTTTTATGTAGTATAAAGGAAAGGATCATTTGCGATCATTTGCCGATACTGAGATTTTTTCAGTAGTAAAGTAGTAAAGAACTATTTTTTCTTTTGTTTTATGCAGAAGTAAGGGAATTAATTAGTGTTTATGTTGATTTTTGCATAAGTAGATAACACCAGAATAATAATTTTGAATTAATCAGTGATTAAGTTTGTTATTTGTTATGCATGATCGACATAACAAACATCTTAAAATCACCAAGTGTCTCAGCTCGTTTATATATTACTAATATTTACAATTGCCGTTTGCTTCATAGCTAACATAGTCCATGTTTCTGTAAAGTAGTTTCTTTCACAGCAGCGTTGCTATTGGATGTTTTATACCAAATAGATTGACCATCGAGCATTCTGGTGCCAAATGGTAAATCAGTAACGCCGTTTATACATCTATCAAAAATTATATCGCATGCTATATACTTGCCACGAGGCAGCATGCATTATTTTCTTCGGTTCATATGGCGCAGGCAAACATGCATTAGAATTCACCTGTGTTTAGCAGTCTTCCAAAAACTTTCTTCATGGTCCAATAAATCGTATTATTATATACTCCTTTTTTCTCAGTTAACTGTACATTATCAAAATCGTACATTATTTTACGATATTGAACACTTTGATATTGCACGCAAGTGCACGAAACGTGTGTCTAAAATAGCATAGTGTATTAGGAACTACTTTGTAAACAAACCATGTACATCCATGTAGTTGACGCTTTAGGTATTAGTTTGTAAGATTTGTTTGTGGATGAACTGAAGCAGCTGTTTCGTTCATTGGAAAGTGGACATGATAAAGTGAACAATATGAACGTGTTTACTGAGTCACAAATGGAACTTTCAAACAAGCAAATTAAAGAACGTAATATTCGCATTGCCCACAACAAACGCGAAAGAAGCAGAATTGAAAATACCATTCTGAACATTTTTTTATAGGAGAAATGTTCCGAACTTTCCGTAAATGGAATGGTTCAGACTATGACCAGTGTTCTCTGGGGTATATAAAACTAGCATTGAAAAGCATACTCAGGGCAAGGGCTATTGTATATCTATCAGAGGTGTACCATTTTATCAGAGAAAGTACTTGATTTGTGAAACATAATGCAAAAGAAGTTTTGGTAGAAAAGTAAGGGCCTTATAGATAATAGGCGAAGACGATGAAGGATTCTTATTTCCGCTGGCTGAATGGATTGTCACACACTAGCTGCTTTGTAATTTTCCGCGTTAACTTTGTTGATACATTGCTTCGGATTTAGGCTTATTGATGGATGCCATACAGATCATAACAAGGTTGGCGTCCCTACAAAGAGCATGCAAGGGACAAGTCATAAACAAGTGTTCTTTAAATATACTTACGTTTTTGCATCATGAATTTCCTCAAAATATACTTTTATAGTTCTGCAAATCCGAATCACATGAGTTATGTCATGGGTTCTAAAGCTTGAGTACACACTGCGAAACTGTACTGTAATTTCGACTACATTTCCAACTGTAATAAACTACATTCAAAATGAACTGAACGCGATATTCCATAGCGTCTTTCTGATACTTACAACTGAAAACGTTCAAATGTTTCCCACATTATGAGTCCAACCATTCATTGACAGAACATAAGCATACACGCAGCTGAGTCAAAATTCGTCCCTTCCCTGCTCAAAACACAGACACATATACTTAGTGTGGGATTGACACAGCTAACAAATCCAGTCCATAATCAGCGGAATTGTGTAGAATCGACAACCCACCCATCACCAAATTCATTTATTCCAGACCAACTGGAAAAACTGCCGCAATTCACATGCATTAATAATATAACTATAAATTTCAATTTTAAGTAGACCAAAACGACAATGTTTTTAAAACTTATGTCGAGCGCACGACCAATTTCAAAGCTCGCTGGGCCGTGCTATGTGCCAGTTATGTGCCACTTAATATTGTTATTGTGTATTGATGAGTCTACAGTTGTGTATTAATTTGGAATATGGCATAAAGTTATTTACTTTGTTTCTTGTAGTGTAATTAAACCTTAGGTAGAGTAAAACATGATAATATAATAAAAAGGTTATTGCTGTTGTATGGGAAGCGACAAGCTCATTTTATTGGTTGAATACTGTACTTCCAAAGGTTGTGTAGTATTGATCCCAACAAAAATCGTTCATATTTTCCCATACAAATGCAGTAACCTATAATTATTGTATAGAAGAACTTCTATCCATCATGTACCTCATGCCGAGACCACATTACTCATTGTGGTTGTGTAAGACATTTTCAAGTTTTACGACTCTGTATATACAAAACGTAATATGCTAAAACTAATATGCATCACAAGAGAATTTCAGAAAAATGAATACTATGGTTAATGTCGTCGAATATTCCTGAATTGTGATGAAAAACAACACAAACGCCGAAAATTCTGTGCAACTAGTTTCGCATTTAATTTATGCTTCTTCAGGCACGAAATGCTTTTTTATGTCGAATATTCCTGGCATTCTTTAAGGAACTTGAAGTCCTTTTTGATGTAATGATATTTTTATCGGAATATACTTACTTTTCTATATCCACAAAAATTGATATGATATTTATATTTCTTAAAAATGTATTTTATCACCCCTTTTTCTTTCAGAAAAACGAGAGATGATCATTGCAGGAATATTTCATCACATGTTCTTAACATGCTACAATGGGCAAAGAAATTAACACCAAGCAAGCTGTTGGTAAAAAGAAACATTTCATGGATTTATAATTGCAATTTTATATCAGACGGTTAATTTATGCATGTATATTTGTATTAACAACACCTAAGTACATAAATATGTTTAGAGACCTTTTCTTGCATAAAATTGTGTAGTTTTCTAGTTACCCAATATATATATATATATATATATATATATATATATATATATATATATATATATATATATATATATATATATATATATATATATATATATATATATATATATATATATATATTTCAGTGCACGTAATTACTGACATTTTTGTAAATCAACTACTGAATGAGCATCTATTCATTAAAATTTGAAGCTGTGGATTTATCGCTGTTGTACTATGACAAGAAAGTCACAATAACTAGTCAAGAATCATGTGTCTGCATTAACTTATGTTGTTTATTATCATATACAAAATAAAGCAAACAGACAAGTAATAAAATTCAAATAATGCTGATCATAATATAATAGTAACATAACGGTTATTTCAGTCACAAATTACATTTCCTTATTATTTGATTTAAGTTTAGAGCTCTATTCATTGTTGTAAGCGAGAGAAATCCAGGTCAAGGATTTGGTCACAATGTGGAAGATATTTTCATCGTTTACGACAAATGTTACATCATCGACGGAAAAGTAGTTCTGAATCTCGTTTGGACTGATTTCGAGAGAGTCAACCAGTATATCAAAGAAGGAAGAATTACCAGGATGGAGGTGGATACATATTGCTTAATGCTTGGCCTACTGTCTGGTGATCAGCTTCAAGTTACAAAAATGGTAAATGAAGTACTTTTAAACACTCTCTTTTGTATATAAATATTTGCATTTGATTCGTTGAAATAAGAAGGGAAAATATGATAATAAAATTTTGTAATGTATATTAAAGGCAGAAATGTTCTTTCAGTTACCAATACTATACGGATGTAGTTTAATGAGCACGGAACAATATCTTATAATTGCAATGTTTATTTGTAACTTATTTTCTTGCCTCTGTGATACACTAGCTCTCATTATAGTGACCCAAAGACAGTTATCAATGTTTTACCAAGACACGTTTTATATCGGGATGTCTTTTTACTTAAACTCGAGCATTTTCCTGCTTTCAGACAGGCTATTCGCTACATGATTTAAATTAAAAGAGTAGCATAATCGAGAATACAAAATGTCAAAACGTTGCCACAGTAAATTGTCAGAGTAGTTATGAAGGTGCAGATTTGTATTATTTTTCAAGGAAGCTCTCTTATTACGAAAATGGCTAAAACTGAACACAATGAAGTCTCAGCAGCGGCAAGAGGATCACAAATATCAATGGCGATTTAACTCCTTCCTACATCCATTGTATGCAATCGTTGGCATGGTTTATCAAAGACAGTTCGAAAGTTTTACAGGTATTATCTACGTCAAATGCCTTTGGGTTAGAAACCAGTGATGACAGATGCCATTTTAATGTTGCAGTTTACATAGTTTACATGAACACAGTACGAATTCAGAAATGACAAATTAGTCATTAAGATTAAAAGGCTGGAAAAGCTCGGGTTTTCCACAATACTTCCATACAAAGTTGTAATTTGATACTGGATATAACATTATAAATGTAACACTTATGAGTTTGTAGCTCTTTAGTAGCAGCACATTTCTGTCGTCCTACTATGTGGCAGTATCAGCAAATGAAATACTTAGGAACCTTCAACCATTTTTTTTGAATTTTTCAAGCAAATATAATATATATCAGTCGTTTATGTTTCACGTGGTTGTCAACAACAGGCTACCTTACACGCTTCAGTTTACTATATATTCTCATTCAGCACAAATTGTCATACATGGAATACATTGTAAGTATTGATATCTTTCCCTGGGTATTCAGCTATGTAACACAGGAAAGTAACATATAAATCGATATAACACGTGCAAATAATGCTTGCCATGAAGTAAATTTGCATTTAAATTCTTTATATGTCTTAGAACACATTGTTGTGTTTTATGCCTTGAATAAGTGATTTAATATTAATAAAAACACTAATCTCCCCATCAACATTTGGTAGAAACGCATAGAATATGCTCCAACTGCAAGCAACATTCAGCAGACTTGAAAGCATGCAAGCGATGCAGATCAGTATTCTACTGCGGCAAACAATGCCAGAAAGATGACTGGACAAATCACAGAATAACATGTAAGTCAAAAAAGCATTTCTCTTATGCCTCGTGAACTGCTCAATGTGTTTCATATATATATATATATATATATATATATATATATATATATATATATATATATATATATATATATATATATATATATATATATATATATATATATAATTTATTCATGTATACTGCCATAACTTTCCAAAATTCGACAAAGATCTGTTATGTTTATTCTTTAATCCTCTTTTAAGTACTTTAGCATCTATATATACATTGAAAAGTTTAGTCATCTTTTTGTCACAGGAAAAGGGTCTTGCCGCTTTAAATCTTGGGACTTTCTGAAATGATTTGTTAAAATCTAATGAGAAGGTTAACTTCTTCACAATCTGTATTATTCTGTCTTATTCTGACGTCTTAGAAAACAATAAAATAAAACTGTTATTTTATTGGCATTGTGAGAAGCACGATAGTCTTCTTCTTGGGTAATGGTTGAATGATACTAGATAGTAATTGCAATGTAAACTGCAAACGGTTCTAAATTTATGGTCTTAAAATACTTAATACAATCACAGGAATTTGTATTTTTGTCACTGTCTAGACAAAGGTTTCCTGTGCATGATTGTCCTAAAATATTTCGATATTCAGCATGCGCAATCTATCTTCAGATTTCTGTCTCCTTAGAATCGTGAATAAAAGACAATTGTGATGCTCACACGGCATTTGCGTCGTATTATACATGGCAGTAATTAAGTGTTTACTCTTTAGTAAATTAATACGTAATCACAATTGGTTGTAGACATGTTATCTCTTGTTATGCAGGCACAGTCGACATACATACAAGTAGGAGCCATTCATCTGCTATGAAAAGGCTTGAAAAGCCTGAAAATGTATGCTCTAGCTGCTCAAAAAAAGCCCCAAACATGAAGCGCTGTGCAAGATGCCAATCTGCATTCTACTGTAGCAGGGAGTGCCAAACAAGAGACTGGCGAAATCATAAGCAAATATGTAAGGCTAAATGATATGTTCTAATGCTATCTTTTCCATCCTGGGAATTTACAAAGTTGTAGAAAATTTTGTCGTTGTCTTCATTGTTTGCTTTAACAATGAACACCGAAAATAATTTGGTCAAGGTTAAAAATAGTTTTTGTATCTTTTTAATATGTGCATACATCACGAGAGCTATTTCATCACTGTACCAAAAGTAGATTATAGGGACCTTCTATACAGCCTTCAGTGACAGTGTGAAAGTGCAGGTGTGTTTCTGGTATACTGTGGCTTGGATCGTCATGGACATGCGCACAGATTCTAAGTAGAACAAGACCATCATACCAAAAGTGGTTCTCTGTGGTGCTTCGATGACGGTGTTTACATTGTTACATTTAAATATTTTGATTTGTAAACTGTTACTTCTTTTTTTAAATACATTGTATTATTATACTTTTAAAGGAAGATCCGTAAAAGAAACATCTTTACGGGGCGGAGATTGTATTTGAGGAGTGTTAATATAGCCAGCACAGCGCACATTGACGGAACAACTAAGTCGTGAAAAATTCCTTTCTTAGATGAAGCTATGCAATGTTCATATAAAATGTAATAATCGTATCACAACTGTTTCATGCTTGTACAGATAAATTAGCATTCCTACCCATATTCATGAGTCATAATAATGTTCGTTATATCGTTATATTATATCTCTTTCCAATAAGGCACATTCAATGAAAGATATTATTTATTATCTAGTCCAATTGTCTGAACCTTAAAACCAAGTGTTATTTTGTCATGTAACAACGAGCCCTTTCCAGAAATACAAAAATAATCAACAAAAAACTACTTTTAAAAAAGCAATTAGCTTTATTGATTACGATTCGTTGTTACGTGAATTAAATATTCTCAGAAGGCAACGAACGCATAGGAGCCGATGTAGCTTACCTACATCGTCAGAAGCAACTGAGTATTGAGACCTGGAATCAATCACGATTCGTAAACACTTTGAATCATAGTATAAGAAGAAAACGACTTTGAAAGACTTACATTTGTTACTATAATCTTTTAAGGAAGACATTGTTAAATTTCTGTGTGAGGCACATTATAAACATTGGGTGATAAGTTCATTCTGATTTTAAATTAAGCTTACATTCTAAACAAAGTCTAATTTTCTACCGCAAAATGGGAACAACAATCCTCTCTAGCTTTATTCCGGTTGCTCAAGATGAAAACTAGCTTTGAGAATTAGTATGAAGCACCACTCATCATTCTACTGTGCTGAAAACTTGGATAAAGTTGCAAAATAAGAAACAGTCACGTGAACACAAATTATTATCTTTGTCGCACAATATGAAATATTTTAATCTTTGCTAATATTTCATATATTGCAAGATAATCGTTAGTATCCACGGTGTTCCTAGCAGAAGTGAACACGCCTAAGGAATCCTAACCTCTTCAGGCCACAAAGTAGCAGTGCGATGGTTGTCATCTTATCTCAATATTAGAATATACGCTGTTAGTTGGATGCATACTGTCTCGGATGTAACAGAAATCTCGATCGGAGTGACACCGGTATTAATTCTAGGGTGTCTCTTTTTCATTGCGTAAAGTGCTTCAAACCGTCTTGAGTGTGGTGGTATGCATATAAATACATCACAATGTATTATCGATAAAGAGATTAGCATTTGCGAGGAAACACTAAAGATTTACAATGTGCTATGAAATGGATATATGACAATTCATTTACCTTAAATTTACAGAAAGCACGGTTAATGATTATCTGATCATCAAAAACAAGCCGCCACTTATAGAGATTTGTATATATAAGTAAATCATACAAATACTGAAACTCTTAAATGTGCCAAAGCTTTAGATTTCCTTACTAATAATAGGTTATTGTGGTCCTACTACTTTGAAATACTCTTGGAAAAGCGGGATTTAATGTCGAATGACCCGAGCGTGAACGGATATGATCACACCCTCCTAATCAGTTACATCATGTATCTGGAAGAGAACAACCGGTGCGACGGGCTTCTAATGGGCGTTGGTCAGTTTATATGGAGCAATCTCACACAAGTTGAGATAGGCAAACTTGTACACGAGTACTATAGCAAAAGCGCCATCACCTGGTTCTTAAAATTAGAATTGGAATAATCAGATCAGTGTTATTATGCATACAACAATTATCCGTTCTCACCGAAAATAATGTTGATGACCCGCACGAGGCTATCCACGTACCAATGCTGATTGTGAAGTAATCCCGGCGTACATTCACGGAATCCACCAAACTGGTTCCGAAGCTGAACAATTATTTCATGCAAAACCCCTGCTTCAATTGTGGATGCGTGTGCTGCTGGTTCACCGGGTGCTCCGGTTTCGTCGGTGTACGTGGATGTCACCGTACATCTAGACGATCACCGACCCGAGAAATCCTCCGTCAAACGAGTTTGAGAACGACTTCTTTAAACTCATGAATAATTCGCATTTAAGTTTTCAGGGCAAACTTGGCAGGCTGAGCGGATCGCGCATTCGATTCGCCTAAGAATATTTGACGTCGGACTCTGTGCCGTCCACAATAAAAATTAAAACTGAAGTTGACAAAGCCCACCTAATTTGGAGCGTCTTTACGTGACTTGTCTAAATTGTTAATGTACGAATTCTAGTATTATGACATGGTCAGTTTGTAATATCACGACCACACCAATATGTACATGGACATGGACTCGTTACCAATGCTTATTATTACATCTAAGGCTATTCGGACAAGGGTGCGCCGTCGTTCAGTGCGAGTTTGATACCAAGTAGGAAGCAAGAAAGTCGTGGATAAATTCAAAGATAAAGCCAATCAATGAATACGCGGAAGTACGACCCAAAATGTGCTCTACGATGTTTCGCAATGTTGTTTCCAGAGGATCAGGCAAAATAAATAAGAATGCCAAAGGAGTTTCCCAGGCTGTTGTCGAGAAAGGTGTCCGTGATATATCTATGTGATAAACTATGTTAACCGTGTATAATTTGCACTATATTTGTTTCCCTCGATATAGAATATATTATCCTTCTTGAGTTTACCAAACGTGACAGAAACGTTACATTCAGAACAGCCATGTGTATGCGATTCAAGTGTCACTGAAAAATGGAACAGTCTGTTTGAGGAAGGCACTCAATATATATATATATATATATATATATATATATATATATATATATATATATATATATATATATATATATATATATATATATATATATATAATAGTAATAATAATAACACTGGTCAACAGTGAAATCATTACTGACTTGAAAAGGCCCTAATCTGTAGTATTTTGGTGTGCCGAACACGAATATAACCGTGAAAAATTTGTATTGGCTCTCGTTTTGAAGATATTCATATACCTCATTTTCTATGTTTCACTGTGTAAATTTCTCCAGTAGGACTGCAGCAACATCCGGAATAATGATGTAACATTGCATAATACCATCATGCTCACATCATCCACAGTTGATTGCATCATTTTCTGATGCAATGCAATACTAATGCCATGCGGCTGCTGAAGTAAGTTGACGTCAGCAGTGTACTATACATGTGTAGGCCTATTATACTAATGCCAGGCGGCTGCTGAAGCTGACGTAAGCAGTGTACTATATAAAGCCCAATCAGATAGGTTCAGCATTTAAAATATTTTAGACGTTGTGCGAGACAGTTCAAGCTACTGTTACATAAAACTTATTATTTTATCCATTTACGTACAATAAAGAACAGTAATGCCTCGAAAGTGTGTTAATACCGCGGACAATTTTTGCTATATTTGTGGGGAAGTGACATTTGCCAACCAGAAGAAAAGTATCAATTCTCAAGTGAAGAAGGCATATCATCTTTACTTCGGATGCAAGGTTGGTGACCAAGACAAGCCTTGGGCTCCGCATATATGCTGTGCTACATGTACAACACAGCTTTCACAGTGGTTGAATTGCAAAAGGTCATCAATGCCGTTTGCAGTCCCAATGGTGTGGAGAGAGCCAAGCAACCACCTAAATGACTGTTACTTCTGCTTGGTTCCTCCTCTTTCCGGCGGAATAACGAAGCGAAAGAAGTCGAGAATAGTCTACCCAAACATTCCGTCTGCATTGAGACCAGTTCCACATGGTGAGGGACTTCCTATTCCAGAACCTCCAGCAGAATATTCTCTTGATTCATCTGACGAAGACAAAGGTGAGTCGACCTGTTCTTCTCCTGGTCCATCAGCATGCAGTGATCCAGATTTTCACTGTGGTGCATCATCAACCCCACACAGAATAACACAGGAAGAACTAAATGACCTGATTCGTGATTTGGACTTATCAAAGAACAAGGCAGAATTGCTAGGATCAAGACTCCAACAATGGAATCTTCTAGAAGAAGATGTCACAATTACTGCATATCGAAAGCGCCACCAGCAATTGGAGCCTTTCTTCAGAAAGGAAAGTAATCTGATATTCTGTTCCGATATTGAGGGCCTCATGAATGCTTTAAAAATCACTCATGACCCACAAGAATGGAGACTATTTGTGGACTCTTCGAAACTGAGTCTCAAGGCTGTGCTTTTGCACAATGGAAACATTCTTCCATCTATTCCAGTAGCGTATGCTGTCCACATGAAAGAGACATACGATAACTTAAGGCAGCTACTGAATTCCATTGAGTATAACAAGTACAGCTGGCACCTCTGTGGTGATTTGAAGGTAGTTGCCCTTTTAATGGGACTGCAGCAAGGATATACAAAATACATGTGTTTCTTATGCGAGTGGGATAGCCGAGCAAGGGAAATGCACTACATGAGGAAGGAATGGACTCACAGGCAGAATGTAGCCATTGGAGAGAAGAATATCCAACACCCAGCTCTGGTTGAGGCTCAGAAAATCTTGCTACCACCCCTTCACATCAAACTAGGTTTGATGAAGAACTTCGTGAAAGCCATTGACCGGACTTTGCCAGCATTCCGATACCTGCATGAAAAATTCCCTCGACTCAGCGAAGCAAAGATTAAAGAGGGAGTTTTTGTGGGTCCTCAGATTCGAGAGCTTTTCAAAGATGACCGGTTCAACAACTTGCTGGAAGGTGACGCGAAACAAGCATGGAATGCTTTTCGCCTAGTTTCTACAAACTTCCTCGGAAATGTTAGGGCAGAAAACTATAAGGAACTAGTAGAAGACATGTTGATGAAGTATAAGAAACTTGGCTGCAATATGTCTCTAAAGATTCACTTCCTTCATTCCCATTTGGATTTCTTTCCTAGCAACTGTGGTATTGTTAGTGATGAACACGGCGAACGTTTTCATCAAGATATCGCAACAATGGAACAAAGATACCAGGGAAAATGGTCCACTACAATGCTGGCTGACTACTGCTGGACACTCCTCAGAGATGCTCCCGAACAGCTGTACAAGAGACAGGCGAAGAAATCTAAGATGTAGTCAATGACTTGATTTTTTATAGGTAGGCTATTACAGTTGACCTTTTACTATTGGAATGCATTTCGTTATGTAAACATTAATTTCTTGCAGATTACAAAAAAACTAGAGCCAATTTTGCAATTTGACTGTCATATTCGTGTTCAGCACATAAAAATTGATAAGAATTGACTAATTTTATTTCAGTAACATGACTTTTGTAAAAATTTGTTGTCCAGTGTAATAGGTGCTTACTATTTTCGTTGCCAGTTCTGGTCAACAGCTTGTATGCCTCGTGACTTGTGACGCAAGTTTATTCCTATGGGTGATCAACTGTGAGCGTCTCGAGCGGGAAAATCCTTCTGGCTGGAATCCAGTATAGTTATTGTTCAGTCTGCAGTTATAATGGCTGACTCATTAAGTTTAAGTTTTTGTTAATAACATAGTCCGATCTAGATCTTTGATTTGCATTCCATTAATTCTCGAAGAATTATCGAGGAATTTTTTGGGGATTAAAATCTTCAGCAGCCTAACGCTCATCTGAAAGCGAATCGAAGTTTTCTTGGTGAATGCGCTATTTAGTGATTATGGATTTGGTTTCTTATGGATAGGAGGAGCATAGCGTATGTTTTTGCAAGCGCTATTAAGTTTAAATATTAATTCTTTTCAGATATATATGTCTAATGGTTTAGCGTGTCATGTCGCATCGAGACATTCCAGGTTCGAATCACGTTCGCGGTTTTAATATTTTAATATTTTTTCTTTACATTCTAGAATATGTCGAGCTCAGGATAGGATGCCCAGGCAACTGAAAGTCAAATCTGACTATATACTGTATGCGTTAATTACAGTATCTTTTAGGCTCTCATAATTCTTTGACATGAAGTCCTTTAAAAAATCTCCTCTGAATAGTCTAGGATGTCGTTTGGTACCCTAGTGGCTCGTTTGTGGCTGCTTAAACGCCTCCGTAATTAACATTGACAAGACACGTATATTGGCTGTACTAAATACCTGAACCAACGAAGTAATGATAGCGGATGTCTTTGAAGCTTTGCGCTATACTGTCATGCGCGTTTGCAAGATTGATCCCTTGTGCAGCTTCTCGTCGCCAGGAAATGTCTGGGCTGCATTGTTCTCGTAAATCTGCATAGAGTTGGAGTTACTGACATTGCTCGAGCGATGTTGAGATTGACTCTGCCGAGCTCACAAATTTCACAAGGTGACTTCACCCCTTCAATAACCGCACAGACAGTTATTATCAAGGTCAGCTACACGTCTAAGCTTGTAATATGGAGACTTCTTTCCAATGAGTGAAATTTTTCCACCGAGAACATTCTTGGCCTCCTTTGATGGCTCACCTGGCTATTTTTTCTCCGTTGACTGGTCATGCGATCTCGTTTGAATCATGGATGAAGTCCATGTCGGCGCGTTGATGTGATGGATATCGTTAGATGCCGGAAATATGTTGCATCGACTGACTCGGTTTACATATTCTTCTCCGGGCTCTTATCTTTCACTGGAATCCACTTGCATATGCATCACTGTTCTAGTACCGGAGTAATTGTATCCCTTGATATGTGTTTCACCAGGATATTCACTCTACAGTGTCGCAGCAGTGATAACACTGTCAAAACATTATTTCCCGCTGAACCGGAAAGTTAGACGTTTTCGCCGACAGCTATTGAACAAAAACGTCTTTGCTCCACATTTGGCGCAAGTTCCAACAATTGAGGTTCTGTCACTGCATGTATGGTTCTGTTATTACGTGTTCGAATCTTTGTCAGAATCGCGGTATTCTTCATGCGCGGAAATGCACACCGGATGAAGGCATGATAAATCGTTTCAAGAGATGACATTTAAATGACATCGTCAGGAATGGTAAATCAGCCGAAAATTTCTCCGTTATTGAATTCTTGGTTAGGAAAAGTCTCAGCTGCCCAAGTATTGTTCCATGCTTCCAAGCTAGATTCGTGCGTTAATTATTGTTCCAGTCGGAGATAAAAAAACTCACCTGGTTCTAATATGATCATGACGTTTCACGTGGAATCGGATGTACGTGATTGCGCCATCCGCGGACGGTCATAAGTGTTATGACGTACTCAGTTATTTCACGTAGGCTCTTGCGTCGTCGGGCTTCTTTCCAGGTTTTTTTAAACAATTGAAGAAGCTTTCACCATTGACGACTTCGATTCAGTTTGTGCATACTCTTGTTGTGCACGATGATGTTATGCTTGACCGGCTTGACCCTCTAGGGGCTGACACACAAACTTATACGTGATCTGTGACATAACGGTAGACAAACATGCCCGAAGTGATCCGGGACAACTGTAACATGTTGGTAATATTTTGAGTAATCGACTGAAACGTCCTCGCAAACACTTATTGGATTTGGTGTGCTATCAACATTTCGTGCGATGCGTTTTGGCATATGTTTGCGCCGGTCAACCTTACAGAAAGGTGTTATACGATACCGACGACGTATACAGTTTCACACTGGCACATCTCAAAGACGTATTCGATTTCATGTTGGAAATTCACTCTCATATGTTGACAGATTGAAGCGTCAGAGATTTTCAGCATTATTCGTTTACAGCCTTAGACCCTGATCAACATTCAAGAATATCATTACAAGTGCACGTTACTTCTAGATACTTACTCCCGTCTGAGGTTTTCCTGGAAATTGATGAAAAACGTGTACAGGCCGAGCATACTAATTACCCTGATGCAGGCAAGGTTATATTTGTCAACAAAGGAATAGTGTCGTTATTCATCATCGCAAGCTATCTCATCGACAGAAAAGGGAATCGAATCAATTCTTCACAAAGTCGTCGATTTTGGTACTTGCCAGATACAGCAACAATTATGCGAATCCTCCTCCCCCACCGATTTAGCTGTATAAGATTTAACATTTTATCATTCCAATTACAGCCTAGGATTTGCTCAGCGTCGAGCACAACTTAGTTGATTCACATTTTGTTTTCTTGTGCGATTCCACCTAGTCACATATTTCGGGTTTTGTAGGCATGTCTGCAAGGCTATATATGGTACCATACACAGTCATATTAACCAGAAAGGACAACTCCGACAACGGTAGGATTTGAAGCCGTGGGGTTTTGCAACTGACAAACTTGTGTTATAGAAATTATTGTTGTACATGCCTGTGATAGATTCATTTCTGATTACAGAATCACGTTTGTGGTCGTTCATGGGGTCTGAAGGCATATCATTGCTATTGTTTCTCGCGCTCATCACAGACTCGACAGAAGAACACGTTTAGCAGTTTTCATGGTAAACAAGGTATCAGCTCACCACGACACGTGCTTGTGCTATTCCAGATTACGGCTCAGGTGAACGTAGGGCAAGAGCATAATGTCATGATATTTGAACACGTAGGTGTGTCTGAATTTTCATAACAGATCATCAAGAACCTTTGGATGAAATGTTCCTTGACTTCAAAACCGATCCTGTTGCACGTGCATATCACAAGCTGTGGTCGTACTTGCGTCGGGACCAAAACGTCGATACGGTTCTGTAACTTTGCCAGAAAGACTTCAATATGTTGTACCCGATTTATTACTTTTCTCTTTAGTGTCTCGACTTGTACGAGCAGTTTGTGGTTGACGTGTACTTCATCGCGCATGTAACTAATACTATTGGCAGCGGTTCCAGATGCATTGCTGTGATTCTCTTGGTCCGGAGTTCTGAAGGGTGCGTGAAAATGGAGTTAACAGACCTTCGTATACGCTCAAATATAATCTCGCCGAGGGCCAAATAGAAACCGACAGTTGGGACCACCCTGATATATCAATACCTACTTGAGGACAACTGGGAATCATAGTATTAACACGCAAACCGCAAGATCCCTGACTATACAGTTGGACCGGAAAGCATCCATCGATTGTTTCTACACCATCAAATCTACAACGATAAAATACCTCGTTAATTATATTGAACCATACTTGGCTCAACCGGTTAAAGAAAATCCCAGACTGACATTCACCAAAGACGCACTTGTCCGTCTGACAGTTCGATTACAGAAGCGAGCGATCGTTTACGACACCACATAGGAGTTTAATGAATGCAGCTCTAGGCAAACCTAATAGCGTGCAAAAAGTCGCCGGAGATGTAAATAATCTTGAGGATAATAATTTTTATTATTGCATGAAAGTTGTAACATGTCAGATAAATACTTGTTTGGAAGTGTATATGTGTTTTCGCCCGGCTGTGAAGCGTCTGGTCAAGGTCTGCTAGTCTAGCGGTGACATTAAAAATAGAAGAACAGTGATGGACCCTCAAGACTTTTTACGAGAAAAATAATGACGCAGAACAATAGCTGCAAGATGAAATCACCAACATATGTCGCACTCGCTAAATACCAGCGCGCGCGTGTTGTTGCAGATACTATATGCGGCATCGTCGCCGGACCACTCTTGGTCTTGGTGTTGTTGCAATTGCCACCACGGCAACTATCATAGGTGCAAAGTTGGATTTGCCGTCGGAGCTATATCGGTTGCAGCAGTAGTCTTATTCGGCGCTGGTTAAATAATTTAATTACGAAGATCAAACAGTTACCACGGTCGAGTTCAAGTTCTGTGTTGGCGAAAATGGAAACTTTTAGGTGACTGCGAACAAATACAAAACCACGTAGAAGATGCAAAA
The DNA here is from genome assembly GCA_028554795.2 of Sinohyriopsis cumingii. Classification (NCBI taxonomy): domain Eukaryota; kingdom Metazoa; phylum Mollusca; class Bivalvia; order Unionida; family Unionidae; genus Sinohyriopsis; species Sinohyriopsis cumingii. The sequence goes on along the minus strand of CM068831.1, from coordinate 109,656,104 downwards.
GAGGAAATCAATCTGCATGCGGTAAAAATTGAGAAAACGGTCGCCGATGCCTTCAACGAACTATACCTGGGGAAGAGGAGGAGGGGATGTGTTCTTGCGCGGGACATACAAGGGTGACCACCCATTGGAATACACTCGTGCTTCAACCGCGAGCGATGAGAGGGTAAAGTCATGGGGTATAGAAGGTGTCGACTCAGATCGGTAACAAAAATCTAAAACGCGTATTAGTACACTACTACGTGACACCATCCTGGGCTCAAGTATCTATCTTTATTTCTCATTTTAGTGACAAAAGACTTGTTGTAATTTTTTGAGAAGTTTTTAAAGACTTTAGGTTTATATAGAATCTTACACAACCAGCACGTATTTTATTGAAAATAGGTCACATATTGAATATTGATTATTTATGAGGAAATGGAAGATTCCGCAACAGTGTTTCTCGTCTGTTTATTTTATGTTTATTTGCAGGCACAAGATAAACACAGCCCACTTCATGTCCTACGCATTATTCCCATTCTGAGATCTTGGGCAAGATTCCAGTCTAGACTCTTATGCCGATCATGTGTAGCTAAATCATTAACACCATTTTCTCAAGAGCAGAAGAATATTAACAACGTTTGAATAGCAATCATTTTTACAATAGCTGAATAAGGACTGAACAGTTCTAAGTTTGTCATAAATGTGTCACTATTGTGGAAACCGTAACCGTCTTGATCATGTAATTTTTATTTACTGTCTTTTTCTTGAGTATTTTTAAGGATTTGATTGAATCACACTAAGACCAATGTCTGTTCATGCATTGCAATCTATACTGTGTATAGTCATATCAGATGCAAACTTATGTTACCTGCAGAACTTATTTTCACTGTTATTCTTTCGTGATTGGGACAAAAACCGAAATGTAGGGAATACACGATGGTTCCCAAACTCAAAACATTTAATCACTTTTTAAAGACAGGAGCACAGTCAAATACATGTTCTTCGTAGAAAATGAAAATTGGCATACATATGTTTAAAGTAATGCAAGCATCGTCTTGATTGTGTCGTTATGATGACTTGTAGTGGAGACATATTGGAAATGCTTATCACCATGCTGAATAGTCAGAAGTTGCTCGAAACATACTGACCATATAGACGAAGTAAATCTTTGGTGTCCGATTGGTATGGATATTGCCATATTTATTTTAGCTCTGACATAAATAGTCACAACTTACATGAAAATTTAGAAAAGAAATTATCTTTAAGCAGTTAATAAATTGGTTTTGATATCAGTAGAAATTTGAGGTTCAAACGGGATTTGTATGCTACGCAAGTTGTCAAATTACTGTTCAGCAGTAGTGTAAAACTCGCCTTACCCGAAAAATATCCCAGTCCCCCACATTAATGGAAAACAATAAAGAGTCATAAACAAGCATAACCGTGACTGGAATAATTACGCGAGTATTTTAAAATCTTCGTGGTTTTACCCTGAACCATTTTGCCTAGCCACATCTTAGCTCACTTCATATTTTGACATATATAACTAGCCGAAACACAATTATGAACGAGTAGCCCCTTCAGAATGAAAAAGTAACTGCCCGTAACCAGCAACATCAATTGGTCATTGAGAAAGTTCTTTATGTAATACGCTATGGATTTAATATAGGAACCTCTATGATATTCACGTCTCTTGTCTTTAAAGAAAAATGTATATGTGAACGGACTAAACGAGAGAAACTTAAATTTATTGTGTCGTTAGTCTCCCGAGGCATCAGTGATCATTCCCAACTTTGTCCCAAGTTAATGTAACGATCAATCTGATTTAATAATATTCTGTTAGCTGCATCTGATCAGGTATGTGCCAAGAGTCGACGTATAATTCAGTAGATCGACAACCCTGGTCCAGCAAAGATCTATAGACATACGTCAAGTGTTTAAAAAAAACATCGCACACACACACACACACACACACACACACACACACATGAGTTTGAAAACTGCATATAAATCCAGATCATATTTATCTCTATGCTTAATTGTTTGTTTTGCTGGATGATAATATGGAAATGATTCAGTTTGTTGGTACACCTTACAAAAATATATTATCATTAAATTGGATATAGTATTAGTAGTGGGTAGATTCCGTTATGCGATGATATATAAATATGTCAGGAAAAGGAAATTTTGTTAATATTTAGATTGCTGATTACGACATTTTACTCTACATGTAAACGAAGAATAACTAAACACACAGAGTTATTAATCCATTTCCAGGTAAATTTACAAAACGTGGGGATATAAATGTAAAGGCGGTCATGATCCTCCATTGAGTTTTTTTTTTACAATGAACCTCCATTGAGCTTTTTTTACATTGAACATTGTTAACAATGCATCGTATATATAGCTTTTGAACCCTAAGGAGTGAATGTGCCGCTTGTTCAAATACATTTTAGCGTTGCATTTAAACAATGACTACCGAACAGCATAACTTTGATATTCGAGTATATGACGGAAAATTTATCAATTAAACGTGATTTTCCTTTCATCACATGTTAGAAAATGCATACACACATTATATTAAAATGAAAGCAACATTAATAGCTGATTGAACTGACTATAAACTGTGTGAGAATCATTATGTTGTTAAATCTGAAGATTCGGCTTTCGAGCAGAATATATAGGCACTTTCAAATTTCAGATTCTATAAAAATCCCATCCTTCAGTTTTTCATGCAATGTTGTGCTTTTAAAAGAAGACACAAAACACATATAATTACAAAAATAAAGTAAATAAAAGACAATTCTTTAGTTATGGGACAACGTTATGCGAATGGTAGGTTTCGTTATTAAAGCTCTGTCAAATTGTTATGACATCTTTGTCTATAGTTTAGCATAAATGCAAATGTTTTGCATGAGGCAAACGTATTACTTATTGTGTTCTATAGGCACTTGCTACTGCCTGTCTGCTATTTGTAAGTAATATTCAGATACAACACCAATGCCTGCAACCGTTGTTGCGCAATTTTTAGCTCATTTATAGTATAACATAATGTTATAAATTAGTGCCAAAACATGTACATATGTTAATTTTGAGTGATTATGCACACTTTTGTACATTTTCTATCATAAGGTTTTTTCCTTCATTTGGACGAGTAGCACATAAGAATCTTAAAATAGTTAACATATTTTTTCTTTCTTGTATATTCTCAAGGTATTTTGTTGTTTTAGTGCGAGTTTCTTTTTATACTATAACAATTGAATGATAAAACTTTACATTAATCATGGAACACATTGTGCTTCAATCCTCTATATTCATTTAAAAATTTGTTTAAACCCCCTTTTAAAGAATTCTTTCAGTATTTTGTTACTCCTTCATTCATTCTGTATTTATAATAGCTTCTTAATTTCAGTTTACTTCGACAATCGACTTTAAGTAGATATGTAATTTTTCAAAGTTCTGAATTGATTTTCAAATCTGAATTTATTTAATACAACGATTCAGACACCAACTAATGTCAGTTATCCATTCGTGGAAGTTTCAGCTGACGTTTTATGCCCCTACAGGTTTAGGCATAGTGGTTTTCTTGTATTTCATTCCGTCTGGATGTTTTCGGTTTAAGTAATTTGTTAAGGCAATACGGTGAAGTATTCTTATTCCATGACTACATTTTCAGTCGTATAATTGTGCCAATCTTCATAAAAGTGTAAGATAAAACAAAGCATTCATCTCAGCTGTGTATCTTTAGTTCTTGTTTGGGCAAAATATATATTTCACAAATCTTCTCTGCATGCAATAATTAGAGAATGGAATATAGTTCATGTTTAAAAATTATATATAGTAATTTTAAAAATTTGTATCATTGATGTCTGACCAAATAAGTGGTTGCTTTGAAAAAGTAATTTATGCAAATGCATCAAAGCAGAGTCTTCTGTTTTGTGTCAATCTTACATTAATCGAACTGTTAAATATTAATCGCAGTTAGAAACACCATATTTACAAGTTGAGAAGTGGCACCAATCGATTTACTTTGAATGTACACAATATATTTAATTATCAGGAACGGAAGTAGCAATATAATTGTTCCTAATATACATCAAAGTTTACTTAAGCATGCGCGAAACATGCATGCCTTTTACATGCTTTAATACGCAGCTTGCTTGTAAACATCTTACGGAAAGGTTGACAGTTTTCTCCAGAAAAATGTTCTAAAAAGGCTTGTTCAGGTCATTAATGCATTAATGTGCTATTATATTCTAGCTGTGGCGGTATGAGGCCTTTTTAAATGTTGCAATTTCATATTAAGTGTAATTATTTGGCTTACATGATTTATCACATGTACTTAATTTGATACTGCATATTCCCGCTAATTTTTATATATATATATATATATATATATATATATATATATATATATATATATATATATATAAATATATATATATATATATATATATATATATATATATATATATATATATATATAGTAACACAAATCGTTACATATAATGTATGTTTAAATTAAATAAGTCTCATAAGTGGAAAATAAACTTCTCAAAGCAGATATTTTATATGATTACAAATAAACCATTGTATCTAAGAATTGTTCTGTAATGCGTGAATGATAATCGCATCATTAACACTGTTTACAGTTTAAAAACTCTAGTAGAACGTATGTGTTGGACTTTCTGACAAAGAGTTACTTCCGCATCGCTTTTGGATGAGCTCTATGTATACATTACACACATGATTATTTTGTCATATTATCTACCATTTCATCCAGCAATTAGTTCCAATCAGACCAATTGTCAGGATGATACAAACGCATAGCGTTGAACTTGGGTTGTGCTATCGCTAGGATGACGAAAATGCAAACCCATAATACACTAAACTGTCAAAGGAAGATACTACTGTTAGTAGGGTTGTGCATGCATGAGTGTGTGTACGTGTCTGAGTGAAATTTTAGAACAGATTATATTAGTATTATTCTGTATCATGTCTTGTAATAGCAGATTACGGTACAGCTATAACACTGGGTTACGTATGTGGCAGATATTTTATAATCTTTCTATTCATGTCCGAAAGCTTGTTTTCGAAGTGAAGACAGGTAGTGTGACATTTTCAGTTTGTTTATATATTTGTTGACTGCGTTATAAATTACGAGGTGGGTGGTAAGGGTGGTTAGTTAACCCGTTATCTATCTATCTATCCATCCATTCATCCATCTATCTATCTGTCTATCTATCTATCTATCTCTATCTATCGAGATAGAGAGAGAGAGAGAGACTCGAGAGAGAGAGAGAGAAAAAGAGAGATATTCTGCATTATGCAGATCTTACATTTTAGATGTTTTATTTGAAAGATCAAAACTTAAGATTTAACGATTGCGTGTGTGTATGTGTTTGTGTTTTTGAGAGATCGATTTTGATTTCTAACGTAGCTTTAACAAGTTTCCAGTCATATTGCTACAATATCTGCACTGTGGCAATTAAAGTGATGTTTAGCAATGGGGCATAATGCCGCAGACATGTAGTATCATGTCCCCCTCAGTCACATTATCCTGACACCAGGCCGACCAATCCTAACACTAAACTCTTAATGCTGTGCGCCAAGCGAGGCAGTTGCTATTAATATTTTAAAAGTCCATGGCATGACTCGACCGTAGTTCGAACCCGCGACCTGCCGCATAGGAGGCGGACGTTCTTAGGCCACCAAAGCGGTTTGAAGACTGGCTACGGCTCTTGGTGTATATAAAAAATTACCTACAATAAGGCATCAAAATGTAATCAAAAGGTTTTATTAAAGGCCCATTAATTTTATTAAACTAACGGAAACATGATATATCATTGAACCACAAACTAAGGAAGTAAACGTGGGCATAGAAGTTAGATGAGAGCGAATTTTGTATATTAATAATAAAATTAAGAAATAAACCACATATACTAAATGCGTATTTGTGTGATCGTGCCAGTGTCTACTATGGTACTCCATGCCGCTGTAGAACGCAGATTGGCAGCCCATACCAGCTCTCAATGATAGTTCTTGTCCTGTGCAGCTTGAACAAATTATAGTAGATTTTATTATTACAAGTTAGTGTCAATCGCATAAAGCTGGGCGTCACTTGTACCATGCTCAATAAGATTGAAATTTACAAGATATCCTCACTCAATATTCACAGAGTTGTTTTGAACAGCAACAACAACCAAAACAAAACAGTAGAGATCTACAGTGGACATGGCTGAAAACATGGAAATCCTACCAGAGAAGTTTCGCCTGTTCGCTTTAGTTGCCAATATAATAAATTCAAGAAGGACATTGCGAGTTCGGTGACGCCAAAAGCAACACTACATTTCTATAATCACAAAGAAGACTAGCAAGCTTTACCATATTATCTGAGTAGTGAAAGGGGATACCCTAGCGTCAATAGGAATTAGCATTAAAAAAACCCTTGGGACAATCCAGCGTCAATGGAAAATTAACATGGAGAAAAATCGTGGGACAATCTAGCGTCAAGGGGAATTTAACATGGGAATAAATCGTGGGACAATCTAGCGTCAAGGGGAATTGAACATGGGATTTTTTGTTTTAAAATTTTTTTTAAATTTAAATTTAAATTTAAATTTTAAAGAAAGGGGTAGGCAATTCAAAGGCTATCTCTTTTCGAGAAATATGGCTGGCCCTGAAAAGGGCCTTTGGGTTTATGTTAATGTATTCATTAACATAAAGGACACCGCATTGGTCTTCTTCTTGTCCTTAGGCTGCGTCTCACTGTTGGCCCGTAAACCAGCACTCTTTTCAGGCATCCTTGCCTCTCCACGTAAATCCTACGTATCCACAGGCTGGTGTTTGTCCTGTGGACAACGGTCCACTTGGATCGGACATACATGAGCAAGTCTGTCCGAAACATCAAGGAAGACACAAGGGTGGATGACTCAACTGTGGTCCACATCTTGAAGCGACGAGAACAGGTGAATCAATGCACTGAACTGCGCTTATTTATAGGTACAGGTAGGATTGAAACGGATTGAGTTCATTCACCAATCCGAACACGCGTTACGAAATTCAGTCAGCCCGCATCCAATCCGAAGAGAGCAGTCTGTGACGTCACGTAGTCTATATAGATTTGCTAGCGCTTGTGTGCAGTCAATCTATGCGACAGTGATTCAACATGACGGAAACTCAGAAAACGATCCATTGGGGTGCACCAACAGGGGAGACTGCCCAAGGGAACCCGGACTTACTTTCAGAAGAGGTGAATTGGGATTTTGTGGATTTTCTCTCCTCGCAAGAATTTGTTCCAGAACCTTCGTTACCTTCTTCATTACCGCAAGTGGAGAATTTTAGACAGAGACAGAAAGAAGAATTGGAGAAATTTATACAACGACAAAAGGAAGCGGAACAGGCTTTTCTCCTACAGCAACAGCAACAAGAAGAAGAGGTAAGAAAAAAACAACAGCAACAACAGCAAGAAGAAGTAGCAACAAAGAAACAAGAGGGTGAAAATCAAACGGTCACGGTACTGTTGGACATTTTAGCGGAGTTAAGAAGTCTGAAACAAATGTATCAGACTTCTTTATCACGACCGAAGAGAATACGACCTTCCCGAGCTAAACACGTCAACCCTGTGACTATGCCTACCGTACCACCCTTAGTGATTTCAACCCAATCATTATCATCATCATCAACATTACGCAGTCCAGAAGTAGGCCTTGGCCGTGGCAAAGGCATAAGGCAGTTAAAGTCGATTGCTTAAACTCACCCCTACACCATAAAGAGAAAAAAGGCCCTTTTCAGGGCCACCCACATTTCTCGAAAAGAAATACAATTTCAATTTGCCAATAACTCAAAAAAACCCCACCCATTTTACCCTTTTACTACTTGTCTGTGTATGAGTGCGTGAGTGTACGTTCTTATTTTAAAATCAAAACTAAAAGACTCTTACCTTATATCATTCATTTATTCTTTTATCCATTTTTTTACAATCCAATTCACAATTCACAACACAACACTTTAATTAAAAGTTCATTGACTTCTTCTTTCTCCTTGTTTAGTCTCTCTGTTTTTTGAATTTCTTCACCGTCTTTTCCTCATTTTCTTCCCTTCTTCTTTTCTTCTTCTCCTGTTTCTTTGCCTCTTGTAAATAGAATTGTCTTTTTTCTTCCTCTTCTTCCTCTGAAGAATCCCTCTCTTCTTCCGAAGAATCCCTCTCTTCTGAAGAATCCCTCTTTTCTTCTGACTCCTCTTGTTTCTTTTTTGGGCAATCTGGAGACCAATGTCCTTTTTCTTTGCAATAATAACAGGTATCTTGACTTTTGTCTTTTTTAGTCCCTGTTTTTGTTCTTTTTTGACGGTCTGGACACTCTGAAGACCAATGCCCTTTCTTCTGACAGATATAGCAAGTATCTTGACTTTTATCTCTAAAGGAAGGAGAGTAGTCCGTAGGCTGGTCTGAAGAGAATTTTCTAATGACCCCTCGCAAAGCTCTGACGAAACGTTCCATCTGGTTAGTCTCTTCCATCGTTGTGCTCGGCTTGAGAGTGAAATGAATAGTGAAAGGACAAGACACGCACCCTTTTATATACGCTGGTCTGCTATGACTATAAAGTAGCTCATGGTGTTTGAACTTGAGTCATTTGACATTTTGCTTTCAAGATGAAACGATCTAATTCATTCGAGAAGAAAGAAGAAGAAGAAAGTAAGAGGCAGAAACGTGATCTATCGCCTCGTACCAGGGCTGAAATCTTGGCACAAATTCATGCCAGTGATTTTGAAGAAGACATGAGTGAACCAGAATACGAACCCTCTAAACCAAGTTCACCACCCTTAGTCAACCCTGAAAAGTACTATTCCATTCGAGAGACGGAAAAGCGCTCCTCTAGAAAATTTAGAACCACGGCTTACAAATACACAGTGAAGTTTAAAGATTTCAAGGCTGAAGTGCCGTTAGAGAAAGCAGAAGTGTTCATCACTGAGGTGTGGGATTCTTTGCTCACTGCACTCAAGCAACAATGTCAACCCAAAGAAGACGATCGCTTGAAACTTTCCATACAACACGACGGTTTGAAATCCCCTGTTTGGATCGAGTTTAGCACCCCTGCAGAATTGACCGCTTCCAAAGTCATGGACAAAATTCAACACGTACAACAATCTAATGACCAGTTTGACATCACCGATGGTAAAGCCACACTGGACATGACCCACGTCTCTCCTCCTCAAGGGACAGGACGCAAAAAGATGTTATTGGTGGACGACCTTCGCAACACCAAAACAAGTCTCGTCCGAATTAACAACCCTCATGACCAGATGTGTTTAGCCCGTGCCATCGTGGTGGGACGAACCTATGCCAACAAGAACGACACGGTAGAATGGAAAAGAACCTGGAAAACTATTCAACAATCCGACCGAGCCAAACAACGAAAGGAAGCAGAACTCCTGTTACAACAAGCTGGCCTGTCCAAAGACACACCCTGTGGCATTCCTGAGATGCAAAAATTGCAAGATGCCCTAGCTCCACGATACACCTTGAAAGTGCACCCTCAAGAAATGCGCGGACCTCTGTTGTTTCGAGGCCAAGACTTTAAGGACGGAAAATACATTCATGTTTATCATCACGATAGCCATTTCGATACCATTACCAGTATCACTGGATTCCTAGGATACGGTTATTATTGTGAGAAATGTGATTATGGTTATAACAATCGAGAGCAACACAAGTACTGTGGATCGAAATGCCCAGGATGTTTGGCCTCTTCACCCTGTCTGATCGAAGAACCAGTGCCTTGTTCAACTTGTCTGCGCACGTTTGTCAGCCCTACCTGTTACCAACAACATCTGAAGACGCAAGATTCACAGAAGAAATGCGCTTGTCAACTCCTGAGATTGTGCTCTACGTGTGAACAAGTCATACGTACCAATAATACCAAGGCACACGCATGTTCAGGAAAGAAAAAATGTCACATTTGTCACCACATCGTGGACTTGGAACACGAATGTTACGTGCAAATATACCAACCCCCACCAGGGAAAGAGGACGGTCACAAGAAGAAAGGCAATTTCATCTTTTTCGATTTCGAATGCATGCAAGAGACTGGCATTCACATCCCTAATTTCTGCGTGGCTCATCGAGTCAAAGCCCTACGTTGGTTACATTACTTGTGCGACAAGGAAGACAAGTGGATTCAGCATGCCCGCAACGGAGGGGGTGAAAAGACCATCGGAACGTATTCGGTCGATGGCTGGGACTTAGAAAACCCCAAGATCGTGTACGAGTTTAACGGTTGCTTATTTCACGGATGTCCCGTTTGTTACCCTGACCGTGGCACTAAAAATCAGTTTTTGCAACGAACCATGGAAGACTTGTACCAGGATACTTGTCAGCGACGCCTAAAGTTAGAACAGCAAGGATACCAAGTGGTGGAAATGTGGGAACACGAGTACGATCACCGTATGAAAACCGATCCCGAGTTTAAAGTGGAAAGTTACCAGTTCATGGACCCGCTGAACCCAAGGGATAGTTTGTACGGAGGAAGGACCAATGCCACCTGTTTGCTGTACCAAGCCGACGAAGAGAAAGGAGAAGAAATCAAATACTTGGACGTGTGTTCGCTGTATCCCTACGTGTGCAAATATTGTCGCTTTCCTGTAGGGCACCCGCAATTGCTGACGGAACACATCGACCTGAAAACATTCGACAATACGAAGGCTTGATCAAGTGTAAAGTTTTGCCTCCCACGAACCTATACCATCCCGTCTTACCTCACCATTGTCAAGGCAAACTGATGTTTCCCTTGTGCCGTACTTGTGCCGAAACGTGCAACCAAGACCAGCCTTGTCATCACAGCCAGGAAGAACGGGCCTTGACGGGAACCTGGGTCAGCGTAGAATTGTTCAAAGCTCTGGACATGGGATACCAACTGTTAGAAGTGTACGAAATTTGCCACTTTCCCAAGACACAACAATACCGCAAGGGTGACCCTACTCAGAAAGGCATTTTCGCAGACTACGTGGATGCCTTTTTGAAACTGAAGCAAGAAGCCAGCGGCTATCCTTCCTGGTGTCACACTCCCGAAGACCAAATACAATTCAAAGAGAAATACTGGGCACAAGAAGGCATCACTTTAGACCACATCGAGAAAAACGAAGGCAGGCGATCGTTTGCCAAAGTGATGTTAAATTGCTTGTGGGGTAAAATGGCACAACGACTGTGTTTACCCAAGACGGAATATTTGACAGAACCTTCCCGCTACTTCCAGATGATTCACGACAAAACCAAATACATGAAACACGTGGACGTCGTTCGAGAGAATTTGATCTTGGTCAATTACGAAGAAGATTTGGACTTTGTACAAGACGACCCTTTTGGAAATGTCATCATTGCGGCTTACGTGACAGCCCATGCTCGCTTAAAATTGTACGAAGCTTTAGAACTGTTAGAAGAACGCGTCCTGTACTTTGACACGGACAGTTGCATTTACATCCATCACCCGATTCAACATCACCCTAACATCGAAGGAGACCGTTTAGGAGACTGGACAGACGAGCATGCCGACGACAAGATTCTAAGTTTCGTCAGTGGCGGTCCCAAAAATTACGGCTACGAATACCGTGACAAACAAGGAGAAGTGCACACGACGTGCAAAGTGAAAGGACTGACTCTGAATTATCGTACCAGTCGAGTGGTCAACTTTGGGGTATTGAAAGAAGCCTTGCAATCGGGAGAGGATGCAAACTTTAAAGTGACCACCTATCAACCGAACAAGATTGTACGTTTACCCACTCATCACATCGTCAGTCGACCCTTGGAAAAAGTCTATCAAATTGTATACCAAAAGCGAGTGCGACTTCCCAATCATTTCACCTTACCGTATGGACACGTTGGTATAAAACATTGGTTGTAAGAGGATAGTCACCAGAAAGATGACTTCGTCACAGCAAGAATCGAGTGAGAAACCCGATGAGAACTCCAAGTTCAAACCCCCTCATTTTTCAGTCTTCTTACCTGACTATTGTGATTGTGCCCGTCGATTGGACACGTTTCAGAAATGGCCTACGGATAGGGAAGGATTACCTTCTTCGCATGTTTTAGCTAGAACAGGATTTGTCTACTTGGGACCTGAGTCAGGATTGGGATACGAGGTACAGTGTTTCGCTTGCGGACTGAAGTTACGAATGGATCTATGTATCTATAAAGATTCAGCTATTCTGGAGCATACTCGATGGTCTCCGCATTGCCCTTACCTTTCTATGGCCTTTCCACCCATCACACTACGGTACAATGTTGACGGTACCTTAGAGACGGTACCTTCCAGAACAGGACAGAAAAAACGTAAAAAAGGAAAGATGTACAAGCTGGAGACTGCATTGCGACTAGTATAAAAAGGGGCTATGGTCAAGATCGATAGTTCATTGTGACTACCAAGACTGAGCGAACAAGATGAATACTTTGAAAGAGACATCGTTCCAGTTTGGGGATTGTAAAAAAGTTGTATCTTCCTCTAGTGTGACTAATATTGGATGGATAAGACCCAGGCATTGCGACGGAAAATGTCCGGAAGGAAACTGCGATTGTCCATGTGGTTACCATTGTAATTGCGTAACGGAGTTTGCAGACGAGTGCGATTGTGAGCCTTGCGATGGGTACGATGCTGTACGTTGTGACCTGAGCGATGCCGTAAAGCATCATGGGAACTTTAGTGTCCCTACCCCTATCATGGAAAGTGATGCTGTGCGTGTCAAACCTGAGGGATGCGAAAGTGATGCCGCTCGTCCTATTAGACATTTTACCGGGTTTAAAGGGGAATGTCGACCTTCACGTTTACCTCCCTACGGATGTCATCCAGCCCTGAGCAAACTCCTGTTCCTGTCACCCAACCCTCATCGAAACGAACCTGTGAAAGACGAATATTCGTTTCCTGTGCGTTTGTCGGAATACTGCGACTTTGAAAATCGTCTTCAATCGTTCAAAGGAAAATGGCCTAAGTATCTGGGAGGACCGACCCCCGAAGAATTAGCCAGAGCCGGATTTTTCTACTTGGGCGAAGGAGATAAAGTCAAGTGCTTCAGTTGCGGTGTGTCACTTCACCACTGGGAACCTCAAGATTCGGCCTACGTTGAACATGCTCGATGGTCACCGAATTGTCATTACTTACCTTTAGTGGGACCGAGACATTGAAGTAACTTCTTACCATAATAATTTGTTCATGGATACTTTACAAGAGAACATTCGTGCTTTGCCTGTGGAGTTGAGAGAACGCATTTACCGAGAGCTGGTCAAAATACAAGTGAAACGTAAAGAACAATTGCATCCGTTACGTCACCGGTGTTTGAACCACTGGTACCTTCAGGCTATACAAGGACTGATTGAGTTGAAAGTGTTCCATTGGACAGACATTGATCAACGACCTCCTGGTTATAAAAAGGAATGGTTTGGTATTGACGATTCTATCTACTACATTGTAAACGTACTGCATCGAATTCCAGAGGAAGAGTTAACGAATTACCAACATCTTTCACGCAATGTCAACTTGGTGAAAGAGGAAACTTCTGAACGAATTGTAATGTGTAGATTAGTGGTGAAACGATTTAGATTCGACAATGAATTAAAACCATGTTTGTGCAAACAGTACATTTCTTGTGTCAGACCAAAGAGGATTTAGTATGACCTATTCATGGATACTTTACAAGAGAACATTCGTGCTTTGCCTGTGGAGTTGAGAGAACGCATTTACCGAGAGCTGGTCAAAATACAAGTCAAACGTAAAGAACAATTGCATCCGATACGTCACCAGATCTTTAACCACTGGTACCTGAATGGTATAAGAGAACTGATTCGTCAGAAATTCTTTCAATGGTCAGACATTGTTCAAAACTTTGAGGTCGCTAATGATCGACATGTTCATGATTATGGTTACTTCGAGATTCACCTAGTGCAACGCATTGAGGAAGACAAGTTAAAGGATTACAAACATATTTTACGTGGAATCTGCTTAGCGGAAGAGGAAACACCTAAACGAACTCTGACGTTTCGGTTACAGTATGCAAGATTTAGATTCCCTACTGGAGAACGAAGATCTCTGGCTAGAAAGTACGTGTATTGCATCAAAAAAAAAAAGAGAATATAAAAACAGGCTGCCATGCCACGGTTTATGTCACATGTCATCCAACAGATTCCGTGGAAGGAACTCAATGACCATATTCAAACCGTGGATCATTACCATCAATTATTACAAGAACTGTATCCATTCAATTTGGGACGACAAGTGGTGTGTGTCTTAGTGACTTGTTTTTTGGGATTTCGTTTACCAGCCGATTCTTTGTGGACTCTTTACGATCAGTACTTACCACCTCAATGGCCTTAAATGGTGACGAAAAACTCCTTTTGCTCAAAGCCTTGCGTTTTCATCTGGATACTTCTCGACCTCAACAGGAAAAAAAGATTCGTCAACTTTTAGCTACCCAAGACGTGTATGACGATGTGTGTGTAGCTTGTGACTTACATCCCCATTGGACAGATGTCCGTGCCTGGAAAGAATGGGGTTTTGAGGCTTGGACCCAAGAAGTGGCCCAGTATGCACGAGAGTTGTTCAAGGAAAAAAGTTACTTTTCAACCCGTGTTAGTGACGGTGCCAGAAGAACCCGTCACCCAGGACAGGACTGTCGTGGACAGACCTGAAAGACCCTTTCGGGAGGACACTTGTGTGACCTTACCCCCTACTATAGAACTGGTTAGAACATTACCCAAAACATGTTGTACAGACACTTGTGTTTATTCCACGTTCATCGTTATCATGTGCCTTTTATCCTTGTACTTAAGCCTTTTGGCTTTTATGTATTTTTGTCTTTCGTATTCATGTTTGAAAAAAACATTCAATAAACGTGTTCTGAAAAAGTATATAAACTCTTGTCTTGTTTGTTTTCGTGTCACAAGTGACATTTCTCACACCATGGCTACCTCTACTGTCTCTGCTCCCTCTTCCTCTACTGTCAAAGTCATCGACGAACACTTAGATCGTGCCAGTTGGGAGACTTTGTATCTTCGTCATCCCTTTAACATGCTCATTGCTGGACCTAGCGGTTCTGGCAAAACCGAATTCGTCAAACGTTTGATCGAACATAAACATCATTTGATCGATCGGCCACCTCAACGGATCGTGTGGTGTTACAAAGAGTGGCAATCGGCGTACAGCCTCTTGCGAGAAAGTCAAGGCGATTCCATCGTGTTTGTGGAAGGCATTCCTAAAGAAGACGACGGCATCGTCTCTGACTCCCGTCAAACCCATTTGGTCATTTTCGACGACATGTTAGGAGAAGACGAAGAAGCAATTAAACTGTGGTTCACGCGCAAAGGGCATCACCGTAATGCCAGTGTCGTTTACATCACCCAAAATTTGTTTCAACAAAGTAAAGCCCATCGCACCATCAGTCTCAATGCGCATTACGTGGTCTTGTTTAAAAGCCCTCGAGATAAATCGCAAGTGCAAGTCTTAGCCAAACAGTTAGGAACGCCTTGGCTGACTCAGGCGTACGACGATGCCACTCAAACGCCACACGCCTATTTACTCGTCGATTTGAAACCTACGACCCCCGAGGATTTGCGATTTCGTACCCACTTGTTTCACCACTGGTGCCAAGACGGAGGGCCTGTCCTGTACACGTCTCCGTCCTCGACTTCATTTCACTCCCCATAAAAAAATCTATAAAAACCTCAGCCCCTTTTTCGTCTGTCTCACACAGTGTGAACATGACGTCCCTTCAGTCGCATCTTCCCGTAAAATTGATTCGTGCCTTGTATGGCATCAGTCGAGAAAAAAATCCACAAACACGAGCTCGTGTCTTAGAAGCTAGTCTCAAAGAAGTCTTACGATGGTTCACGGTGACAGCACGTCAAATACTCCAAGGAATCATTCAGATTCCTCATCAAACCCAACGCTTTTTCGATCGAAACAAAGTTGCTTTGGTCCAACTGGCCGATCCCCGCATCGATACTCAAACCAAAAAACAAATCATTTTGAAACCTGGAGGGAGCGGTACTCTAGGAGGGGTCATCATTCGCTCACTCTTAAGATGGGATCCTAATGCCCCCAAAGTTATCCCCAAGACAAAAGTCCATCGAAGCCCCAAGAAGAAAAAGAAAAAGACCAGGTCCCCAAGAAGAATAACTTCTCCAGTGGCAGGACCCTCCTCTTACCAGACACCACCCCGGAAAAAGAAAAGAAGCCCCCAGAAAAAGAAACAGAAAAAAAGTCCCCAGAAAAAGAAAAGTCCACAGAAGAAAACTAGTCGCAAGAGAGGCACTTCGGCCAGGACGCAACCTTACACTCGCAAACCACGACCTGCCACAGCGGTGACTGCGTCTCCGGCAGCCTCACGTTTATCCACTTCTCCGTTGATGTCACCAGGAACTGAAGAGTACTTGGAGACGTTGATCACACCAAGAACTTCTCCGTTGATGACCCCCAAAAGAACTTCCTCAGTGGCAGGACCTTCCAATTTAGCGGCAGTGGCTGCTGCTCACAAAGTACCTTCTCCCAAAATCAAAGTCCATGAAAGATCGGGCATGTTACAAAGTTTACTGGATTTGTCCAAGCAAGAACTGGCTCGATTTAGTCCGTTGCGTACCCCTGCACGACGTGTCATGCCTGTCCTCAAACTGATACGACGTAAAGACAATCAGTGGCGACGCGTTCCAGTATAAAAAGACCTGTGACCAAGTCGGGGTATCAGTGAACTTGTAAAAGATGTCACCTCCAAGAAGCCACAAAAGAAAGAGACAAAGGCAGACGCGTCATCCGACAAAGCGCTTAGCCAAGCATCGACGTTACCCTAAGAAAAGACACAGTCGTTCCAAGAAAAAGAGGCGTCAACAAAGGGGAGGATTCCTTGGCGATTTTGGAAAAAACATTGTCACCTTTATGACAAAGCGATAGTCCCAAAAAAGAAGATAAAAGGGTGTGTGTTAAGTCATCGACGTTAGTGTCTGTTTGGTGAATGTCCCGGAACCCACAAGCAAAGATGTCACGCTGCAGAAAACCCCAAGGAAAGAAAAGAAAAGGACTACCACCACGTTTAGCCAAACATGGGGACATGTTATCTGTCCTGTCCAAAGCTTCTCCACCCCTACGGAAAAAACTCATTCAAACGGCCTCCAAAGAGGTCATCGATACCGTGTGCGAATGCTGTTTGAACGTTTTGAAAGGCACGATCCCTTTGTCCAAACACCAGAAACAATGCTTAGGCAAACATCGTCACGTTCTTCGGAAAATGGTTCAAAAGAAAATTCCCATTCGTCAAAAAAAGAAGATGTTGGTCCAACGTGGAGGCATTTTACCTCTCTTGTTAGGCCCCATACTGAAAGGAGTCTTGGGAACCATGTTGGGAGGACTGGTGGGAGCAAGATAAAAAGGCCCTCGGAAGTCCCAAGATCTCAGAATCGACCCCTGACAACCCCATGGAAGGACGAAAACTAGCTTTAGTGCCTTACAAACGATGGATGGAATACCATCGGTGGCAAGAACAACGCACCCCGCATTTACCTCCCAATCCCAATTTGAGCGAGATGTCCCAGTTACAACACGAATTGCAATCCTTGATGGATCGCCAAGATTTGTCCGAAACAGAAAAATCGCAAAAGTACGATCAACTCTTGCAAAGACTGCAACTCTTTCACGAGAAAGCTTTAGACGAAACAGCTTTACCCACTCTAAAAGATTTTAAGACCTTGATGAAAAGTCCAGCACAATCATCATCATTACCACCACCATTACCATCCCCAAGGGTCACCAGAGATGCTACCCCACAAAGACCTGAGGAAGAAGAGACACGCGAAGTGTTTCAAACATCGTCAGCAGCTCCCATTTCGAGTAAGATTGCAGCATCCTTGTTGACCCCGTCCCCCACACCCCAACGAGAAGAAATGAAAGCTTGGGTTAAAAAGATGATGTCCACGCCTCCTTCGACAGAAGTGAAAAGAAAGAAGGGAAACCAGAGGCGAAAAAAGAAAAGAAAACCAAAGCCATTCCATTGCCACCTCCACCACCACCACTACCTTCGACTTCTACTCCCGTAGCCCATCGGACACGTAAATCCGTTTCCAAACCACCCTTTCGACCCACCCAAAGTAGCATCACCGAAGAGTGGGTGACTTATTAACACACCAACACAAAAAATAAAAAATGGAAAAAGTCTTAGCCAGCATTTACTACGATCCCTCGCATCCTGCAGGTTACGCAGGAGTTCAAAAATTGTATCGTGCTGCCAAAACTCGACTGAAAAGTCTCCGTTTACCTCAAGTGCAACGATGGTTATAAGAACAAGCTACCTACACTTTACACAAACCCATTCGACGCAAGTTTGCCAGAAGTCGCACCCGAGTGGAAGGCATCGATCATCAATGGCAAGCCGATTTAGCCGATGTCTCTCATTTGGCCAGCTACAATCGTGGCTACAAATATTTGTTTTGTGTCATCGACGTCTTTTCCAAATTTGCCTGGGTCGTGCCCTTGACTTCCAAATCGAGCAGCGAGTTAGTGCGAGCCCTGCAACGGGTGTTGAAACAAAGCGGTCGTCACCCTCTTCGATGGCAAACGGACAAAGGCACCGAATTTCTGAACCAAGCTTTCCAAAAAGAATTAAAGAAACGTGACATTCATTTTTTTACCACCGAGAATCCCGAAACCAAGGCCAGCATCGTGGAACGTTTTCAACACACTTTGAAAGAACGCATGTGGAAATATTTTACGCATCACCACACTCTGAAGTACATCGACATCTTACCGCACCTGGTGCAAGCGTACAACCAATCTTACCATCGAAGCAAGACGTGACTCCCGACAACGAAGTGCTGGTGTTTGAGCGCCTGTTTGGTACGTCCCATGACGAGGGCTGTCCCCAAGAAAAGTGGAGAGTTGACCGTAGGAGATTGGGTGCGCATTGGCAAAACCAAACGCACTTTCGACAAAGGTTACTTACCTAACTGGACGACCGAATTGTTTCGCGTCACTGGACGAGTGCATGGCCGTCATCCTGCCGTCTATAAATTGGAAGACATGAACGGAGAAGTACTCAAAGGATCGTTTTATTTGCCCGAGTTACAACGTGTCACCAAAAAAGAAGACGACGTGTACTACATCGAAAGCATTCTCGAACGTAGAACCCGTAAAGTGGGCAAACGACGTGTCAAAGAAGTCAAAGTACGTTGGAAAGGATATCCACCCAGTTTCGATTCTTGGATCGACGCTTCGCAAGTCATCGACTATAAAAAGAAGAAGTGACCATCATGCCCTTTCACTCAGCAGACGCAGCTACGTCGACCACTCCTTCTTCACCTAGTTCTTCTGTGCAAGATTTACAAAAACAACCCTTGTGGGTGTGGTGTGGAGAACGTGTGCCTAAAACGCAAATCGTCTTTTTCTGCCAAATCTTCGTGGTGTATTGTGTCATCGGGGCAGCCATCGCCAATTTGAGTTTGCAACAAGGAGACAAACAATTGTGGACCATTTTATTGAGCAGTTGCATCGGTTACCTGCTTCCCAATCCCTCCCTGAAATTCTCCTCGAACGGGAACGTTGTGTCCAGTGCCAGTGCCAGTCACCACTCCAACAACCACAACCAGAACCCCATTTTGGGCGGAGACACACCTCTGACGTCCACTAACCCCTCGGACAGCCACAGAACTCTGGAATTATGAGTCACCAAAACCAATTTAACTTAACCTTACCCAGTGACAGTTCCATGGAGGTGTTTCCCAATAACATGTTGTGCTGTTACACGGCCAAATTACCTCAAGCCATCCCCTTAGATCACGAAGCCCATTGGGAAGTGGCTTTAGTAGAAATGATTCACCCGACCCAAGTCCTCAATGTCCTTAACAATCAAAATTATTTTACGGTGGAAGTTCATGACTCACAATTGCAACAAGAGTTGGATAAAATTGGCACATATAGCAATAAAACCTATGATGACAAAACTAGAACGTGGACCTACAACGTGGTGATTCCCGCAGGCTATTATTTCAGTGGTCAACATTTGGTCAACACCACAGCTGCCAAGTTTAATGGTGTGTTTGGGGAAGCTTTCAAGAATGACAATGTCAAGAACAAAAGTGTCACCATGGAGTACCACAAAGTAGCTCGTCGCTTCTTGATGAAATTTGAGCGAAGTAAAATCGTGTCCATTGTATTTTGTCCTGAATTGTTTGACATGTTGGGCGGAGACATGGAGATGAGGAAGAAATTAGAAGAAGAAAAAGGCGAATTACCAATCATTTACGACAACGCGACTTTTGGCCAGTATTTTCGTACCCCGGTAGAACTGAACCAAGGACTGAATTTGATCTTTGTGTACTCCGATGTAGTGGAATACAACGTGGTGGGACACACCTCCGTACCATTACTGCGTGTCATTCCTTTCAAAGTGGATTCTGCCACGAACGCTGACGAGGAAGGTGGAAACACTTATCACGTCCACCGCGAATTTGTCCATCCTCACTATTTGCCGGTCAGCAAGTCGTATTTGGACACGGTCAACATTACTATAAAAGGAGATTTGGGACAAAATATTCCATTCACCAAAGGAAAAGTCACGGTGAAACTCCATTTTCGAAAACGGTTCTCTCACGACTCGTAAGTAAGTCATGTATCCAGTGTACCGAGGGGTTGCACGATAGCGAGGACACGGTTTAGGAGACATGTTAAAATCGGCCTTTCGTTCGGTGGCCCCGGTGTTGAAACCGATGGTGACACGCGGATTGCACGCCTTGAAAGATGCGGCACTGACGCAAGGCAAAGAATTTCTCCAAAATGTCATCATCGACAAACAAAACCCTAAAGAAGCCTTCATGAGGGCAGGCAAAAATGTCTTGCTGCAAACGGGCAAAGACATTTTGGGCCGACGAGACACACCTATAAATGCCCTGCACGCTACCGAGTCAGGCATGCAGCAAGGACAAGGCAGAAAGAGACGACGAAGAAGAAAACACCCTTTCACCAGACTTCAAGCGAGAAAGGCCAAGAAAAGAAGAACCGTTCGAGACTTAGACGTTTTCGATTATTGAGAAAGAACAGAATAAAATGATGCACCGAGAGTCTTGCGCTTGTTCCAAGACGGAACTGGATCTGTTTGCCATGCCCCCCACCATGATGACCATGCAAGAATCCCAATGGGTGGAATTTCATCCCGTCTCCTCATTGACCGATTCCGCTCCCATCGAGTTTGAAATCAAAGGACAGCCCGAAGATTACATCGATCTGAATAGCAGTTACTTGTACTTAAAAGTCCAAGTTCTAGAAAAAGATGATAGTGGAGTAGATGACACTGACGAAATAGCTCCCGTCAACAATTTCATGCATTCCTTGTTCAGCTCAGTGGATTTGTACTTGAATAACAAACTGGTCAGCAGCAGCATGGATACTTACCCTTACCGTGCCTACCTGGAAAATCTCTTGACGTACGGAACAGATGCCAAGGATAGTCATCTCAATGCCTGTGTGCTGTGGGTAGCTGACACAGCGGGCAAGTTCGACACAATAGATGGAAGCAATTCCGGCTTTGAGGCAAGAGAAGAAAAAATCTTAAACAAGAAAAGTTTAGAACTGATGGATCGTTTGCATTTGGACATGTGGTTGCAAGAGAAATATTTGCTGAACGGGGTCAATGTCCGCTTGAGACTGAATCGCAGCAGTGCCGCTTTCCATTTGCAGGCTGCTGATCCTGCTAAGGCTCCTAAAAGCAAAATCGAGGAGGCCAAACTCTACGTACTACGCGTAGAAGTGTTACCTAAAGTGGGTAACGACATCAGTCAAACGTTGAGCAGAACGACCGCCAAGTATCCCATACGACGTGTGGAAGTGAAAACGTTCACCATTCCTGCTGGACTTCATTCCATGATCGAAGATCATCTGTTCCAAGGACAGTTACCCAAGCGTTTAATCCTTGGTATGGTCTCGAATTCAGCCTTCAACGGAGCCTTCCCTGAAAATCCTTTCAACTTTCTACACTTCAACGTGAAGAAAATCGAAGTCAGTCGCGATGGCAAGACCTTGTGTACCCGACCTTTCGAACCTGACTTTGATCCCAAAAAAATGAATTACTTGAGATCGTACTTGTCCCTGTACGAAGCCACCGGCCAGTTAGGAACCAACACCAGTCACGGCATTGAGTACGAGGATTATGCAGGAGGCTACGCTTTGTGGGCTTTCGATTTCACTCCAGACCAAGGCAGCGACGAGGGACATTTCCACCCTATAAAATCTGGCCAGATTCGTGTGGAACTTCAGTTTGCAAATAAACTGGACAAGACAGTGAACGTCATCCTGTATGCAGAATTCGATAATACCATAGAAATCAACAGTTTGAGAGAAGTCATTCTAGATTATTAGAAGTTATGGAAGACTGTTATCCCTCTTTCCCTAGTGGAGAAACTTTGGAGATGGACTGTAAGGAGACCGTGGAAAAAGAAGAAGTGATCATGATGAAATCGAGATGGCCAGAACAAGAAGCCCATTCAGTCTCCTGTTTTGCCAAACACTTAGTTGACAAAATGACGGAATTAATCAAGAAAAATTGCTATGGATGTCAAAACGATCATCCCAGTCAAATTCAACACGATAAATGCCTGATGTTAAGTCAAGAAGAAAAATTGGACGAGTTTCTGGACGAAGCTTGGAGCCTCATCTCGAACAAAGACGTGTTGCACCAGTGGTATAAAGACTTGCGTGAACATTCTTGTCCACCATTAACCACTCAAGAGATCCATCGTATCGAATCTCTCCTGAATCAGAGTGAGGAAACAGAACGAATAACCGTTTATTCGTCAGACATTTTCAAGCAAAAAGTCAGGATCGAATTGACGACTTATTATTACCTGTGAAGAAGAAGAAAAAACACAAATCAATGGATACCTGGGAACTTTATTACCTTTTGAACCACAGTTCGTATACGGCTTCTTGGAATCCTGTCGTCTGTGCTAAAGATGAACTCCCTCATCGCAAACCTAAAGACCATCAAGCTTACGTAATCAACACGGACGACAGTCATCTCCCAGGAACCCACTGGGTAGCCGTCTACTTTCCTCAAGAAGGATGTGTGGAATATTTCGATTCGTACGGATTGCCCCCTTTGGAAGACGATATCATTGACTTTATGAGAAGAAATGCTCAAACCACCCGATTCAATAATGTGAAATTACAAGGCACAGATTCCTTGGTGTGTGGACAGTACTGTGTGTATTTTCTGCATCATCGCAGCCTGGGCTATTCCTTAGAACATTTAGTGACTCATTTCGATCCTCGTTCTTCTTCTAGAAACGATGTGAAAGTAGATCGATGGTTTTGTGACCATTATGCTTATCTTTTGTCTCAAGCTAGGAAACGTAGTGTCCATCAATGGCCTAATGATTTCCAACAGTGGAAATCACAATTTCATTCACAACGTTGTCAGCCCTGTTTAAAGTAGATTGTGCATTGAGAAAAAAATGTTTGTTATTTGAAAAAAATTGTTTGATGTTATATTGTTGGATTATTGTTAAAAATGTTAGAGTTGTTGTTTAGTGTTAAGTGATTTTTGAATAAAAAATGTTGTGTTTTGAAAAAATGCTTTTGTCTTTTGTTTAGCTATAAGACTGTTGGATTGATGCTCTTTCATTTCTTACTATCCCTCTCATGAACGTTGCGGCTGGAAAAACCGTGTGGGGGATGTTTTCCTTCACGTCCGCGCTTTGACTTTAAGAACCGGTTTGTTCCCAGTCTAACCATCCATTGTCGACTCATCCTCCTACGAAGATGTGCTCCAAACTAGCTAAGCTCAACGAAGCCTACGTGAATTTGCATAGGGTCAGACACAGTCTGATACCGAAGCCAGAAGAAATAGAGAATGTGAGAATGTTAAAAATCACTGAAGACCTGATAGAAGAGCTCTTCAGAGAAGAAATGAACAGGGAGAAAGAAGAATGGACAGAGAAGTACAGACTTCAGAGACATTAGCAACAGCAGCAACAACAGCAGCAGCAGCAGCAACCTGAAGCTGACAGAGGCTTTGTCGATTGCCGTATCGACACCAAAGAGTTCTTCTTCTCTTTCCGAAGAAGCAGACCTATCGCCAGAAAGTCTATCCTCAGAGGACATCGCATTCTTAGAAACTAAAAAAGAATGCCATAGCAAACAAAAAACAGCCCTTTTCAGGGCTACCCCAATACTCTAGAAAAGAAATAACGATCCATTTGCCAATGTGTGTAGGTAGAGTAGTGTGAAAATAAACACTAACTCTTTTTTAAAAAAATGTCAGGGTATGTGTTAGTGTGTTAGTGTTTGTAAGTGATTAAGTAAGTTGGTATGGATAGTAGATTAAAATGATGTTTGTTTTTTTTGGCTGTTACAGGTGTATATTTGGGGTTAGATTGGATTGCTTTGCGTATGTGGATAGTCTATTGAAGTGATTTATAAAAAATTTTACAATAGTGATGGGTAGCATAAAAAAGTGAGTGAGTGTTTCTTTTAGGTCCGCGCGTTGTTTTGGGTCATGATCTAGGTAAGATCAATTTTATGTTATTAGGGGGATGTTTTCCATCACGTCCGCGCTTTCACTATAAATTGAAACTCGCTGGGCAGTCTAGCTACCCTTGTTGATTGATCAACACAGCCAGAAGAATGAATAGCAGAATAGTGAAACTGTTAGAACTCCAGATGCACCTGGAATATGCCAGGCGCATAGTAAACGAACTATCAGCGGAGGCTATCATAGAAGAAGCAAGAATGAAAAAAGAAGAGGAGGAGAGAAGAGAGAGGGAAGAAGAGGAAAAGAAAAGAGAAGAGAGGATGTCGTTCAATATTCCCGAGACAGAGGATTGGGGTGTTGAAGCGAATCATCCTCCCTCTGCGCTCCCCAGAAGAAAGGTGAAAGAAGACTGGGGAAGAAGATGCGTGTGTGGCGCCAGGCCAGGAAGGTGCAACCATTAGATAGGTGCATCAGGAGTTCAAACAAAAACCAACAGCCCTTTTCAGGGCTACCCAATACTCTAGAAAAGAAATAACTATCGATTTGCCAATGAGTGTAGGTACAGTAGTGTGAATATAAACACTAACTCTTTATTTATAGTGAGAGTGTATGTGTTTGTGTGTTTGTGTTTGTAAATGCTGAAGTAAGTTTGTGTGTTTGTAAATGATGAAGTAAGTTTGTGTGAATAGTAGATTATGGGTTTATTTATTGATTCTTAGCGTATGTAGAGAGTATAGTTAGGGTTATATTATATGAAATGAGAAAGTAGGGGGATGTTTTCCTTCACGTCCGCGTGTTGTTGGGTCATGATCTAGGTAAGATCAATTTTATGTTTTAGGGGGATGTTTTCCTTCACGTCCGCGCTTTCACTATAAGAACCCACAGTGTTGGTCGTTCGCACCATTCTACGGAATAACGGAAAGAAAATGGTAGCTGTATCTGACCTGTTCAACAACTTGAGACACAATTATTACTGGATAGTAGATGGAGTATATGTTGTAGAAAGAGTAGAAAAGGAATGGAAATATCCAGTTACAAGGGATTTTGTGACCAGACAAGTGAGGAGTCTGAAACTAGCTATGGATCTCCTTGACGGTATGTTACAAGAAGAAGTGAAGAAAATAAGAGGATTAATTAACCCTCCCTATGTAAGAGTAGGTAGCTTAAAGGAAGCTCTAGATAATACAACATTAGTAAGATGCTTCCTACAAGATATCTTAGTTTGGAGTGAGTGGTCTTTTGTGAAATGGGGTGTTGACCAACTTATAAAAGCCGAGGAACTTATGAAACGAGTGCTGACCCAAGAAGTAGAGAACATAAAGGAAAGGTGGACTAAAGAAAGAAAGGAAGAACAGAATAAGAAGAAGAAATTAGAATTCGACCAACTGAATAACAACTGGATGAAAATACAGGCCAAGTTCCGAGCCATGGGTCACCCGGACTGGATGCCGGAAACAGAAAAGAAAAAGAAGAAAGGAATGATGGACAAAATAAGAGGATGGTGGAAAAAGTTAAGAAGTTAAAAAGAAGAAGAAGAAAAAAACCCAAAGGCCCTTTTCAGGGCCAGCCATATTTCTCGAAAAGAGATAGCCTTTGAATTGCCTACCCCTTTCTTTAAAATTTAAATTGAAATTTAAATTTAAAAAAATTTAAAAAAAAAAAAATCCCATGTTCAATTCCCCTTGACGCTAGATTGTCCCACGATTTATTCCCATGTTAAATTCCCCTTGACGCTAGATTGTCCCACGATTTTTCTCCATGTTAATTTTCCATTGACGCTAGATTGTCTCAAGGGTTTTTTTAATGCTAATTCCCATTGACGCTAGGGTATCCCCTTTCACTACTTATCTGCGACAATCGATTTTTACCGCTTTCTTGTAATATTCATTGTCATGTTTTCTTGGTTGGTTGATTGTAGATATAACGGCCCATTAGCGCTGCATGGCTGTCTGATAAAGATTTATGTATCAAAAGGTTAATTATCAACGGGCGGTAAACGTACAGATACACAAATATTAGATGGTGATGATAATATATGAAGGCTCGCGATCAACGGGAAAAGTAAATGGTGTGTAAAAGGGGTAGTTAGATAATAAAACAAAATTTAGGGCGATTAACTGTACACGTATTGGTTAAAAATACACAAAGGAAATATGTTGCACATCAGCTATATTTTTGAATAAATTTTTACATCCGTAAAAAAATTAAAATACAGGACACACTTATCGCACCAAAATGTTTCTTCATGTTTTGAACATTGTACTAACTATCGTGTGTATGTTGGATATCAAAAGAATCTATCAGAACGTGCTTCACCGTGAAGGGTCCATGAAGTACACACAGTGTTTCATGAGAATATTGGTCAGTAATAGGCTTTCAACTTCCTATTGCATAGCGACTGGAGTACTAGTGAATATAAGAAGATGATAGGGTTTAACATATGTTTGTTTTCAATATATTTCGATGTAAGGTCTATTGGCCTAATTTCGGCTAACAATATAGATGCATAATCTGGCAAGTGAATGTTTGCAGTGTGATTTCCACTAATAGTGGAAGAGTTTGTCTTTGATTTCATTCCTGCATGGGGAGTTATAGTATTTCGGGTTGCTTTAGAAGCCACGGAGATGGTACAGAAACAAACGACTTTTGGATGTTTGAAGGGTCAATATTAGCATTGTCAAGGCTGAAGATATTCTAATGCCAAGGTAAGGTATCACATTTAAAGGCTGGAGCTTAACTGTAGGGCATATTGTAAAGATAATATATTTCTTCGATGTGATAGAAGTGGCTCATTCGCTCAAGGCAAATTACATTCACATGGGGATGTTCTAAATGCTCCCTAAGCAAGTCGTATTGTCTGATGGTGAATTCGGCCTAGCTGATTTAAATTTCACTTCTCGCTGGAGCGTTAAAAACACAGTCCATAGTCCAGTTTGGATCTAATAAAGGTTCTATATAGGTTAAGGACAACTTTTCTATCAGCACACGTCAGTACATCTACTTTGAGTAAATAAAGTTCTTTCAAGCTATTAGTTTTCAGTTTCTTAATGTGCGGAGTGACGGAGAGGTTTCTGTCGACGATTCTACCTACAGACTTAGTTTTCTCAACAACCGATATAATTGTTCTGTCAAGCCTGATGTTAGGATCATCGTGTTGTCTTCGAAACTGCCAACAATGCATCCAAATGTTTTTTGATCTTGAGGATTTGCAACCATTGGCAGTTGCCTAATTTTGTTTATATTTTGATACAATTGTCTTTCAAACTATTTATATGTGTTTTCGATCGCCAACATTTATCAGACAATGACAAACATGTCGGAAGCAATCCACACCAGGGGCCAAACTCTTCGTAATATTATTATATGTAATGTTAAGAAACGTAACAGATAAAATAATACCCGGAGAGGGTGGAGTCCACTCATACTTTAAATTCCCTATCGGAGCAAGAGTTCAATAAAAAAATGGCTTTTTAGATTCAGATCCTGCAGGTCAATGATTGTTTCCTACTTCCATGATGTTTCATGTGCCGTTTCAAAATCGAAGAAAAAAGCTACATTATGTCCTTTCGTGATAAAAAGACCCATCGCGAATGAATATTTCAACCCTAGCCAAATGATAGTTGGTACTACGGTCATATAGTAAGCCACTTTGGAAAGGAGATTTTAAATTGTTAGTCTCCAAATACCAAACAAACCTTTTGCATTCATCATTTTTTCCATTGTTAATTTTAGATGTCAGATCGAGATCGAGATCGAGATCTGTTTTTTCCTTTACAATTATTTTGTCGGATTGTGTTTCATACGTTCTTTAAAAAGAACGAGAATTTAAAAGAGAATCTTAGTTGTTATGATGTTCTCTCATATTCTTTAATTAGGCATCGAATGTTAGCCCGGAATATACGGTACCTACTTAGTTGTTACATTTGTGCAATGCTTTTCGAGTTGTCTAAAGGCCTCCTTAAAATCTTAGGTTAACCGCGGATTTTGGTTCTTATAGAATTCGATGAGGACAAAGGAATGGATTCTTCTGCATTCTCGAGAGAAATAGATGTAAAATAGCAAACATAATCATTAATCATTGACGTTTGAAAGGTATATCGGTTAAGTCTTGTTTTGCAAAGTTAGAATATCTCTGATGCTAGCAAGATTTCAATATGTTCACGCTCAGTTCAATTGGAAATACTAAACATTTATGTTCTAAGGGATGTACCACCTATAGTGTTGCATGATTCCATTAGTCCAAATTGTTAGTTTCTCCAGGATATACTCTTCTTTGTCAGATTAAATATAGATGGGATGATACATATTTGTAATGCTAATGTAGTTTCAATTCTGGAGGTATGGTTAGTTACTGTAAAATAATAGCGGATATTGGTGATTTCATCTTTAATCTGAGTTACCACATCAAACATATATGCAAAATCGCATGTTCAAATTATCTTTCCCCGTTATTCCATCACCAGGTTTTGTCAGTATTTCATGCAAATGCTAAAGATAATCGCAATTATATACACATGTACACTCTTACTATTACATTGTCCGAACAATTTATGGCAGATTTCTCATTTTATTCTTTTTATGAACCATTTGCCATAATGTCTACGTTTCTGCTGTTCGATAATCTGTGTCGCGAAGAAACGGTGTAATATTCAATAGCGGGTTTATTGCAATGAGCAATGTTTGTCATAACGCGCGTGAGTCGTTAATGATTCCGACGGTAACAACAGTGGCAAGCGACCAACGGTCGCCATCTTCACATGTAGAAACTGTCTAAATAATAATGACGGCTGAAATAATAGCACAACTAGAACAGATTATCGCTAATACAACACCGCCAACAAGCACAATTATATCAGCGACATCAACACAGCCGGAGTTTAATATTAGTTTTCCAACTCCGATAAAAGCATCGGCAGGATCACCTGGATCCACCCATTGAAGCTTAGAAATCGCACTAGCACAGATGCGAGTTTATAATAGTTTGCCAAATGTCAGAGTACAATCATTTGGTGGATTACCTGCCAACAATTCACTTGCATTTGCATAGAAAACTAAAACTGATGGAACACTCATCAGAAAGTTTTCTAATCGAACTGATCAACGATGAATTTCAAAGCAGAATCAAATCTATTACTAGGGGAGAATCAAAGATCGCAATAAGGGTACACGTGCCAACACTCAGTGCTGCCATTGAAACATCAATGCCAGAATTCGCCGTTGATATTGATATATATCAATCGGCGATCAGAACTGTGTTAGGATGGCCACTAGGCCAACCACCAACACCAACAACACCACCACAACCACGCCAATCTGATTTTAAAGTTCCATTTACAGTTAGAGGTGCAAAAAATCTCACCTGGATATTTAATGATATTGTTGTAACAGACAAAGAACTCAAAGATTCACGACTACGTGGAGATTCTATGATACAACTCGCTGGGAATATAACACTAGAATTTTCGCGTACACGTGAGCGATTACGCCTGTTATTTGAACGTTATATATATCTGAGTATCCAAACTATGACCTTAAGCGAGCAACTATTATTGCAGTTCAGCACTTAGAAAAGGAAAATTCTGACGATTGTCACTTTCACGAAGCTATAATACAAACTGTAATTCATGAGGGTCCCATCCCTCATTCAGCAGCAGGCAATGTTTATCAGTCCAAACCTTCAGTTACAGCAACATACAAAGCAA
Source organism: Sinohyriopsis cumingii (assembly GCA_028554795.2). Lineage (NCBI taxonomy): Eukaryota > Metazoa > Mollusca > Bivalvia > Unionida > Unionidae > Sinohyriopsis > Sinohyriopsis cumingii. The sequence continues at coordinate 109,625,940 of CM068831.1, read as the reverse complement.
ATTTTCTTGCCTATTTGACGATTTAGCTACAATTACTTGACATCAATGGTATGCAAATTGATCCAATCGTCGATGAATATTTACACCAGATCACCGAGACATGGGGAAGAAAAAACAACGATACGTTAACAACAACAATTCTCAAACATAATAATGATCAAATTGGTAGTTGTCGTCACGTACCACCAGATATAATCAACATCACATCGACGGTATCTATGACGCTCGTTTGGGATACTGTCGATGGTAGCTATCAAGCAGGTGCTAGCATCACACTTGAAAAATCCAAACAAGCACCGGGATCTCTAGTGATCCAGGGATATATTTTTTTTTATAACTATGCTCCTGAGGTTCCCCTTAGTCATTTGTCTGTATCACTGCCTTTTAATCCTGTTTATTTACGATGTCATGATCAATCTTTGTCACGGATACATTTTCGCCTTACTGATCAAAAAGATGCATTTGCTTGGTATCCGTAAGAAACAATTATTTGTTAATTTGTATATGCGTGACAGATCACAGCCTAAACGCTGGACGCTAGAGTTCCGAACAGTCCAGTCAGATCGTGAAACGATCTAGAGATAAGACAACAAGTATGAGTTTAAATAATCAGCAAAATTGAAACTATATTGTAATTTGTTGTTGTTATTGTAGTGCTTAGATCACTAGCGATCCGACTATGTGTTCCATCGTACAGTGCGAAACACTACAACAATCCGAGTCTGCCTCAGAACGTTCACACTGGAACGCTTCACTTTCTACTATACATTTTTATATATGTCTTATACGCTAACCTACAACAGTTTTGCTTCATATTCTTGAGAGAACGCTGATCTAATTTTCTCTAATGGCGCTGAAAGTGGAACGAATTCAGCAATTTTTTTTATCATCACTGGTCATAACATGAGACCTTATTATTGCTTGCTGGGGGAATTTTAAAATCGATTTTCATCTGCAAGTGTATATATACCTTATTCATGTCGTTGCAAAATCATCTGTGATATTTTCAGGATCAAGTGGATCAATAAGTAGTATATTATCTTTATGTATTTTTCAATCGCAGAAATAATTGCATTAATATTTTTTAAATTCATTATATATCAAAAATATTTCTTTAAATAAACGATTGTCTGCTATCACAAAATGAGATAATCATCGATGGTATTTCGTGAGAGTATATTTTATAAACAGACATGCTGCCACTGTAAGCTGATGGTGTTAATACATTATTTTAAGTCCAAAAGGCTTCTGCACTGGTTAATGTTAATTTGTGCAAAGGTACTCCACTCAGTGAATCACTAAATTGTCAAACGACATTTTAGCATGTCCAAAGGGAGATCTCGGCGAGCTTGACTATCCCAGGAATTATCCATGTCTAGGTCAAGTAATTAACATTGTTCATACATTACCAAGTTAGATTTCAGATTATATTCACAGCATCTCAGCGAAACATAGCTGTCTCCTACTATATATAAAATATACTTTCGTTCGTGGTATGATTCGAACATGTAATAATTTCGACTAGGTATTGGTAGTCAGATGATCTATCGCTACGCCACAGCGCATGTTTTCTTACTAGAATTTCTGAACTCATATTTAAATTTACTCACTCGTTATTAAAGCCAAATACAAAATATGGAAAGCAATTAACAAAGTCAGGCTAATGAATGAAAAACAAGTCTGATTTGCGAAAGAACACTCTGCGTTCTGAGTTTAATTTCCTCCTGGGATTGTGCGAAAATCATTTATAGACTTACAGAAATTGAACTTCTTACAAAAACAATTTTTAAAATAGCCCAACGTTTTGATTTCCCCAGGGATTGTGTGAAAGATGTCACACAGAGACACACATCAATCAGAACGTCTTTACATCGCTTCATTAATTAAGACAGAATTATTGATCTGCCTTATTTTTAAAATAAGGTTGGATTACAGCAACACCAGGTGGACGGAGATTAAGGTGCATTCAGAAATAAAGTTTTAGTTCCTGTTACAATGTTTAGTCCCAGCAGAGTTATGTCTACGTTTTTGGGTTTAATATTATATGTATTGAAATTTTATTCTTTGAATATACCGCTTCGATGAATTGTTTCTACCATCTGCGACAAGCTTTACTGAATATGAATTAATATGAAAATATTTTCCAGCTGCAATCATTGATGGAAATTCTACCTTTCCAAATTTATCGAATAAACTGACCATGCACTTTTTGTATTTACAAGTGCCAAGATTATTTGTTTTATCAAAATTAATATGGTCGATAACAAAGCCATCATTGATCAAGCCATTAAAACATTCATAAACAAATGTATGGGAGAGATACTTTTTTTTCAGAATGTTCTGCGTTCCCACACCAATCATGAGCTAACCCGTATATATATATATATATATATATATATATATATATATATATATATATATATATATATATATATATATATATATATATATATATATATATATATATATATATATATATATATATATATATATATATATATATATATATATATATATATATATATATATATATATGATTTTGTATTGAGATAATCTTTAGTGTAATGATTAAGACCTCATCTCGTCAGGTCCCGCCAGGACCTACCCCCATGGATTTGATCAATTCGTTTAAACGAATCTCTTCATGTGAAAATAACGCGGGTTGCACTAAAAATACACAAACGATACATTTAGTAAATGAATTAAGGAGTAATTGTTTTACTATCTCATCTGTCGTCGCTCAGTTTTGCCAGCAGAAAAATTAGCACCTCGAGAATTTCATGAAGATGTTTAACGCTCGTGTGTTCAATACGGACATGGACGTCTATGGAATACTAGGATTCCAAGGACGTTATCTCGATTGACATGGCTGCATGGTATCCCGGAAGCTTTCTTGGAATGGTTGAATGTAAGCCTCAGTTTTTGAGATTTAGACATCCGACACACGAAATGACTCGAGTTGCGATAAATGGCCAGCTACCGGATTTCTGTCTTACATAATTTGCCAAGAATGAACCATTTGAATTTGCTGCGAATGTTAACCTAATCATTTTTAATAAGTATCAAAGAAGCTCCACGAGGACATTAGGGAGTAAACAATGAGTTAATAAGGAATTATTCTGAATCTGCAGATTATAAACCTCTTCCTCAGTATTTAAAAATGAACAATTGTCGTAGCCATCATCAGCATCATTGGTTCATGATCGCGTGTCGCAATATAAAATGGTTTATGGTAATGGTCCTGATGGTTCTGGTAAAACTTCATGTGTGTTAAGATTGTTTAAGCCAGATAACCCCACCGACATAGTACTGCTAACCCCAACTGACCGACTTGCCATGAAGACGAAATATAGAGGTGTTAAGTCTCATGCTTATCACAGTTTCTTTCAATGGACTCCAGACAGAATGGCTAAGAAATATATTCATAAGATCATTATGTATGGTATCTAAAGATACTTTAAAAATGTGTCATGATTGGCTACCGACAGAATCAACGGCGATTATCATGTGCGGTCATCATGGTCAACCTCCCCAATCACAGGATAATCGCTACAAGGCTGGTAAAAAGAATATGTCGATTATTAAGAGGAAAGATGGAGGACCACAGGGCCACCGATGATTCATTGAAGCTAAATGCAAGGACCAGACTTAAATTCAACAAGATTAAATGTAAGATGATGCGCAGTGAGATTCCAGAGACTATCATTGCTGATTTATGGAATTTGTGGGGCCTTAATAATCTCATAGTTTCATCCGGGAAAATAGTTCGTGATTCACTTCCAAATAAATTATTATCGCTTCATAAGGATGAATTTCCAAAGGTATTAGTCCCATTATGTTATCGCCCAGCAGATACCCACAGACAAAACATTGACCTGAGATTTCGGAATCCGTGAAGAAATAAAAGCTCGTTGTTAATGATATTGTTTTTGTCCTCATTGACGCTGTTGAAAAAGCTTTAGCACAGCCATCATGCTGGACCCTAGCATGTGCAATAACAATTCATTCATTGCAGGAACTAACAATTAATGATACCAATATTTTGGATTGTCGATGATTACGTTGAATGGTCAAACTGTGGTTTATACTGTGGAAGGTAATCAGCCTCAGAAAATTAATGAGGTTACGGTAAGGAAGAAATTAGCTGGGTATCGGCTAAATGATAAAAAGCATAAACGGCAGTTTGATCTTGCTCCTGAATTAATCATGGAGTTGAAACAACGAGAAAACAATCACTGCGCGATTTGTAACGCTATTATGTCATGGCAAGATTATCCTAATGACCCACGACAATTTACCGTGGACAGAATCAATAACAGCTTGTGCCACACACGTGTGAATGTGATGCTGATCTGTTTTGAATGTAACAGACGTAGGGGCGCTGTTGTTTTCATTTGCTAACGAATCCATGTTGGTGGTAATTGTGTATTTTCAGGAATTACCCGTAATTGTTCACTGACAAATACACATGGAGGAGCCGTCGAATCTAGTATGTAGATTGCAGGCCTACCTGTAGATCATACTAGACTAGAAATTGTATGTGTGTTTACACTCCAAATAGGATCAGTTGCTCTTTTTTGCCACCTTCAAGTTGGACAGGTTCATATAAATACCTGACCGTCACATTACCGTGTGATGGTTTCCGTAAGAGAGAGTGGCGCCTAACCTTTATGCGCTTCTTCGCGATTGCATCGATGGGTTTCATAGAAATTCCACGAGTAACTTCGTTGTTTAACGTGGAAATCACACTTGGCAGCCTTGCAACCCACGTCTGATTTTAATCTTATGTTGTTGCACCAGTGATGTTACTGCACAAAGAAATTCTTTGCCAGGATCATCCTGTAGCAATCGTGGCCATTACAGGCCGCTAGACGGCCCATGTCCACGTTGATAAATTCGATCAAACACGGCTGAAGCTTCATTTGCTGTTTTAGTTGTTAATGGTTCCGCTTCTTGGTATCTGCTTCCAACTCCGACGAAGGTCAACGCATAATTCTATGTACGCGAACGATACTGTCATTGATGTTTTCGTTTACGCGCTGAGTCAGTTACAACAGTGTCATTGGGTAAAAACAAAATATCTGTCTGATGAACTTCGTTGGGAGTGGTAACATCAAAACAACCATATTGAATTGTTTTAGGCGGTGACAGGTAAATTTACCATATTTCTTGTCTGGATAACCAATCTGTTGCAACCTTACGCGCTACTCCTACTGCATCAGCAAGTTTACTAATAGCCACTGTGCCTTTCCAGTATTTTCTTGGACTATGATAAATTGTCTCCATTATTATAATTATTGGACAATTAATTGCCAGACCTCCCCACGAATTTACCACTCATCGCTGATCTTATCAGCCAATTGGCAAGTGATTCGCTTAGAGATTTATTCTTTTTTACAAACTTGAATGTTTGACTCAACATGACATAGGCGGTGTGTCGTTATTGTCGATCTTGAATTTTATACGCATCATCATGAACATGGCACGCTTTGACCAATCGCATATACTGGATATTATCCTGGGTTCGGTTGATTTCTTTCGTCGAGTCTAATATCAAGTCGAATTCCAGGGCCACAATAATTATATCCCGGAAGATGTTTTTCTCCAGGGCACTTAGGTCATGTAGTTCCTATTAATCTATTGAGTGCTTTATCGCTATCACCGCCTTTTGACGGCTCGCGAGACGCTACAAATTTGTGTTTTTGTGTAACACATTTCACGTAAATACCTGAAAATACACGTCGACGATTCTTCGTAGTTGTTCTTTAGACTCCACTAGTATCAGTGTTTTTTTTATACCTCGAACACAATATAAACTCATATACTTATCATATTTCTACCACATGAATGTGATTGACTTCTAAACAACGCGAGAGCAGGAGCCATCGAGCATCATCCGGCATTACCAAACACTGTTCGTACAATTACCATTGGCCCATCTGGTTCTAGTAAAACAAAGTTGTTACTTAACCTGATAATGAGATGGCTCAAGTAGAACAAACTTTGTTTAATGGCACCATCCGTGGATGACTAACGATGTTATACTGTTCTTAAGGAATTCAATGAAAATGTAAAAGGTTTGGAAAACAATGACAACGGTGATATTACCACTCACATCGATGAAGCACCATCAGTCGATGATCTTGATGTTAGTATTAATAATTTAGTGGTATACGATAATATTATGCTCGACAAATAAACAAATCAAGCCAGAATATTCTCACGAGATATACATAAAAACACGGACGTCATTTACATCACGCAAAGATACGTTCAGATCCCTAAAGTCATCAGAGATAACTGCAATCGTTTGCTTGTCTTTAATGGCGTTGATACTCGTACGCTGCGAAATATTCATAAGACTTGGTGTCCCGGTGACATGGATATAATTAGGTTTATAAACGTCTTTGCAAATGCTCAGAAAAACCATGTATGGGTTTCTTACAATAAATTTAAACGATCCAAGAACACGATATGGCATTGGTCTGGATAAAATCTTTGGTTGAGCCACCTGTGTAAGCGCTATCCAAGTGAGAAGGTTTGGTTAAAACCATCGATTCACCCCATAATCTTTTGGTGACATTTTTTGGTAATTTCCTGAATCATTATTATAGTGAAGTGGTCTGCGTACTCGCTTAAGCCTTCCGTACTTTGTGTGACCAACTTTGTTGTGAGCCTTATTTTGACCGGATATTTTGTCTGTTCAGCATCCCTCCTCAGCCCCTTGGTATAAGCCTTATTTTGCCCGAATTAGTGGTCTGCTCAGTGTCCCTGCTGCTCACAATTTTGAAAGTGCTTCAGGAGTAGCTTCGATTGTTGTAAATACTAGGGCCCTTCAGGATGCAATTCTTTTAAATACACATAAACAATACATTGCAGTAAGGGACACTTCATCGAGTTACTAAATTTTGTTCCAATTTTATATCACTAAACACCAACTTACAACCAAATGAATTAGTCAAACTCGTTCAACATCTGCCTACCTCATTTATTATACTATGGGATATCAATGCCCATACCATTTTATGTGGATCTTGGAAAATACGTGACAGAGACAAAAAGGTTCATTTGCAGACAAGGTTTGTGCCTATATAACACTGAGTCGCGGATATATTGACATCCCTTAAGAGGAACATACATATGCACACAGTTCTGACAATTTGTCCTCCTTCTCTGCTTTAGAGGTCGCTGATAGCGTTCACAACAGTGACCAGAAATAGACAAATTCCTCACTGCAAATACAAGAACGTCGACTTGGCCAATTTTGAAACACTTTGTAAGACTAGTCCTAATAGAGATACTTTTTTAAACGTAATGATCCAGTTAGATATTTTATTTCAACTTTAACTGAGATTGCAGATGAGTCAAGTCGTGATATAACTCTTAAAGAAGCAAACAACGATGGTTTAATAATGTTTTTACATAAACCTTTAGACAAAGTCGAAAAACGTAACAAATGTGCGCTAAAAAGACAGTAAGGGACACTGCCTGCAAAATAAACGAGGAAGGACAAAAGACAACTCTTTTCAACATCTAAAATTGAACACAAAAACATTTGACTTTAAGCATAACAGCACATACACTTGCTGAAAGTTTTTCTAAACGTTTATTATCCTCTAATAATTCAGCAGATTTTCTGAGGCTCAAAAGTCAAAAAGACTAGATACGTTGAAAAATCACATGAACTAATTCAGAAAGTTATAATCAGCAGTTTCCACTTTTCGAACTTATGGATGCTTTAAACAAGGCGCATGATACATCCACCGGTTACTCACGAAATACATTACCAGTTTTTAAAACACCTACCATACCCTCGCTAATGGGTCTTTTTGGAAATTTTCTATTATTTATGGACCACTGGCAATATACCCAAACCTTGAAAAGAGACCAAGGTAATACCTGTTCCGAAACCAGGTAAGGCTAGCACAGATCTCATGAACAAGCTCCACATTGTTTGGACGAGCTGTGTGTGTAAAACGGTGAAATCTGTTACCAATGCAAAGGTTATTTGGTATTTGGAGACTAACAATTTAATATCTCCCTTCCAAAGTCGCTTCCAATCAAGGAGAAACGTTATCTTCACAATAGCCTTAAAATTAAGATCAAACCCTTTAAACCCTGCTATTCAATCCAGATATAAAACACCATACTAACATAAAACATATGTCGTTCCTACCTTTAGCATTAAAATATATTTCAACCTTGACTTTTCAAAACTATAAAGGTCGTTTGTTTCTGTAATGCCTGAATCGCTTCTAAAACAACAAAGCATTTTTCGCAGCAAGAAGTGCAACATCTGAGATAAAACTTCGATTTTTGATGACTCCTATATGCACCTTCTCTCCCAATTGAACAACTACACAAACGTTTTCACTGATGGCTTAAAGGATGTTGGAATGATTGCTGTGGCCCTCATCTGTGGAAATCACACCACAAAGGTTCGCTTACCAGAAAGTTTTCTGATGAATTTGCTGCGAGTGGTCACATTCCTGTTAGCATTCTTACTCAACATTATGATCTAATTGGGTACTAGTGGTATTCAGAATATACCTATTGAATTAAATATGCCTTACCTGGAGCTTTGATTGCGAAAACAAAATCTGAGGATGTTTTCGAAACGGCGTCACATTCTGAAATTCCCCAGCTTAAAAGATAGATTTCCAAGAAAGAAGAAGTTCAGTAGAACCTTTCTGCTATGGGTTTTTTTTAAATTTTATTTTGGGTTCCTTTGGCGTAATTTGCAGTGGTTATTAATGAATCACAAGACTCTAGCAAAGTAATATAATGGATCTGATAGCTGAAAATATATACATTTCATGGTTTCCAAAAAACCCAAAACATTATCTGATTCAATAAATAGTTGTATAGAGATTGAAAAAGAATTATTTTAGAAGTGTAGTTGGGAATGTATTGTGAGTATTTGTTTCGAGAAGTTATTATAATTGTTTTTGTTTTTCGTTTCAAAGGACGAGTATCAATGCTTTCTTTGTTATTTCCATTAGCATCATCCTCTCTTTAACTTTATTGATGAATATGTCAAGGGTGCAATAAGCAGGGAATTGAAACGGTCATCTTTCGTGTCATTGGTCATTAGGTCATCAGATACAGTGTAACATGGAACAAAAATAGATATTGTCTGCAACGTAATGGATAATTTTCCTTTTCTGTTATTATTTGGATCGGAAAATGCATAATTATCGGATTTTGGGGTATCCTTTTTAATACATGTCGTTCTTTGCAAATTCTTCCCCTATATATATATATATATATATATATATATATATATATATATATATATATATATATATATATATATATATATATATATATATATATATATATATATATATATATATATATATATATATATATATATATATATATATATATATTGGATAAATTAACTATTCCAAAAACGAACAAGTTCTTTTTTCTCGGTTAGGTTTCCTTCTGTCTTCTGTGTGTTTTGGTTCTATATTCATTTTTTAGAGTTGTGATCTTTTATCTCTTAAAGTTTTGCAGATGCTGATGGGCTTCATTTATTTTGGTTTGTCTCCTTTATATAAATCTTTATATGCGGTCAGTTAGTCGACTGTGACCTGGGTCAAAATACTGGAATAATTACCTTTACAACTTTTTCGGTATATATTGTCTATAGTAAATCAATCATAAATTTCAACGATTGTTTCAGAAGCACGCTGTATGCAGTAGTATGAGCAGAACTTTAACTCTAAATTATGTTCAAATTGTTTCTTGTTTTGTTCCGCATTCTGTTATTTTCCTAGCGAGAAAGTTAGCGAATTAATGAATAGAATTTCTGTTGTGGATTACATTTGATAGACGTGTCCGTCGGGTACGCTAAATCATGTAGCAATCTATACTCGGGTTTACAACTTTGACCACAGTTTCAGCAGTTCTATCACGACAAAAGTACTTGCGCTATGGAATAGTCAGGTATGATCTTACTAATTGGAAATGTAATGTTTAGCTTTACAGCTTCTTCAGTTGCAATGTGTGATGGAGAAATTATTAACATTTTAAACATATGCATTTTCTCCTACACCTCTCACACGCCACTCCCTTCTCATACTCCAAGGGAATATAGTTTTGACATAAACACAACAAAAAGGTCGAATCGTTCAGCAAACTCATTTACTGAGTTGGATAAAAATTGTAGCAGTATCATTAGTGGATATTATTACTGACGTGATAAGTGTATTATTCAAGCGTACTGGACAAATTCTTTTCGAGTTGAACGTGTTATTATAATTGTTTAGCATTTGTGGATTTTTTATTGATCTTTTAATCGAAGGAGTAAATAATGCAACGGGAAGTATTAAATGCTAGTACACCATATTAGAAAGTAAACCATAGCATCTGCTGTTACCATGACAATTAAAGGATGAGGCACTTTGTCGAAGGACATTTGTGTTTGAAGCGTGATATATCTGGCACAAGTGACAGAAGGAACGGCGGAATCAAGCACACCATCTTCGGTATGATTCATCTTATTTTTATTTGTGTTCAACTGATCTTTGTTTCCGTTGTAATTTATTAACCTACTTTTACAAATCAATTATCAGTATGTACAACACCGCTGTTGTTAGTTTGGTTATGATGGTTCGGTTTAACCTAGCTTAACCCAGTCACGGAAGTTCTTTTTTTGTAAGTTGTCATTGTATCCATCAGTACTATCCATTTCATTACCCTATCACTCGAGAACAAACGTATACCGTTACCACGAATAACATAGTCCAGGTTCACTTTGGAATCTGTTATATATTGTTAAAGTTTTACCATGATGTTTTCATATGCTTTGTAACCCTGTTCTCCTAAAATTAATAGTTCCATTAACTTTGCAGCAAACTAATACTGTCGAGACATACAGTGTAATATACGTTCTGGTTTGAACCCGTGCACTTAAACTACATTTTACGAAGACATTATTTTTTTATTCAATCGAACTATTTCATCATTATTCAGTCAACTGCTATCTGGAAGAATGAAGAATGTTCAGTCAGTAGGTTTTCCATTATCGCAGAGTTGATTCAATGCGCCAGCAATGTTCTTTTTTATCAGTACCTATCCGATAATTATATTTACGTATTTGAACAAGCAACATAAAACATAAGACGCCAGAAGCTAAGATGTGCAAGTTAGTGTTCTTACGGTTTATTATATATCAAGGGTTTGCATTTTGCGTTGATATATATAGAGTCACGCCTGAGTGTAACTTTATAATGTTACATTTAAAATTAAGTTGCTGAAGGCAAATACTATTGGTTTTCTATTTACACGCATCGGCAATTGGTAAAGGCATTTTATCTTCCAATTGCAGGTTCACATATCGAAGTTAACGTGAAATTTGTATAGTGATTGCGCTAACTCTGGAACGGTACCTAGAATATTTGTGTATGTTAAGTGCTAGTATATGATCCAGCAAAGAGCTATTGCCGTCCATTGTGTCCAGTTTAGTTGATTTATTTAATTGTTTTGATATAATCATCGATGGCTAATGTTTGAAGTTTGTTTTCTTTTAAATTGTAACGATTTGTTTGTAAAAGGTATTGTTCATTATAGTAAATGTGTATCTCGTTGAATATTGTTGGAAATCATCTAGATAACTGGACGAATAAAACGAATATAGTAATCAAGTATCAGAGGCAATATATGGTATGCTATAAAACCATTGTGTATGAGTATATGTATTGCTGCTCAGAACCTGAATTACAAATTTGAGAATTGAGGTTGACTGAGGGGACCTGTGCTGTTTGGAGTCGAGTCTTTAACGTTTGTCTAAATAAATTTATATATGTATATATGGGGGTTGTTATTGTTGAGGTGGGTTGCTCCCAAGATTTTATCTAAACTATTATGGAAGTCCTACCCAGTGAAAGATAGATATACAACTCCGAAACACCCGTCAGCAATGCCGACGATTGAATGATTGAATATACAAAAGAAAGTGAAATTAAACGAATAACAATTTAATAACAAATCAACAGTCAAATGATTCAAATTTCCCAAGTACTCTCTTTCTGCTCGACCCTGTAATAAACTATTACATTACCTGATTAGTAGAGTGACATAAATTTCCACATGTCCTTGTATTATACTAATCTGTGTATTCTTCTCTCCTAATCCTCCCAATTCCTTATCCTCTTCCTCCCGACTTTCTCCAAATTTCTTCTCCTCCTCGACTTCCCTATACTCCTTCTCCTCCTTCTCCACTTTTTCCTCCTTGACTCCTTTACCTCCTCTTCAACCTTCTATACACCTTCTCTCCAACGACTATACTTTGGTCGAACCCGACTTCTCTGCTAGTCTTACTTCCGTCTCCACTTCTTGGAGACTCGGGACTGAAGTGATCCGGAAGTTCTTCTCCTAAAATCCTAAAAAGCTTCATGTGAAAACACAAGGCCGGTACACTAGTTTCCTTAGCCATCTCATCTCACACTACACCCAGCCTATCATCAAATAGCGGATATTAAATTTCTTCCATCAAGCATTCATTCACATCGATATATCCATACGTTCGTGTATGGTAAAACAACGTCGTAACAAAAGCAAAGTATCAATTACTTCTCATACATACATCAATAAATTGCATCACATCAGTAAGTATTCATAATCCCATTGTACTAAACAATATCGTAACAATCAGACGCATTTGTTTACATTACACCTCATACAAAGTACACAAATATTTTAATGTCCATGCTCTGATATATCCATACGTCCATAGTAACTAATCCTCCATACTTCAACCATTTTTCAAATTCACAATTCAAGCATACGTAAATTCTAACATAATGCATTAATAAATGTACTGTTTACCACGAAGTAACCAAATAGCTCCTTATAAAATTAATTCTGACCACAAGCTAACAATCTACATTATTCTCTACGTCAAAACTCATGCTCATTTTTCAAATAAATGAAATACTACGACGGTAATTCTACATACTAAACGATGCATGTAATTAAGTATACATACTACAAATAATAACAATTACGATGCCGTAATATTGTGCAAAAATCGAGCAAATAACTCGCTGACCTTTTGGAAGCTTTGTCTTTCCTTAGAATTTGTTTTACCTCCAAATTACGAGTAGCTTTCTCGGAGTAATCCTATTTGTTCAGTAATCTTTCCAGGATAACTACTGACCTTTTGCTTGCGAGTTATGAAGTTATAATTCGGATATAAATTGAAATCACACCCTCTATCTCAATTCCAATTCGACATCGCTGTAAACCGATCCCATCAAACTTAGCGGAAAAAACCTTTTCGTTGTCTGTTCATGTGGGGAGGGACGAAAACACGCTCCGTTCCCTCCGCGGGTTTCCTCCGATCACTGAACAAACCTTTAACATGTAGGTGTGATACGGCAAGTCATTGTCCAGTTGGCACGATCTATCGCCTGAGTCCATTCATGTTTGCACCCTTTCGCGGTCACAGTAACCTTGCGTAAGAGATTAACTCTAGCCCGCGGCAATGTTTAGACATGGCCGCAGCAATTATACATGTCTTAGTACCTAGGCTTAGCAAATGTGAGACACATACACACACACATATATGTGTATACATCTATATATATATATATATATATATATATATATATATATATATATATATATATATATATATATATATATATATATATATATATATATATATATATATATATATATATATATATATATATATATATATATATATATATATATACATACATACATATGACACTTGATTTTGCGTGCGCCCACGGAAGTTACACTTAAAATAATATTACCAAATATTGAGCGAGCTAAAGGAATAACGTGTAAATGCAATATCTTGTAGCCGTATAAATTATTATTTGCAGATGATATATGACTTGCAGCTGTTAACTTCTATATGAAGTTATGTCCTCTGTCAAACCAGTGCAATAAAACCAATGTGCGGCATAACTCAGTCATTCCTACGTATCATTTGGATAGGGTAAATTATATGACAGATGATCAAGGTATATTTCCAAGTTATTAACATTGCCATAAACTGCTTTGTTTATGGGTCCTGCTCTGTTATCAGTCTTTTCACCCCATGATAAAAATAATTTGTTTATTATGCTATGCCTAGCATGTGAGGGTATGCTATAACTGCACCACTGCTTTGAATAACTTTCCACAAGAAAATATTGAATTTATATCTATTTTTCTCTGAGTCAAGGCGCTGAGTACATTAATTTGGTAAGTTTAAGACATTTTGATACAACAATTCCGGTGAAACCAATAAGAAATATCATCTGATTGACCAAAATGGAAAACAGACATATAGTTGCATTACTAAATTACTCTCTTTTAGGTGAGTAGGCTGATCATGCATTTTGTAAGCACTGAGCTGGATAAGGTGTCAATCGCATGTATGCTTTCGTCTCTCTCAACGGGGCTTCAATACTAGCATGAATATTTTACGACTTCATTTGACGGCAGTCTACGTTGCATTAAGAACTGTCAGAAGTTTTATATAGCATAATTCATAGAGGAATTAAATTCAAAGGACATTTAAGAGGGAAAATAAGTAACTTGCGAGGCATTACGCAAGTCAGTTTCTACAGTCTCCCTTGGATATTATATATTATAGTCAGTTAAAACGCAAGGGATGGAACTTGTGAAAGAATTAAACTGTTCGGCCTGGAAATACAGTTGCGTTTAAAACATTCGCCTATGATTGCTAGAAATTAACATGGGTCGTCGTCTCCTCCTCATGACAGCAATAAGGAGCCTTGAAAGAATTAAACTGTGTGTGGTAAAAGCCCACATCTGCCCAACAAGTACAAAATAATAACGTTCATATGCTCTACTAATTTGTCCCGTCGCATTTATTTTTTAAATTCTATTTTATCGACCTCTGAATTATGTTCAGCAACATGTAAATGTCTTATGGGAGATTCAACACAAAGTACTGAAATTATTGTTGAAAAAAAGATTTTTCTTCACATTTTGAGAAAAGAACAAAGTCACAAAGGGCATGTGCATAATTTCGTTTAAGTCAGCAAGACATACTACTCTTTTGCGAAAAACGCACTGTCAAGGTCTCACGAGAGAGACATTGTATTTTCAGGAATAACCGACAGTGAAAGAGTGTCAAATAATATTTATGCTCTTCCAGACAAACACCAATGTTGATTGGTTGCACTTAATTTCTATTAGCTTTCTACTGTGGAAAGAACTGCCATATGAGAGATTAGCCAAATATCTAGCAACCATGTACAACTACTACTGCTTACTAATTTAATGATAAATGGATTTAATGCAACAGGCTAATTAAACAATATATATGCTACTTATAAAAATTATTATGAATTGAAACAAAGCTATAAAGGTAAATAACCCTGTGCATCATGTGCAACATAAGCCTGTGTAGTTGTGATCCTAATACATATAGTATTATTGATTCAGAATCTATTTACAGTGCAATAAAACATTATGTTCAATGGATGTGTTAATTTCTCCGATGAGGTATTGCAGGCTCATTTCCGGCAAAACATTTTACTACTTTCAATTTCTAAACTTTGTTTAGAAATGGACTTTTATCTCCTTACTGAAACAACCCCATACATTTGATTTAGCTGATATGTGTGGACGCGACCAGGAAGCTGTACAGAACATAGAGATGGATTAGCCATCATCCCCTATGTATGTTGTCATAAAGTCTCAAGTTTGAGGTAAATAGCTATAATCACCTAATTCAGTAATTTATTTGGGGTGAAACTATATTGTCACATGTTTGATAGACTACGTTAATCGAAACAATGAGTAGACACTGGAAGCACTACTCGGGACAAACTGTTGCTTATTCCAGTTTTTCTTTTATCATAACTTAAGACGTGTTAGCGCCAAGTGTAATCTTGGCAACTGACATTGCATGTAGGTGGGTCTAAAGCTTTTTATCGTATTTGTGTGCTTATTAAGCACAATATAACTTATCTTTTCCTACTTTGCTTTTGAACACTGCCTATTTATTTTATTATTATTATTATGTTATACAAACAGCCGCTATAGCAATATATAGCTACGGATTATAATGTAGTGCGCATTTATTTCAGTACATAGGGAAATGCCCTGAACAGTTGTTGCTGTTATTATTATTCTTACTGCCGCAAGCCTCTTGCTTTGCAGACAAGCATTTTAGGTATCTGCATATTGTTTTATTTTTTTTAGATAAAAGGCTGTTTACACTGGCCAACGGCGTTTTATACGTGATCTTAAACATCGACTTAAAATATGGCTTACCTTAGCTTTTCCTTTATTTTATGGCGTATTTCAGTGGTAATATAGGTTGTTATGCAATAAAACTCAGATGTGAGCTTGATTATGGAAAAACATGGAATCAAAAGTCATGTCATGTCTCCACCTCGTATAAGCTAAACTATACATTTCTCAATAAAACAGCACACAATGTTCACAATAATCCTTTAATTTAACCTGATATGCGGGTAACAGGATTGAAACCGAATGAAGTTTTGAAACGAGTGATAATACCACAGTGTAAGTGAATGGAAGTTTATGAAATGAAAAATAAATGTTCACGACCATAAATGCGCAAGTAGACTCATAAACCCAACCGCTACATGTGAACATATGATACAAGACTAACATACTCTGAACATGTTATAAAAACAAAACAGATTCATAAATATATTATATATCTATATCTATAAAGAATACAAATCATATGGTGAATAACAGTCCTTTCAAGTGCACTGGATCCAGTAAGGGATCACGTGTATCAGGGATTCATTAAGATAAATGCAATAAACTGACAACGAACAGTGCGAAACTAGTATCTAACTAGCCTAAGCGCTTTCGATGAGTCTTTTGCAAGGGCAGATACAAAACACAGACAACACAAACAAATAAAACAAGAAAACCGTTGTGTTTGCAAAATTTAACTTGGCTGTTTCTACAGGAACTAAACCATTACATGTATTATGTTTCAACTAGTTTATCTCAACTTGTTGCGTATGCTGGTAAATATTTTTACTGACCTAGAAATTGATGGGCCATAATGACATCGTTTTTATGTCAATTAATGTAAGCACAAATTATATCCAGGATAATTCATTGTTATAGTAGTAATTAGTAGCTATTAAGCAAATTTAGAAAATTATTTAAAAGAAAATATGTCGGCTGGAAACGATAATTGTATTCTGGAGAAACATACTGAGGAGGCTATTGCCGCTATCAGGGATAAGACCCAAATACTTAGTATCTCAAAGTTTCGATACCACCATATATATATATATATATATATATATATATATATATATATATATATATATATATATATATATATATATATATATATATATATATATATATATATATATATATATATATATATATAATCCATGCCTGTCTTCTTAAAGAATTTGGCGATTTAGTAGACATGCACATCCAGCGCGTACAGCAGCAAAATGAACACAAACGCGAAGAAAGAACGCTTTTGATCAAAAAGCGAAGAGAATACCTGAGGATCAACAAAGTACAAATTCGATCTAAAAAAATAATGAAGCTTCAGAAGTAAAAGCAACTCTAGCAAGAGAGCCCCAAGCTTTGAGCCGAACAGACGAATAACATGATCCATATACTGATACTGATCTTGATATTTCCACATCCGATGATACTGGAATTGGTTTTGCATGCCTGGTATATGTACTACCAGGGGGAGTCGTATTGTTAACCCATGCCTCAATAACGTCCTTGCCGACCTTGTTCGACTAAAGATATTAATTGCTGGTAAAAATTCCCCTGACATTATCAATGAAGAAGCGGTTATTTGTCAGCGATTATTTACTGGTGATGCCATGAATATTATTCTTTATCGGTCACTTATCGATGAAATTGCCGATGATTATTTCACTGTGATTGATCACAGTTAGATCACTGACAGGAAAATAACATGATCATACACAATATTCAAGGTCGACATGCTATCGCCAGAGTGATAAATTCACGATTGCCAGTATACAAAGCGATCTTCGGAGATGGACTCGGTGATGTTATTCAAGGTGGTCGGGATGGGCCCGGTGTTGACAAATTGGCTGGTCACGCCGAGCCCAAGAAGGTTTTATTAACTCACTCTTGTTCTTTATCTCTCTCTTTGTGTCTCTCTTGATACCATCGTTGCTGCTACATTATATCCTTTTAACTTTCACTTTCCCAAGTCTTAGAAGATTTCCTAGATGGTGGTGGATTAATGGGTCAATCAGGATGTAATTGTACCGACTGAGTATATCTTACGGGATGAATCGGGAGGTGATTTTGCCTACTGAGTATGGAATCTGTGTATCCCGGGTACTTGAAAAGTGTCCTCTTGTTGGGCTCCATGGTGAGCGGGGAGCACGGGTAGCTGAATTTTAAACAAACCAACATGGATGATTAAAACAAAATAAAAAAATGAACAAAAACTGTATCTGACTCGGATGATGAACCATGTAGTGTGGAGTCATTTCCACGCTTCATTCTTATACAATCTAAAGATGTCTAAAATCCGCTTGCCGCACTCTCTCCCTTAGTGATTGACAAGACAATAACGGGATCGATCGGCACAGCAAAAAGTGTTAAAAATTTGAAATCGGGTTGCCTTCTTGTTGAGTGTGATCGGCGAGGACAAACAGAAAATATCAGGAACATGAAAACTTTCTTCTATATTCCAGTGACCTCATTTGATCACACAACACTCAATACGTCCAAAGGCGTGATTTTCTGCCGTGACGTGGCTGGAGTCAGCGACACAGATATCATTGAAGGAATGAAAAACGAAGTTGTCACTGCAGTCCGTATAATACGTGTCGAACTGAATAACAATCAGCAGGACACCAAACACCATTGTACTCAGCTTCAACAAACCAAAATTACCTAGAGTGATAAAAGTTAGCTTTTCGCAAGCAAAGATTGAGATATACATTCCGAACCTTTTCGATACTATAAGAGTCAAAAATATGGCCATCATGAAGACTGATGCTCAAACAGCCAAATATGTGGTTGATGCGGAGACCATTTTCATCAGGAATCTGAGTGTAGAGCAACTCTGCATTGTGTTAACTGTGGTAAGGAGCACCACGCCAATTCTGTGGATTGAGATACCTGGAAACAGGAGCAGGAAATACAGAGGGTAAAGTACATATCTAACATTCCCAACCCAGAAACCAGAAAACTTGTACAGGCTAAAATCTCCCTTCCTGGTCCATCATTCTTGAATGTAATGAAAAACAATCACATAACAACAAAGGACGCTCAAACACAAAGAGATTCACCAGATTTAACATCCAGCTCTAATACCCCCATTACCGAGCACAGAGAAACACGGCATCTACTCATAATACCCCACCACCGAGATCACCAAGGAATAAAGTCGAACAACTATGAAATAAGGAATCAAAAGTGATCAGATCACACCATCAAACTCTATAACAGGTTTTGAGACATTGAGAGCATGGATGCAGACGAAAATGCTGATGTGCTCTAGGTTGCTCCAGACCTACCAACAAAAAATTCACCCTCGTACTTCCTCCAGAAAAAACCCACACATATTGCTCCGAGAAAGGTCTAACCTAGCTCCACAATCTTAAACTTAAACTTTTAATGAAGAACACCAACATATAATGGAACTATCGAGGACGTAAAACCAGCTACAATGATATTCTTCTACTTTTAAACGAACACGATCCTGCATTACTATGCCTTCAGGAAACATTCTTGAAAGATACGGATAACATCACACTTAAAAACTACTCCCTGTTTAACACCTACCTTCAAAATGTTGACAAGGACTCAGGAGTTTCTGTTGTTGTGAACAATAGAGCCCCTCACAGCGTTTAAATTCTCGGTCCTCTATAAAGAAAGTTTGGGACACGATCCGCAAAACAATGGAAAGGAAAAACATTTTTTCCGACATCTGAAACTAAACAAGTATGAATTTCAGCTCCATACAAGAAAGAGTAAACATACTTGCTGATAGTTTCTCTAAACATTCCTCATCGTCTAATTATTCAGAAGCTTTCCGAAGATTAAAAAATCAAAAAGAAAAGACACGGTTGAAATTCACATAAAATAACTAAGAAAGTTATAATCAACCGTTTTCACTGTTTGAGCTTATGGAATCTTTGAATAAGGCCCATGATACATCCGCTCGGCCTGACGAAATACATTACCAGTTTTTGAAACTCCTACCAGAACCATCATTAATAGTTATTCTGGGAATCTTCAATGATTTATATATTACTGGTAATGTACCAAAAATTTGGAAAGAAGCAACAGTAATACCTGTTCCCAAACCAGGTAAAGATAGTGCAGATCCTACCAACTATCGATCCATTGCACTGACGAGCTGTGTGTGCAAAACATTGGAACGAATATTTTCAATACCTTTTCATCTGTCTTCATTAACATACACCATTCACGTTACCTGTTGATCGGGAAGCTTTATTTATTACCGTTACGATCTTGTTATTTTACCTTGAACTCATTGGTTTTATATCGCTGTTCGATACGAAACCTTTTAGAACTTTCAAATGATCCTACATATAACATTTTGTATAGCGTTAAATAGCTTAACAGTGCTGGTGCGCCGTAAAAGAAAATGAATGAATCAATCAAACAACATAGTCGCTGATGTTGTCGATGGACGCAGATCTTGAAAAATTGAAACGAGCAGCACAAAAATATAGCCTTTATTACTATACGCTAGAGGCTCCCACCCCCGCCACCTGATTAATCTAGTTTCCGTATATCCAGTGCATTTGCGAACGCATTACCAATTGTTATACCGTATACACTTTTGCCTCATAGAACAAAATAATTATATTTTGGACAAGAAAAATGAAGTACTATCTAACAGACTATGTGCGAGATTGGGTCGTGTAAAGATACCCGTCCAATCCCCCCAAAAAACGAGGGTATAAAATATAATTTATAATTAATATATACAACTGTGTTTGTCAACGCCTTCTTCCAATCCCGATATAAGCTGGTTTCCTTGTGACTCATGTTGTGATTTAATTTCTGATGTTGGTAGTAATGGATTACTACTGATGTTTGTTTCCTGTCAATTGTTCTCTAATTTCTTCCATTGTTGTTGAAGCCACTTTTAAAGTCTGAAATGAAAATTAACGGTATCTAAATTGAATGGAAAATACAGTGTTAAAAGGGTCCATAACACTGTACAAGTTTGCAAGAAACGGTGAAAGATTAGCTTGACCTTGTTCTCCTTAATATGAAACCTGACATCAAATCAAAAGCAATTGAGCAAACATGAAATTAAAGCGCAAGGTTACAAGTGCAACAGTGGCCTTAACTCGATAAAATTATACCCGTAAATGGTGAAGAATTTATTTAGCTCACCCTTTTTCAAAGGAAAATATCCTACATGATTTTATTCAATTCATGGCATTGATAACATTTGGGAGACTGATATACCTGAGACGTATTTGACAAATTCATGGCACCCTATTGACATGCGAAGACACAAATCATAATTTTTAAATCTGTTGTTTTTCAATGCACGTATCTTTGTAGGTGCTAATCAGAATTTTTCAGAATTATGATATATTACTGTCTTATTGACAGTTCAATCTTGGATACTCGAACCTTTTGAAATTGTTTCATGATGAAGAACATTTATCCGTTCAGAGTGTTCGTGGTGTGAAGTATGTTTATTCCGATTTTGTTTGGATATAGCACACATTAACTTAAACATTTTCTTGAGGCTAAGCACGTTTATAATTACTTCCTGCATCAATTGAAATTATGCAATTTCAGTCTGCGAACTAGAAAACAAAAAAGACCATCTGTATAATATAGTGACCACTTTTCAAAATAACGAAAACAATAGTGGTTTATACATTCTGTCATTTTGTTTCCAATATACATTGTTTCCTTACTTTTTACACATGTATAGCTCTACCGTTAAAGCTAATAGTTCATTCGTATCCATATTGAGAGACAACCACTGCGGAATGAAATGGGTCTGCACACCTTGTAATATGCTTCATATTTTAAAGTACGAAATCAAGGATCATATGGAATATTTAGGTGTCATTTGTTTGTCTTTAGACACAAGAGCAATAATACAATTACAGCGAGAGAACATAAAGGGCTCTGGTAGTTTCATACACACCTATTCCTTTGTTACGTGACCCAAATAAACCAAATGAATAACGAACTACATGTATACCCTTATGCATAGCGCCTGTTTACATTCCATACACATACGTTTGGCTGATTTATTTAAGAGGTGCATAATTGTACTTGCTGGAACCAGCCATAACTGGAATAAATGAGCTTATACATTCTGTCATTTTGTTTCCAATATACATTGTTTCCTTACTTTTTACACATGTATAGCTCTACCGTTAAAGCTAATAGTTCATTCGTATCCATATTGAGAGACAACCACTGCGGAATGAAATGGGTCTGCACACCTTGTAATATGCTTCATATTTTAAAGTACGAAATCAAGGATCATATGGAATATTTAGGTGTCATTTGTTTGTCTTTAGACACAAGAGCAATAATACAATTACAGCGAGAGAACATAAAGGGCTCTGGTAGTTTCATACACACCTATTCCTTTGTTACGTGACCCAAATAAACCAAATGAATAACGAACTACATGTATACCCTTATGCATAGCGCCTGTTTACATTCCATACACATACGTTTGGCTGATTTATTTAAGAGGTGCATAATTGTACTTGCTGGAACCAGCCATAACTGGAATAAATGAGTAGGTTGTGTTATAACATTGTCAAGTATAAGTTATAGATACATCAATATTCAACAACAAGGAAAACAGAAGCTTCATATGGCTTGATAAGCTGTCTGCTAACGTCAGAGTTCTCATACCCTCTTTTGATATGGATCGGATTTGATTCACCTATTATTCCAGTTGTTCCGATCGTTATATAAATGACATTTGTTCTTAAATGGCACCAAAAATGTGTTTCTTTCCAACGATAATTAGACATGGCGACGGGAGCTGTAATTGAAACAGATAAAACAGGTGAGAGTATTATAATTTGAAACCCCATTCAAAAATCTTTCGACGTTGTCGTTTTTCTAACGAGTTCTAGGTTTTCTATGCTTTCTCTATTATCTTTGTACAGACTAATATAATGTATGGTGGGGTTTGCACCTAGACAAGGAAATCCCAACGGTTTACATTGTTTACCATTGAGGCTTCGCCGAGTTGGAAGACAAATAATGTAACACCGGGATTGATATTTCATTGTCTCGGTGCAAGCCTAAACGTAGATTATTTTTCTCACATAATATATTCTGTTAAAGTTAAAAGAACTCTTAATATTGATAATATTGTTTAGCACATGCAACACACAGTATGTATCAGTCACTATTATTTCTTTCCATTGTTATGCTAGTCATTCAGTCATCCAATGTTTTATGAAAATCAGAATAATCATCTTAGTACAATGTAGATATATTAAGCGCTTGTGCACCCTGAGCCACAAATAGCAAAGACTTAATAGTGATAATTGTAACATATTGTAAGTATTGCGAGAAGAGATTTAAATCCACGTGCAAATGTTTTGAAAGTACTGTGCATTAATACAAATATATCAATGGGGGCTGCGGCTTGACCTGTCCATCCGAAGTACAACATTTCTAAGTTTTGGAAACTAACATCATAAAAGCGTTTGAAATATAGAATGAGTATGGCCATGAGTTGGATTATTCATAGGTAGTTAGGAATATGTGTCACTGTTATTACAATGATATGTTATAGGAAAGTTCGCTTGTGGAATAATGTGTGGCCGGATAAATGATTCCTTCTGACTGGTAATGCGTGATTTGTAATTTCTGATGGTATGAACATATTTGATCCAGTTGTAGCACAACTGTGATGTTTATCAAAGTTGGAATAAAGCACGTTTGACAAAACCGGGGATTGAACCCCCGACCTCCCGCATCAATTTTAACGCAGCCTTGATACTCACTTAACTTTTATTTTTCATGTTTTTGTCTACCTTGGATGAAATCGTTAATTATTCTCACCTGAACATATAAGGCCGTCTATTTTTATGGACATTATTCAAATATAGAATGTGACCTTTATTCTATACCAGTTAAAATGGATCTAGCAGCTGCAACAGTTGACATCGAATTATGCGAAAAATGCATATTCTTGAGCAGTGTTCCGTCACTTGACGAAATATGCTGCATAAAGAAAATTCAATACAGGCATATGATTTGTTCTTAACTGTGTATTAATTTACCCAATGGTAACAAAATATGGAAAGCACAACGTACTACATCAAAAACATATTCAACATTGAGGCTCCGCGTTTGAGAAGTCCAACATTTAAGGAATCCTGTAGCTCATAAAAAGAAATGTTCAATCATCCAATATTCCTTCTTGCACAAGTGTGGAAGGTTATGCCACTGTTTCACAGCAAAGAGCAACGAACCAGGTGAAAATAGCGTCGATGCATATTTTGTGATAACCTGAATGAACATTAGGGTGAATCAAGTATTGTGAACGATAATATTACCGAGTGAAAGAGACATAGAGAAACGCAAGCAGTATCCAGACGAATCTTGAGGAAATTCACACCGAAGATGAAGCTTATAATGAACGTATATGAAATCCTGTGAAGAAATAGGCAACTCAAACAAAGCATCTAGAGACATGACAAGGTGTAAGATTTGCGTTGTTATATGGAAAACAGACCTCTATAGGAATCTAGCTCTGTACTCAATGTAGAAAAATTACTAAAGACTTGAGAACGTATCCAGCGTCGATTAATAAATCACACGCATGTAAAGGATCATTATAAGCCAAATGCAAACTAATTTATCGTTATAAAATGGACAGATGTGAACTGCTGACAGTGTATGTCAAATCAACCTCAATGCAACTAGAAGAAATCAAACAGCAAATGCCGAACTTGAAACAAATAATAAAACAGCTGTTTTACAGAATACAACACAAAATGCAACCAAACTGATTAAAGCAGATATAAAATACTTATATATAAGTTCCACTTGCCAGCCAGACGGGATAAAACAGGAACTGACAAACCAGTAGATACTTAGGAAGGTTACGAGCAGATTCAGACATATAAAAATAAACTTAGTTAGTCTAAAGACCCTGATTACAGGATCATCCGTCCAGAACGAACTCAACACGAACCTTCCACATGATGTACATGAAATCATACCATGATGCTAGCATTGAGTCCATTGATACTCTCAAAAGAGATCTGAACAAACTTGACCTCAACAAACACCACAGTTACTGTCGATTTAGGGGAAAATGATGCTGATTGAGATCTGGACCTCTGTTTGAGATCAAACACAAGTCCCGTGTCAACCAGTTGCTCGTCATGATAGATAGGGTTGGGGACTGCGGTTTCACCTGTCCATCCGAAGTACAACATTTCTATGTTTTATAAACTAACATCATAATATAAAATATAGAAATATAGAATGAGTTTGGCCATGAGTTGGATTATTCATAAGTAGTTAGGAATATGTGTCACTGTTACGTATAACTCTCCTTTACTTTATACGAAGTGAACTGTTTGCGACATACTGGTGTTGTAATTGATATTGATTGTAAAATTACCCCTGTGTCTGAAAGATCCTCCTAACGCAGTCCCCAGCCGATAACCTTGTGCTGAACTTTCAAGTTGACGGTTCCTTTGAAAGCTTATATTTTCTCTCTTGTAAACATGGCAGGGGTTTATATTATTATTACAATGATATGTAATAGGAAAGTTCGCTTATGGAATAATGTGTGGCCGAAGAAATGATTCCCTCTGATTCGTAATGAGTGATTTGTAATTTCTGATGGCATGAACATATTTGATCCAGTTGTAGCACAACTGTGATGCTTATCAAAGTTGGAATAAAGTACGTTTGAGAAAACACATTTCCTGTTGTTATTAAGTTTCTGGAACATGTTGAGAGAGTTAGAATTTTTATGGTTTGTGATGTGTATAGACTGTGTTTTAGGAACATTGTTTTCTATTAGTATCTGACATACATATGTTGCATCGCGATTAGAAGTCAAATTTGGCAAGTTTGATTTTATCGGCATTTTTTCAGGACGGTGTTTATCTTTCTTGCACCAACTGTTGCCATCAAAACCCATAGCTCATTTCACCACGTGAATGCACTTGACTTAGAGGGGCAAGGTAAAATGAATGATCAGGGTCTTGCAAGTTATGAGATATATCACCACTTGATGTTCTTCATCCAATCTACGTTCCTCCAGAGCACAACGTATTCTTAAACTAAAAACTTGATGTTGTGCTGGGAACCAAAATCTAGAATTTATTGACGTCATCATCACTGCCGTATTCAACAGTTTGGGGTATGTTTCCTTTCTTCTTCGTTAGATCGTTTTGTTTCCTTTTTAGGGTCTCTCTTGGTCAGCAGAGTTTAGGGTCATAATCCAAGCTCCAGTTGTATCTATGAATCAGATATTTGCCATGCTACATACAGCATTTAATTCGATAGGACGCCATGTAGCTCGGGTTACTAAATACCGAAACACACAAACACACAAACACACACACAAACACACACACAAATACCCACTCTCTCTCTCTTGTCAGATATATTCTGGCACATATTTAATTTCATCATTTTGACTAATTGAAAGGAAAAGTCATGAGGGAATATTATTCAAGTCAGGTGCTGACACTTCATGTACACGCAATTCTCATTGTTTTATTCTCCAATTTTTCTTCTAGAAGTTTATTGTCCGACAGTTTCACGTTTGATATTCGCATTTTCATGCTCGATTCAATACGGGCACTATTACATAGAACGAAGGCTAACGTTGAAAGAGCATCACAATTTAAACCACTCCCGCTTTTAAATATTCAATTTGATCTCAGGCATATTTTGTGTAAAGGATAACGATTTTGAAGCGAATGAATATTATGCAGATTTTCAAAAGATTTAAGTTATTATTAAATGATATCATATGCCAGTGGCACATGTGAACAAGGTGCCTGTCATAATGTTTTCTAATTTACGATAACTGTATGTAACGGATTGGAGTTAGTTTGCTGTTGAAGTTTAGGTGAAGGTAAGCGCTATTTCCTGAATAAGTGAATCAATTCTAAGGCAGCCTTGATACTCACTTAACTTTTATTTTTCATGTTTTTATCTACCTTGGATGAAATCGTTAGTTATTCTCACCTGAACATATAAGGCCGTCTATTTTTATGGACATTATTCAAATATAGAATGTGACCTTTATTCTATACCAGTTAAAATGGATCTAGCAGCTGCAACAGTTGACATGGAATTATGCAAAAAATGCATATTCTTGAGCAGTGTTCCGTCACTTGACAAAATATGCTACATAAAGAATATTCAATACCGGGATATGATTTGTTCTTAACTGTGTATTCATTTACCCAATGCTAACAAAATATGGAAAGCACAACGTACTACATCAAAAACATATTCAACATTGAGGCTCCGCGTTTGAGAAGTCCAACATTTAAGGAATCCTGTAGCTCATAAAAAGAAATGTTCAATCATCCAATATTCCTTCTTGCACAAGTGTGGAAGGTTATGCCACTGTTTCACATCAAAGAGCAACGAACCAGGTGAAAATAGCGTCGATGCATATTTTGTGATAACCTGAATGAACATCAGGATGAATCAGGTATTGTGACATGACAAGGTGTAAGATTTGCGTTGTTATATGGAAAACAGACCTCTATAGAAATCTAGCTCTGTACTCAATGTAGAAAAATTACTAAAGACTTGAGAACGTATCCAGCGTCGATTAATAAATCACACGCATGTAAAGGATCATTATAAGCCAAATGCAAACTAATTTATCGTTATAAAATGGACAGATGTGAACTGCTGACAGTGTATGTCGAATCAACCTCAATGCAACTAGAAGAAATCAAACAGCAAATGCCGAACTTGAAACAAATAATAAAACAGCTGTTTTACAGAATACAACACAAAATGCAACCAAACTGATTAAAGCAGATATAAAATACTTATATATAAGTTCCACTTGCCAGCCAGACGGGATAAAACAGGAACTGACAAACCAGTAGATACTTAGGAAGGTTACGAGCAGATTCAGACATATAAAAATAAACTTAGTTAGTCTAAAGACCCTGATTACAGGATCATCCGTCCAGAACGAACTCAACACGAACCTTCCACATGATGTACATGTGAAATCATACCATGATGCTAGCATTGAGTCCATTGATACTCTCAAAAGAGAGCTGAACAGACCTGACCCCTAGAAACACCACAGTTACTGTCGATTTAGGGGAAAATGATGCTGATAGAGATCTGGACCTCCGTTTGAGATCAAACACAAGTCCCATGTCAACCAGTTGCTCGTCATGGTAAATAAGGTTGTTTTATCTGGCTTGATTCCAAACGGGATATGGCTATGACGCAATAAGATTACATTGGTAAATGTCGGCAAATCGTTCAATTTACCAAACACATCAAACCACGACACCCTTTTCCTAGCGTCGAAACAGCTACCATCTACGTTATTTGACTCTGACCTGTTTCATCTGAGACCTGGACGGAACAAGCTTACAGAAAACATGCAGAACGTTAGTCCTGTACACAGACCAAACTCTACAAATGTGAGTAACAGCACCCAACTACGCAATAACAACATAGGCAATATGAAAGCCACAGAGATCCAATGCAAGCTCTTAATGGGCGGGAAAGGAATACAAATGCACAGAATACATGACTTGGTTACCGATGCAGACTCTATTGCCAAATAAGGCTTTGGAAAAAGGAAATGTCGATAGAAACAACAATTATCAACGTATCAACGTATTGATAAGCATTAGGTCTATCAGTCTTAGTTCAATAATAATACATGTACCGCAGTCAAAAACAGATATCATGTCACTTGTCATATTTATTTTGAGTGTCTTAGTTCTTGTTTTTCATGTCAAGGTTTGTACGTCACTTTCTGTATCAAACGTGTGCAAATTGTCAACCATAAATGTAAGATAGATCTTACCAAAAATAGATGAACTAAGACTTACGAAACAAGATTCTATCTTCTGTAATTAAAGAACGATTTCAGATGTTCAGGCATGTTTTTGTATGAATCTTTGAGACTGAACGGTGTTTATTTCGATGGATGGAACTGCTACTTTCATCTGCATTGATAAACAAGTTGTGTTTAGGTTCATATTTTGCAGATTTAGTAAGTTTTAAATCTTATGAGTCTCACTGCACGTGTTCGCAGCACGCAATATATGATGCCATTAGGAGTGTTTACTACCAACATTGATACAACTGAGGAATCATTTATTTCTATGAAACCAGGAGAAGCCTCAGTAATACCAACTATCCTGTTAAGTAAAGTATCGACAGGTTTTTCCTGCACTAGTATTCCACACTGAGGATGCACAATTGTCGTTTTAGGAACAATAATACTGCAACAAATAAATAAATCTGAATTTCATTCTTAATACAACATCGCGTTGATTGCAGAGAGCAAATACATACATACAATGTCACCATTCTTAATATCTGCTACCAAGATATATATACAAAAGTATGTATTGAACATGAGGAAGGCAAACCGTTTAACAATCAATTCCTTCCTAATTTTGATCACACCTGCGTCTGTATCCTCCAGTAAGGATTACACGGCTGTCGTTTTGTGCCCACAAAGAATCCTCATCTCATGGATAAGAGCTTACAGATAACTACTATAGCCCCACAACTGTTTTTGACAAGGCCTTCTTCTAATCCCGATATAAACTGGTTTCCTTGTGACCCATGTTGTGATTTAATTTCTGATGTTGGTAGTAATGGATTACTACTGATGTTTGTTTCCTGTCAATTGTTCTCTAATTTCTTCCATAGTTTTTAAAGCCACTTTTAGAGTCTGAAATGAAAACGAACGGTATCTAAATTGAATGGAAAATACAGTGTTAAAAGGGTCCATAACACTGTACAAGTTTGCAAGAAACGGTGAAAGATTAGCTTGACCTTGTTCTTCTTAATATGAAACCTGACATCAAATAAAAAGCAGTTGAGCAAACATGAAATTAAAGCGCAAGGTTACAAGTGTAACAGTGGCCTTAACTCAATAAAATTATACCCGTAAATGGTGAAGAATTTATTTAGCTCACCCTTTTTCAAAGGAAAATATCCTACATGATTTTATCAATTTATGGCATTGATAACATTTGGAAAAATGATATCCCTGAGACGTATATCACAAATTCATGCCACCCCGTTGACATGCGAAGACACAAAACAGAATTTTAAACCTGTTGTTTTTTAATGGACGTATTTTTGTTGCTGCTAATCAGAATATTCGTGAATTATGACATATTACTGTCTTATTGACATGGTTCAATCTTGGATACTCGAACCTTTTGAAATTGTTTCATCTACCCGTTCAGAGTGTTCGTAGTGTGAAGTATATTTATTCTGATTTTGTTTGGATATAGAACACATTAATTTAAACATTTTCTTGAGGTTATGCATGTTTATAATTACTTCCTGCATCAAAATTATGCAGTTTCAATCTGCGAACTAGAGAACAAAAGACCATCTGTATAATATAGTGACCACTTTTCTAAATAACTTTTTGCAGACGTATACCTCTAATATTGGAGCTAATAGTCCATTCATATCCACATTTAGAGACAACCACTGCTGTATGAAGTGGGTCTGCCAACCTTGTAATATTCTCCATATTTTAAAGTACGAAACGAAGGGTCATATGGAATATTTAGGTGTCATTTGTTTGTCTTTTGAAACAAGAGCGATAATACTATTATAGCTAGGGAACATATTGGGCTCTGATAGTTTCATACACACCTATTCCTTTGTTGCTTGACCCAAATACACCAAATGAATAACGAACTACATGTATACCATTATGCATAACGCCTGTTTACACTCCATACACATACGATTGATTGATTATTTCAGATGTACATAATTATACCTTTTGGAACCAGCCATAACTGGCATAAACGAGTAGGTTGTGTTATAACATTGTCAAGTATAAATTATAGATACATCAATATTCAGAAACATTGAAAACAGAAGCTTTATCTGACTGTATTCCTGCCGTGCTACCGGCAGAGTTCTCATACCCTCTTTTGATATGGATCGGATTTGATTCACCTATTATTCCAGTTGTTCGGATAGTTATATAAATGACATGATTTCCTTAAATGATTCGCAATAGAGGAATCAAAATGTTTTGCTTTCCAACCGTTATTAGACAGGGCGTAGGGAGCTGTAAATGAAATAGATAAGGTAGATAAGAGCATTATAATTTGAAACCCCATTCAAAACTCTTTCGACGTTGTCGTTTGTCTAACGAGTTCTAGGTTTTCTATGCTTTCTCTATTATCATTGTACAGACTAATATAATGTTTGGTGGGGTGTGCTCTAAGACAGCGAAATATCTGCTATTTACATTGTTTCCCATTGAAGCTTTGTCTCGTTGGGAGGCAAATAATGTAACACCGGGACTTAGATTTCATTGTCTCGATGCAAGACCCAACATAGATTTTTTTTCCCACATAATATATTCTTTTAAAGTTAAAGAACTCTTATTATTGGTATTATTGTTTAGTACATTCAACACACATTATGCATCAGTCACTATTATTTCTTTTCGTTTTTTTGGTAGTCATTCAGTCATCCAATGTTTCATGAAAATCAGAATAATCATCTCAGTAGAATGCAGATCTATTAAGCGCTTATGCACCACCCTCGTAGTAGTTATAATTGTTACATATTGTAAGTATTGCGAGAAGAGATATAACGCCACGTGCAAATGTTTTGACAGTACTGTGCTTTAATACAAATATATCAATGGGCGCTGTCTTTTGACCTGTCCATCTGAAGTAGAAAAAATTAAGCGTAGGAGACGACCATCATAAAAGCCTTTGAAATATAGAATGAGTTTGGCCATGAGTTGGATTATTCATAGGTACTTAGGAATCTGTGTCACTGTTATATATTACTCTCCTTTACTTTAGACGCAGTGAACTGTTTATGACATAAAGCTGTTTTAATTAATATTGATTGTAAAATTACCCCCGTGTATGAAAGATCTTTCTAACGCAGTCCCTAGCTGATTACCTTGTGCTGAACGTTCAAGTTCACGGTTCCTTTGAAAACTTACACTTTCTCTCTTGGAAGCATGGCAAGTTTTTCTGTTATTAGTACCATCATATGCTGCTGGAAAGTTGGTTTGTGGAATAATGTGTAGAGATGCGACACATTGCTTTGAACCTTTTCTTGAGGTTATGCACGTTTATAATTACCTCCTGCTTCAATTGAAATAATACAATTTCATCCTGCGAACTAGAGAACAAAAGACCGTCTGTTTGATATAGTGATCACTTTTCTCAATAAAAAAACAATAGTGGTTTAGCTATTCTGTTAATTTCTTTCCAGAATACATTGTTTCCAATGATTTTCAGACAAGAGTAGGGACCTGTACTTGAAACTGATAAAGCAGGCACGAGCCTTATAATTTTAAACCCCGTTCAAAATTCTTTCGACGTTGTCATTTGTCTAACGAGTTCTAGGGATTCAATGCTTTTTCTACTAATTTTGTACAGACTAATATAATGCATGGTGGGGATTGCACCAAGACGGGGAAAGCACAGTCAAAGATTTACATTGTTTCCTATTAAGGCTTCGCCGAGTTGGTAGGCAAATAATGTAACACCATAACCGGGATTTCATTGTCTCGGTGCAAGCCTCAACATCGATTATTTTTCTAACATAATATATTCTTTTAAAGTTAAAAGAACTCTTAATGTTGGCAATATAGTTTAGCACATTGGCAATATAGTTGAGCACATTCCACACACAGTATTTATCATTCACTATTATTTCTTCACATGTTTCTGCTAGTCATTTTGTCTTCCAATGTTTTATTAAAATCAGAATAATCATCGCAGTAGAATGCAAGTATATTAACCACTTATACACCCTGAGCTTCATGCAGCAACGACTTAATAGTTTTCATTATTACATACTGTAAGTATTGTGAGAAGAGGTATAAAGCTACGTGCAAAGTAAGTACCACACACACACACACACATATAGAGGCCCCGAGTGGCCGAGTGGTCTAAAGCGCTCTCCGTTACGGATCACTGCCATCTCAACTCTCTCTGCGTGGTTTCGAGTCTCGGATTCAGTCAATGTGGGTATGTGAGAAAGCTTGCCAGTAGCTTCTCGTGGGTCGGTGGTTCTTTCCGGGGTTTTCCCGGGTTCTTCCTCCACCATTAATACTGGCCGCCATGTATAGCCTATCGTGTGCTGAAAAATGGCGATAAACCCTACAACAACAATATGATATGCTACGGGAAAATCGGCTTGTTGGATAATGTGTAGCTCAGGTTACAAAACAGATAAAAAGGCACACACATAATACAAAGTCTCTCTATTTCTCTCTCCCTCCCTCTGTGTGTGTATATATATATATATACTTACTTACCAATCATTTTCTCCTTCAAGTCCTGAATATATCTGAATTGCACTTTTGCACTTTGCATGATTTTATGATCTTCTTATTCTTTAAATTAACTTCCTGTAATATTAGTGAATATACTATCCTTTTTTACTCTCAGTGTTGATGGCTGATATCCAATTTCATCATTTTGACAAATTAAAAGGATAAGTATTGAGATAATATTATTCAGGTCAGGTGCTATCACTTCATGTACACGCGATTCTCATTGTTTTATTATCCAGATATTCTTGTACGTTTGGTATTCACATTTTCATGCTCTAAAACAAACGTCATCGAGAAGAAAGGGAAGATCTTTTCTCTGAGATGTTAAAGAAATTTTGCAAATTAATTGTTCATGTTGTCCAAATTTTCGCACGTTCCATCGTAAAAATATGTACTGTATGCATAGAATAGGTACCCATTATTTGGTAAACATGTACAATTTTTCCTCTTCTCTAGATTTCATTTGAGGTATAAATATAGTGGAAAACTGTTAAAATTAGTCTTAATAATGATCTTGCGTACAAGCATGAGGTGACTTCGCACTGGATGGTTTGGTCAGATTGGTTCTGTTTCGACGTGGGCTATTGCAACATAGGTTGGATGTATTGCCACATGAGTCGAGTACGAAACGTTGCGATGTTGAGCCTTAAAGGCGTATATAAGGACGAGAGTTGATCAGTTAGTTGATTCTGATTTATTATGTCTTTGTTTTAATATCAGTCTGCGGATATGTTGAATGATGGTTTTAAATATAATTTGAGAGGAAACATTTGTTTGGAATATTTATTGGATTTACAAAGTGCTCATTCTACTATTTTGACTAAATTTTTTTTGGGATAATTGTGAATTTATTCAGAGGTGTTCTGGACAGCATCATAGTTGTACCTCAAGACTGTTGACACAGCAGTACTTTCTAAGAGCTAGAATTCATATTGCAACACTCGAATGTTTTGGTCCTTAGTAGAACTTTTTAAGGATTATTTTGGATTTATTCATAATATTGTAAGTTTCTCTCAAATTGCATTTTTATTTACTTAGGTAATTACATTATTTGGTACTTTCTATAAAACCGTTTGATTTTGCTTCTTTCTGTTACCGAATTTAAGACCATAGGCTCCTAACTGGTTAATTAATTTTTCTTTAATGGCATATCATCATAAGAGGGCTCGAGAACACACAACATATTTACTGGTCTAAGCAGCATCTGAGCCCGCAACCCACTGATTGTGAGTCTGGCATTGAAACCTCTGAAGCATCTTCTCGTATAAAGAAGACAGTACTTTGTTGTGTTTGTTTGACGTAATTCATATATTTTCAATTACATCCTTAATAAACGGGTACATTTCTTTCTATGACCTGTTTGCAGCAAATTATGTTCAATCCGTTTGTAATTAACGTTGATATCATTTTTGAAGAAAGGATCTGTCGAACATGAATGTTTCCTTTTTCTGTAAGAGATGCAATGGTGTTACAGGATTCGTTGGTGTCAATCGAAAGTCCCAAATAAATACATAACATGTAGAGTATCAGTTTTCATTCCTCGTCTGGTGCAACATGTGTTGATTTTAAACAATTTTTTTGTTAGATACACGTTTTACGCAAGATATTTCAAATGTGTTTCATGATATGGGGTTATGTGTTACAGCATCCATGATTCTGTGAAACAATCTAAGTTAATTATATGGTTTGTTTAAAACTGACGATTAGAAATGCAATATGTATTTCAAACGTTAAATATTCATCAATTCAGAATGGAAAGACAGATCCATATATGTACTCAGGAACTGAAAATGATTTTATTTTACGGAATTCTTTTAAACTGTGCGATGTAAAACTTTGAATATTAAAATGTTGTACAAGATGGTGAATGAAAAGCGATACTGACACATGTCATGTATTTATTTTTGAAATAAACGCTAAATACTTTATGAAAATTGATTTACTTTAGTGAAACTAAGGAGCACTAAAACCACAAACAAAGAAACAAACAACAAAAAAGTTAAGAAAAACAGTATGTGTTTAAGATCTTACAAGTGGTATTTGTCCTATTTATTTCCTTACAAGTTTATTTCGGCTTTGTACGTTTAATTAAGTGTTCTGATCGTTGAATTAAACAGATGTTACTGTCTTAGGTTTTCATGGAGTATCTTTTAAAAGTCACGTTGCCCTCAATAATGCAGTTTCTATGCTGTTTCTTTGCATTATCCATTACATGTATCTGAAATGTCGAATTCGAAAATAATTGCGCCGTGCGTGATACATGAAAATCATTCAGCCAAGTGTTGTGATTCAAATGCTGCTTATTCCAGTTTTCTGCTATGCCGTACCCAAAATTATTGTCTAATTGGCCACTTGTGGTACTCGAAATCTACCATTTGCTCCAAATCGGCCTTCTCTGCAGCTATTAGTAGAAATAATCTGCCAATGTTTTCTTAAATGGTTCGTCATTCGGAAATACTACTACTTAAAAAAGTATTTCTAAGAAGGTAAGTTGAAAGTTGTTAGAAGAACGAATGTGCAATGGGTGATTTTGCTATAACATACCTTCGCCGAATTTCGCAATTTTTACTAACAATCGCGAGATCTAGGTAAACACAAAAGGCATTATCAACAGACTTAAGTAAATGTCCCTCGTTGTTATTCATTTGCCTAAGAGAAGTAAAAAATCATAGCTATTATGTCAGATCAAAACTGTGACAGAACAATTTTTAAATCAATATGTATTTTAAAGTAAAATATTTTACTTGACCTCGTGAAATGTATGGAGTTATAAGGTAATACGGATGTCAATGAGATTATTTGAAATTATATTGTATATATCGTCTGAAGTTTGACCCTTCATCGTCATTTTCCGTTTTCATGCCTTTGACATTACGAATGCTAGCAAGCTGGCGATAAACAAATTGTAACAGAATGCAGAAGAATAAATAATCATGGAATTAGAAGCTAAAAAATGCACTTGTGAGTCAATATTTAAGCGTATACGGATACATGTTAATATTGGATATGAATAAATGAATTATTTATGCTTATAAATAGAGATTTTAAGGAATATCTTTACAATAGGCGATTCAAAGATTGACGTTTTCATATTCTACATATATAGGAATGAGAAAAAGTATTCAAGCTTGTATATGTGTTATGTATATCCATATTTTTTGTAACTTCTGGTATGTGATTTTATTTAATTTTCATAATTTTTATTCATGGTTGTAAACCGTACATATACTCTTTTGTTATAAAATGGGTACATGACCTGACTATGTTATAAACGCAAATTGCATAGGCTCTATAAATAGATCTTTACATACTTGCTGACAATTATTAATAATAATCTTAATAATAAGACTTAAAATGGCGCCTTTGGCGTAGTTTCTCAATGACTGATAGGATATGGAAGTTTCGAGAATAATTATGTGGTTTCCCACTGAATGCGTGAGGTCATGTGAATATGCTTAGTTCGCAAAAATCAATAGTGTAACTTATCACTTGGGGTCTATTGCGAAATAATGTCGCAATATACGGTGTATATAAGGAGAAAATTATGCATTCAGCTAATTTTCGATTTCTGGAGGTATTCACACATTTTATGTTCTTGTTGTACGTCTGCAGACGTGTTTTATGTTGTACTTTGATATTTTCCATTGAGAAATTTTTGATATTTTGATATTGTGATATTTTCCATTGTTTGGATTGTTCAGTGATGATAGAATGTGCTCATTATTTGAACTATAATATTATGCTGGAACGGTTCTAATTTATTCTAAAGAATTACGGAATACGCCATCTTGACAACTGTATGGCTCTAGGAGGACCAGTACATTTCCGGTGTTGAACATTATAAGGGACTTTTCAATCGTTTAGGTCTTTCATAAACCTTCTCAAGACTAATTTGGTTACACTTGATAAAGCTGTAAGTTACTCTCACACTTTCCATTCATAACGCTGATAATTAGATTCTTTGTTACGTTTTATAAAACTTGCTGGTTTTGCTTCTTTTCTATTACTTACATCTGTGACAATAGAGTGGCAACATGAAATTTTGAGCTCGTTCGTGTACACAAGATTGATCCTTTAAAACGCGTTTCTCATACATCTGACAATTATTCCTTTGCTCACAAAGTTTAATTTGTCACTAAGTTCTCCTCTCAGCAAATGGTTAGAACTTACAAATCTCAGTCTGGTACAACTAATAAAAATCCAACGTCTGATAAGACTGGTAAGATATCCCTATCTGTACCTGAGTGCTTTTATTGCAAGAAAATGGGGTACGTTATTTCTCGTTTTTTTAAGTAAAAAAAAGTAAGCAAAAGAATAGCGACAAAGCAGTTGCAAATGCTCTTGCTTTTCATAGGTCAAGGTCATGGTCATGTTTAGGAACAATACATTTGTGGAGTCATACAAACCCCAGTCTAATTCTATAAGGGAGAATTATGAACCATTCTTGTCGAAGAATTCTATATCACTTAATGGTTATTCAACCAATCCTATTCTTATTAAAATATTAAGGGAAGCAGGAGCTTCTGAGAGTCTTTTATTGCCAGTCACTTTGACTTTTTCTGAGAAGTCTTCTTATTATAAAAGTGTTATTATCCAGGGACTAGAGTGCGGTTTTGTTCAAAATTCCGACAAATAATGTTCATTTCACATCAGACTAAGTTTCACGGCCGGTGACTGTTGGCGCTGTGAACTCTCTACCCACCAAGCGTGTTCATTTATTGCTAGTTAATTAATTATCTGCATATAAGGTTGTGAGTAATTCACTTGTAACTGACAAGCCTTCTTTTGAGCAAAAGGTTGATTCTATTGAAAATGAAATCATGATATATATCCCTCTTGTGTAGTTACTAGATCCATGGCAAAAGAGCTCTTCAAAATAAAATTGATTAGGAAACAATTCCTTTGGCTGACACAGATATTGGTAAGGCTTTTAATGAGGCCGATTTTGCGTCTGCTACTGATCCATCAAAATGTATTGATCATTGTGATCTGTTTTAACTGCTCGTTCTCATATGTTTAATCAAGGTTATAAACGACGATAATTGCTTGTCGTCCAACATGAAAAAGAGCCTGAGATCTCCTGTTTGTTTCGGAGGGCTATATACTAAGCTGACTCCGGTGAGGCACCAACCTTTCTTTGTACCCGTTGATGACGAGTGGATAGTCTGCTATCAAGTTGTGGTACCTAAGTCAAATAGTCAGGAAATTATACGTTTAGCTCATGAAACTCCTTTGTCTAGTCATCTGGGAGTCAATAAAACCTATCATCAATTTTACTGGACTAAAATTAAGCGTAATGTTCAAACTATTGTAGATCTTGTCACACTTGTCAAATGGTAGGAAAACCACACTAAAGGTGCCTAAAGCTAATTTGCAGCCAATTTTTGCATTTGACTAACCGTTTAGTAGGGTAATGGTAGACTGCGAATGTCTTTTACCCAAGACCAATTCAGGCAACCAATACATGTTGAACATAATGTGCGCGTCAGCAAGGATTCCAAAGGAAATTTCTTTACGGAATATTAGGACTAAAACTGTAGTCAAAGCCTTAATTAAATTCATTACCCTTTCTGGCCTTCATAAGTCCGTAGCATCTGATCAAGGTCCTGATTTTACATCAGGGATCTTCCAACAAGTTATGTATGAATAAGGTATTCAACAGTCCAAGTCCTCTGAGTATCCCCCTGAAAGCCAGGAGGCGTTGGAAAGATTTCTTCAGACTTTAAAGAATATGATAACATCATATTGCTTTGATACCAGAAAAGATTGGGGACGGTGGCTTTCACTTATTGTTGTTTGCTGTTAAGAAGTCGGTTGAAGAGTCCCATGGATTTAGTCCTTTCGAATTATTTCTGACACTGTTCGTGGACCATTGATGTTGTTGAAAGAAAACTGTATTTAACAGAAGAATCAGAGATCAATTTATTTGATTATATCTCTGATTTTAAATACAAAACTATCGAATGCTTTTGAAATGGCAAGAAATAATTTTCAGTCTACCCAATCACAAATGAAATTGTGGTATGACAAAACTACAAAGAAAAGAACTAGTTTTCATGCCCATACCTCAAAGTCCTCTTCAGTCTATCTATGATGGTCTCTATAAAATTACAAAGAAAGTACGTGATTTAAATTATATAATCAATACTCCTGCATGGCAGAAAGAGTAACAACTCTGCCATATCAATATGTTAAAAGAGTATATTGATCTAGATAGCTCTTATAAATCATTCGAAAATTTAGTTGTTCCTGTGCCACACGATGAAGATTTAAATAATATCATACAACCAGAAAGTAATGACTGTTACCAACAGTCCTTGAAATGCTGAAATATATAACATAAACTTGGACAATCAATTTTCACATCTACAGCCACATGAATAGAATGAGTTTAAGTAGCTAACATATGAATATGCGCACGTGTTCCAACTCGAACAAATAAAATCTACCATGATGCTGAAATTGTATATTCTAAACCTATACAACAACACCCTTACAGGATGAATTCTCTGAATCAGGAATGTTTGAAGAAGGAAATTAAATATTTGTTTGAGAATGACTTTATCGAACCGAGCAAAAGTAATTCGAGTTCGCCATGTATTTATGTCCTGAAACCAGATAATTATTTCCGTATGATGACAGACTGCAGACAAATGAACAGTGTAGCTAAAACAGACATAGTTCCAATACCGAGAATTGATAACTGTATTGACAGGATTTGAAATGCAAAATATGTCACCAAGCTTGACCTGTGAAAAGAAACCTGTCATATTCCCCTTACAGATAGCGCAAAATAAATTGTAATTTCGGCTTATGCATCTCCAGATGGACTAAATAAAGTGATGCCATCTGGTATGAAGAGTTCTTATCTACATTCCAGCGCTTAATGAACATGTTAACATCTGGTATACATGGTTGTGATGCAGACATTGACGAGGTAATTATTTATAGCAATTCTTCAAAGGAACACATAGAAATTATCCGGAAAGTATCCGTTCGCTTCAGTGAGGCATATTTGACAGTTAAACTAGATAAAATTTAAGTTTGCCAAGCTTGTGTCAAATGTTTAGGACATATCCTGGGTCATAGACAAGTTAAGCCTCTAGAAGCCAAGGTTAAAACTATCTATGAATTCCCTCTGCCTATCAGCAAGAGATAACTGATGGAATATTTGGCCATTGCTGGATATTATCGTAAATTTTGCTCAAAAGTTTTCATAATTGTGGTTGATATGGAAAAAAGAAAGCATTAATGTATACATTTTTCCTTTTCCTTATAAGTGGAGGTGCTACATATATCTATATTTTTGTAACTTTTGGTATATCATTTTATTTAATTTTCTGGTATATGATTTATTTAATTCTCGTAAATTTTTCATGGTTGTGCACTGTGCAGAATATATTTTGTTAATACTTGTGCATGTGACCTAGCTTTGTTAAGAACGCAAATTGCATAGGATTCATAAATAGATGTTTTCGTATGTGTTGACAATTATTAATAATAATATTAATAATAAGACTTAAAATGGCGTCTTTGGCGTAGATTCTCGGTGTCTGCTGGGATATGGAAGTTTCAAGAGTAATTCTGCTGTTTTCCACTGGTTGTTTAGTTTGTCAAAAATCAATAGTGTTAGTTGTCACGTGGGGTCAATTTGTGTATATAAGGATAAAATTAAGCATTCAGGTTCTTTTTGAATTCTGGAGGTATTTACACCTTTTGTGTTCTTGTTATAAGTCTGCACAAGTGTTTTATGTTGTATTTTGATATTTTTCGAGGGTAAAACATTTGTTTGGACTGTTCAGTGGTGACAGAATGTATTCATTATTTGAACTATAATATTATTCTGGAACTGTTCTAAATAATTCGAAAGAATTCTGGATAACGGCATGTTGACCAGGTTAGAGTTCTTGCAGTACCAGTACATTTCCGGTATTGAAAATTATAAGGGACTTTTCATTCGTTTAGGACATTCATAGACCTTTAGAAAGACTAATTTGGTTACACTTCATATTCATAATGCTGTAAATTTCTCTCCAGCTTTTAATTTATAAATTTGATAATTCAATTCTTTGTTAAGTTTTATTAAACTTGTTTTGCTTCTTTTTTATTACTTAAGTTTGTGACCATAGAGTCTTAACAATATGTTAGACCTTCCTTAATGTTATGCAACTGCCATACATATAACATTTAACGAAAATTAGCGGTCCGTATTACTTTCGGTATAGATTGATTTTGTGAATATGATTTCTTTCTTATTATTCTAAACCAGTTTAACTCTCAAAGTTATACATTTTTATAAAGATTATTCTGGTCCTTGAATTCAAGTTTCATTACGTTATTAACTATATAACCCATACAGTGTTTCGTTCACGTTCAGCTATGCAATCGTTCGGACTGTTTATATTCACTATACTAAAAGGATGTGTTTATATTCTATGTGAAACATTATAAGTTCACGGTGGTAAAGAAACCTCTTGGCCGAACAGAGTTTGTTGTACTGTCTGCTTTTAAAGTAGTAAAATAATAGCGGAAAATGAAATCCCTTGTGTTAAGTCTACGTTGTCCCAACCAAATCTAGCTTAAAGAAGAATTATGCAGAATTAAAATTTGTATAGGCTATTAGTGGTGTTAACAATGTGCACATTGTACTAAATACGTGTTTCATGCAGGTTTTGTTGCAAAAATTTTATCAATGTTTATTACTTTCATTTGGTAACGTTTTTGAAATCAGAGATTCCTTAGATAAAATGGGATTTTAACAAACGGTTATCAAGCTCCTATGCTCAACTTGCTGGTAGTTGCCATTATTAATGTAATGGCGACTCTGTTAACAAATGTGTTTGAAGGCAAAGGTGCTAAATGGTAAACAGAGGTAATATCATTTTGGTTTCAGTCGATGTCTGTTTGTTTATTATTTGCAACTTTAGCAAACATACATGCGGACTCAATGTCCTGTACTACGTTCGGCAAACCGATTCTTAATTGTCATCTGCGCTAAATTGGTCTCCCGAAAGGAACAATGATACAATGAAACATTATTAGCATTGGATTGTAAGATATGGTTTGAATATGTTGTTATAACTCGTACAGGATATGTCTTTCTGATTTGGTTGATTGTCCATTGCTAATGGCTGAGCATGTTGTTTCTCCAGACATCTAAGATATGGTGACGAACTTTGTTCAACTTCAGCTTTTTTTACCAATTAATGTTAAGATTATCCGAAGTAGTGTGAGGCCAAACAACAATATTATATCCAAAACAGCTACGCCACCACCCGTCACTTGTACATTTGTGGTGTTTTCATTTGTCTCATCTGTTTCGCATATAGTGTGTTCTTCATCTTTCAAATTTGTAATTAGTAGTTCTTTCTAACAATGATCTGTTTTAAAACGTCTGAGAACGTTTTCCGTGTAGGCATCCGGGTCGAACTAGACGTGAATGTGTTTGCTTCTGTGAGATTTTCTTGTCGTTGGCTGACATTGTTCTCATCATCCTTTTTGTCTTGTTTAATGCCCTTTTAATTGATAAGGAAATGTGTA
Organism: Sinohyriopsis cumingii; assembly: GCA_028554795.2. Lineage (NCBI taxonomy): Eukaryota > Metazoa > Mollusca > Bivalvia > Unionida > Unionidae > Sinohyriopsis > Sinohyriopsis cumingii. The sequence goes on along the minus strand of CM068831.1, from coordinate 109,582,862 downwards.
ACAAAGTCGAAAAAACTTTGAATTGACTAAATGTTAAGTGCAACAACTTGTAATATTATTTGCAAGGAGTTAAAAGTAATTCGAATTCTAATTGGTAAATGAAAGAAATTGATGTTGTGACATGCCTTATGTATGGAAAAGTTAAAATCAGATTCAGTGGGTTTTACAGAATTAGCGCTTTCTGAAAATATTGTTTTGATAGATACATTAGAATACAAGTGATAAAGTGGATATATGAAAATGGAGATGAATTGGATATACGAAAACGGAGATCATTACAAAGAGAGTATATGAGACCGTATATGAAAGCATGTCTTCAAGATAATTACAAGAGGTAACAATGTAAAAACACTAAAGTAAACTGTACAAGTTGAGACGGCATTAAACATAGATCATTTGCCTCCTTAATTTGCCTGATCCTGTTGAACATAGATCTGTCTTCCTATGGGCAAATAATATTTAAATGATGATCATCGAAAATCTCCAAATTATGAAATGCCATTGAGGAAAGAGACAGATGATTACATAAAAGATGTTGAAGTATTTATGACACCTAACTTCATTACTGAGGAAATCATGCACAGTATTGTCTATTATTTTCTTGCAAAACTGTATCAGACGGTACGTAGTTATTAATGTAATAGTGACTATTTCAACAAATGAGGTTGAAGGGACAAATTTTCAACAACAAATTAATAGGTACCCATTTGCATTTTGAGATGTTGGCGCCTAACAGTTCACATCTCGTTAGCCTATGCTATCACCCTGTTTCGAAATATATTTTGCCATAGCTTCCTATTGTCGTTTTGAAATAAAAACATATAAAAGTTATCAAATAGGTACTTGGTGCAGAAATAGGGTAACAGCTAAAATGTCAATAATCCTTCTAAGTATCAAATTCATTTGAATTTTCATGTACACTTCTCAACGTATATTTTTAAAACTGTTGAAATTGTCGAGCGGAGGAAATCAGCAATCTTTCAAAAGAGTAGCAATAGCATTTGTAGCTGTACCCCTATCAATAATTACTCTGTCTACAACAAATTAGGTAACAAGTGCTGGCTCCCCACTCACACAGGCCTACTTCGTGTTCTCCTGCGCGTCATACTCCACTTTGTCTTCGTACCACAAAATGATATTGTTTTGACATAATCAAAAAGGTTTAGAGAAAACTTAGAACATTATTTTCTCGAGTTGGTCAAAAAAGTAGTAATAGCGAGAGTTGATATTATTCACGGCACTATAAGGTACTTATTAAAAAGTTCTCAACAAACTGTTGCTTTTCGAGATGAACATACTATTATATCTATGTTAGCATTAGTCTTTTGTTAGAACATTTTATGGAAGATTTAAACAAAGCAATTGTAGTATTAAAGGCTAGTACACATTATCAGAAAGTAAACAATAGAAAGTAAAATTAATATTATATGATTGCTTAACTTTCTGTGGTAATCTTGTTAAAGACAGGTTGTGCTTGAGGAACAGAATTGGCAAACCTGAAAGTAGAAACGGCAGAGCAAATGCCACGCATAGCATCGTTACCGCAATCAAAGATATCTACATAATAATATACACTTTATGTTTTATTTTGTCCTGTGTAATTTCTTGTCTTACTCCATAGAGTCCATGTTAAATGACGTTTCATATAATTTCCAAATGACTAGTATACGCTTTTTACCTTTCTTATGTTTGTTAAAATCTTTTCAACTTTGTATATATCAGCTTGGTTGTGCTACAGAGATAACTCTACAAGTATGCCTTTACATCCACTTCCTTGAAATCTTCTAGTTTGTAAACGTCACGATCACCTTAAATTACTTGCTTGATATTGAATATTTTCTCGCTAAGTCAGGAGTGTATTCCTTTACAAATTTTATTTTGCATTTGGCAATTCTGAATGGGCCAGTTGTCAATAACTAAATGGAATGATCCATAGTTTTGATCTATTGTCTTCCCTGATGGCTTCAATTTGAGTTACGCTTGCTGAACTGTAACAGTTGTTCATACATACCCTAATTAGCTGTTGCAAAACTTCAACCCGTTTTCTGGTACCATTTTGGGTGAAATACTTCCACACTTAAATCTTCTGAATAATTTGGAAACTTTTAACTAATCGCGATGGTTCTGAGAGATTAAGTTGAACAGCATCAGCTATTTTACTTTTCTAACACGGGGCAACTATTTTGTTATAAAGCTTTTATAGTTGATCCATCCATTTCTCTTTTGAAGACATGTGAAAGCGTCATGCTTGTCATCTCTCCATTTTGTTCTCATTTTCGCAGCCGAAGCGTATTTTGAGAAGGCAAACGTCAGCATGAAAATATCTTTTTCATCCATTCCTGGACACTTCATATACTTTTATCTCAACAATACCTGACACTGGTTATCCATGCGACTAATATAGACTCATGTGTTTGGAGTTGTTTTCTATCATGCATCGGTAATGTGTAGGTAGAGTGTTCAATTATCTTTCTTGCCGTTATATATATATATATATATATATATATATATATATATATATATATATATATATATATATATATATATATATATATATATATATATATATATATATATATATATATATATATATATATATATATATATATATATATATATATCAACAATTTAATAATACTTGTGTAAGCAACTGCACATATAAAATTGTAGAAAAGATGATTAATACTGATTTCATTCTTGGTTTGCGAGATCTATGACAGCAACCAGTTAAAAACGGTATAACATGCAATAAATATTAAACGCTTAAAAATTATTTTACTTGCGCTAACTTAGTACTAGAGTGAAAATAATATCTCTTAGTAGATCATCGTTTGTGCATGGATAAATATCTTACTAATTTGAAATTTGCAGTGATTTAGGATAGAAATAATACCATGATCAGCACTGAAATCACTATTTTTCGAGAATTTGAATATATTTTCATTTTAATTTGAGTGGCCCAGTAACGTTCACGCACCCCACTGGTAGATGGCAACATTTGATATTTGTAAGTGGTCCAGCATGTTAGTGCATACTATATGACAGTCACCGAGAGACAAATACAAGCCACAAATGCCATTGGATCGAGGGAATAATGCGTGATAGAATAAAATCCATATATAGCGTCTGCTAGAGTGTGTGTGAGAGAGAGAGAGAGAGAGAGACAGAGAGACAGAGAGAGACAGAGAGACAGAGATACATAGAGAGATCGTCTATGTATCATCTGACAGATAAAAATATGTTTGTTATGCATATTGAATTTTGATCGTGCTTTGCTGTTGTACATGAGAATATGCTAATCATATTTAATTGGTATTGTGTGGTTAACCTTAGTCAGTACAGTAATTGAGTTTAGTGCCTATCTGACCAATGTCTTGTTGTTTTGTAAGCAACATATTATATGATAATCTGTGAATGATTTTAGATTATATTTTAAGATCATTATTACATGGAGCCAAACTGGTTTATAGATTTTGAGATCAATATCCAGTTTCTTTTCGAAATTAAGAATGTTCTAGAAAAAGTTGTATACGAATTTATTGGAAAATTCAATTGTAAATGATCTAGGGCATTTTGTTGTCTCATACTTCAGGTGATAGTTTGAAGTAATTAGAACTACTCATTACTACTTAACATATGTGTAGTTGAATCAGTTGTTTAGCTTTGTTTAGCTGAGAGGATTTTATTTCTTTTATGAACCAGAATTACAACGTGCTCATTAATGCCTATGGTACTAAAACACTATCTTGGAATTATTGTGAATTCGTTCAAGGACATTTCGGATCATATAATTGTGATACGTCAAGACTGTTAGAATATCAAGACTATTCAAGGCTATTGGTGCATCAGCACAGTCAAGGTTGGAATTCATTCGGAATGCCACTGGCATTCACTGGGAATATCCTATACTTTTGGATTTGTGATATAAGTTTTAGGTCTCTTTTGGGATGTAATTCACAATACTGTAAGATATTTTCAAATTTTCACTTTGTATTATTAGGAAACGATATATTTTTTGAATTGTACAAAACGTGTTGGTTTTCTTTCTTATATGTTGCTTAGTTTAAGATCATACATTGCAAACAAGGGAACACTGTGACATTTAGCAGAGAAAGTAAAATCAGAGAGAATGGAAGTCCCATGTGATCATATGTGTTGTTAAAATGGATAACATACGAGCTAAAGAAGGGGCATACCATGGTAGCCCTCTGTAGCATTTGGAAAAGGGAAAATTAGAGCCTGTGTGATACATGTCGGATAGGGGTTGTAAACCCTGTGTTGCATGTGATCGAAGCCATACTATGAGAGAGAAGGAAAGCTAAATGTGGCATATTACACAGAGAATAATCGGATAGAGAACGAAGACTTTATCTGGGATCTCTTTGTTACGATAATGCGAGAAATAATTTAGCCATATTTTAATCTGATGAAGGGAATGTTAAGTTAGAGAATGTAGAGCCATTGTTACCTCGAAGGAGATGCGTTTTTTGGTATTTGAATTTGATAACTGTAAATTGGTTATATAAAATAATGCATTGGGTTTGAATCTAAATTTTGAAAAGACGTCTCCCTCCGACAGAAATTCCAGAGGATTGTATAATCGATGAGAATTCCAGGTTGATATATTTTATCAGGCGTCGCCTAAAGCGTCTATGTCTGACCACAACTGCAATACTTCTTCAGATGAGATTTTACTTCCAACTTGATTTGATTGTATTGACGTCGAAGTCGACGTTTGTGTCGGAAACATTGCTCTTAATTTTTTAGATCCACAAATGAAGTAACAGCTCCAAGCCCGAGTTTTAAATTCGATCTTGGAGTTAGAATTCTTACAAAGCTCAACGTCATGTACTTTTAAAAGATCTCGGAGCCTCCAAAGTTCAGCATTTGTGCTAAATGTTTTATAATATGCGATGCGTTCATGTAGCAGTGGTGATTGCTAAGTAGACCTGATGCGAAGTAAGTGGTCCTTGTATACGAGGCCACTTGCTAATCAGCCTAGTTGTTCGTTACCTTTTAGTATATGCGTATGTGCGCCTGATTGGAGACTTACGAACAAACTTCTTTGCCTTTTTCTTGTCCATAGTTTATAACTTAGAGTCGTAAAAAATGTCATTCATATTTACAAATCAAATATAATTACAGAAGAACTTAATAACATTGTGAATGCTAGTTTTGTACAATTACTCTCCCCCAACACCGCTGAAATTTAAAGCCAGCCACTGGGCTACCACAAGGTTTAAAAATGTGTCGCTCCCTGAATACATATACGCGTGTGTGTGTGTGTGTGTGTGTGTTTGGTGATATTGCAAATGTTGGATTTTAATACTCATTTTAATATCAAACAATTTCTAGGTACAAAGTTCAAAACTTGTTTGTCTCGTACGTGAATGATGTAGAAATAATAGTTAATGCACAACTCATTCGCTAATCATGTGACAGTGAATGGATTGAGAAAACAACAAGGCGGATAGTAAAGGATGACAATTTCTAAAATAGTTAATTTGCCATTTTTTAGACCATCTAGAACTCTATTCTCGAAAATTATGGCTTAAATGTGAATAAAATATCAAAAATTACAAATTAAAGTACATACTAATATTTAAAGTAATGCATGGTATGTTTCATTCGAAATTCGAAGAACAGAGCCTGGGACCTGAACTGAAATTGATTACAAACAATCATTGCAAAACACCATTTCCAAAACCAAATACTTCAAAAGTAGCATGTGCTGACCAAGGTGTTATTCTATGAAATAACAACATAAGACATTATATTAGAAACAAATCTAAATATGTTCAGAGCAAAATCGTATAACTATTATCTCGAAAAGTAGTTTTCTTTGCAAATATTAAAACAAATACTGTCCAATTTAATTTGTTCATGCATTTAAAATACATTTTGAGATTTTGTTACTTAATGATTTAAAGCATGCTTTACTGTTTTCTTTATCTTTTCTGTACCATTCTTTTTGTTTGTATATTCAATAGCTTGATCACCATGAGGGCTTCAGTGAGAATAGTATATTTTTACTCAGTTACCCTCATAAAATAAAGTATTTGTCATTATTATTATTATTATTATTATTATTATTATTATTATTATTATTATTATTATTATTATTATTATTGTTATTATTATTATTATTATTATTATTATTATCATTATTATCATCATTATCATCATCATGTAAACACATTGGATTGGTTATATCTTGAGAATAATGATCAATAATTTATATCGCTTCGTCCTTGCATAAAACCCTACCTAGTGTATACTCGGATGCTAGGAGTTGTGTGCAAAAACTACTGTATCTATATAGCATGATACTTAGTGGAAACTTAGCTTATGTTGAAAGGCCACCACATTTGTAACAACTCAAGATATTCAATCTGATCTAACACAGTTCGGTATATTTAGCAATAATTTAGTGACTTACTGAGTAAAGTTTGTGCAAAACTATATTAAAGTAGTTGCTGCCATCATTCCACATTTAAAGCTGAATTTACTGTTTTGATTACTGCAGTTAATTAAAATGGACAATTAATAAAATAAGAGATATCGTGAATACAAGTATATTTTAATATTATTGTATGTCTTAGCAGATTATAGACTTGATATTGTCTTTTTTGACCCAAATAACTTAGCCACAGTTTCGTTGCAATGCTTGTCATGAGACATAATCTAAAGACCTGTGTGTAATTTTTTTTCTCAGTGATTTCGAACATCATTTGCAGGTATTGTATCATCTATAGTTTGATTAATTTCAACATGATTTCAGTGTTTTTTATTATTCAGGCACAATGACCGATATGCAGAGGATAATATCAAATCCTAGAACAAATTGTTTTTGCTGCAATGGCACATATTTATATCCATATGGTAATACACCAGCTACAGATCTCACAGGAGGTTGTGAGGTAAAACAAAATGTGGATTTCCTGTTACTAGCGTGCGGTGATATTCGTAATATTCTCTTCACACTTATGAGTCTCCATGAGCTGAAGATCAGGCCTGAAACTCTCAATTTTCATGTGAATGATAATGAAGATGTCATCCTCGCCAGGAATTTGGTTCTTCTTGCTATTTTGGATAATACTGATCCTGAAAAAGGCGAGGATTTGGAATTTTTATGGTCTGTTTGGTATGACATGGCAATATCAACAAAATCCCTACAAAGACTTAGGCGTATTATCAATGAGCTTCTTCAACAAGAATGTCCAAGGGCAAAATCCATGACAGAGGATTGTGGCGACAAAATAAAAGATATCTTCAGGTATTGGTTGAGAAAAAACATTTCCCTCAGCGACATTACACTAAAGCGTAACAAATTTGAAAAGGAGAAGGTTTCAAAGAAGCTGCATGAATCCACTCTCATACCAATTGAAGTGTATGATGAAGTTCAGTATCAAAATTGGAACCATGAGGTTCAACAGTTTATGCAAACAGGGTCGACATATAGGGGAGAACATGTGCAAGAGGTTGATAATCTTATGGCAAATCCAACTCTGATCTGTCCTCATGTAGATGGCTGGAGGGTTAATAATAATGGAACTCCGTTCCATTCATACAACCTTTTTGGGTAAGAGACTCTTTGCAGTAATATTGAAACCAGACCTTTAAGTTTTATTTGCATTGTAAGTTTTTTTCATGGTGGGGGTTTTAAAAACCATCCTTATAGCATAACATCTAAACTATATGTCTGTGGAAAGTCAATATGGATAATATGCAAGAGGTGTACCATGGACCACGTAATTTTACAATTAAAAAATTCCATATCAATCTATTTGAATAATACAGTTTGATAACTAGAAGCTCCATAGAACATGTTATTGTTTATATATATATATATATATATATATATATATATATATATATATATATATATATATATATATATATATATATATATATATATATATATATATATATATATATATATATATATATATATATATATATATATATATATATCACTTTCATGTTCTAATATCAGCTGTAAATGTTTTGAAAGCCACATTCAAGGAGCAATATGTCTCCTTGCTAAGCAATAATACTGATAAGGCTCATCGGTTGTGTATAGAAATACCAGTTTGACACTAAAATGGTTATATCGTCTATGAATATTTTCATCACTATAGTATGATGTTGAAATTACTCTATCAAAGATGTTGTGGATTGATATATCCATGATTTAGAATTTTTCATTCGATCATGCCATATGTTTTGAATATATATTCACCCAGATTTGATTGCGATCAACTTCTACCTCTGCGCACTGTTAATCACAGCATATTCCACAATTTGGATGGGAAATAAAGTTCGAGGTTTTTGGACTATAATAAAGATTTAATGAAGAAATATGTGTGACTATAGTGCATTCGTTTGGAACATTTTGGCGCAATATTTACGAAAGCTATGCAAATCCTGTAATAACATGTCCTAGAATATGCCCTTCTTAGTGGCTCTAATTTGGTAAAAACAAAATCATTTGAATGCTTTCAAACTATTCTTGGATATCCATAAAAAGATGGAGTAGGCTTCATAAAAGGAACACTTTTTATATTACATAGGTTGACCGAGGGACAGAGTCTTTATGAGAATTGTCTTTCCCAGTTGAAGAGAATGGTTCAAGCATGGAAGCAGTTCAATGCGACAAAGACGATATGCATCAAGGTAATTTATCGCACTTATAAAACGTCACGTACATGCACAGTGATACTGTTCAAGCAACACATTTAAAAGTTACAGTTCTTTTTTTCGACCTATTCTTTTGTACACATTTCTTTTGGTATTCCAAAATCAGATTACCAAGTGCTTTTGCTACAATACATCATCGATTGTACACAGAACTTCTACTGATTCTGTTGTTGCACCTCTATCTCACTTAATTTCTTCAGCATTTTAGTGGTCTACCACTGAGATAGCGGGCTGGGGAAATCGAATTGTGAATTGCACCGGTGAAGTCAAAAATGTTAGAGAGTGATTATTCGCTCTGAGTACAAATTGTTGAAAGAACTCCCACTAATTATGTTGTTGTACCTCTATATCAGTTAATTCCTTTGGCATTTTGGTAGTTTACCACTGAAGTTACAGGTCTACACACACACACACACACACACACACACACAAAGAAGTAGAGAGAGAGAGAGATAGAAGGCTGGGGAAAGATAACTGTGAATTGCACCGTTAAAGTCAGAAATGTTAGAGAGTGATTATTCGTTCTCTGAGTACAAATCTAGCCATGCATCGAAAGCTCAAGGCAAATGAAAAAGAATGGGATTAAAGTGCAAAGAATCTAGTAAAGCAGAAAATAAAACTTAGCTAAGCTAAATGCACACATCAACTGGATACACACATGTTAATACTTCACTATCGATGTAATAGGTACATGTCGTATGGTAAATAACAGGCATTCTCTTCAAGTGTACTGTATCCAGCTGCGGATTGCGTGTGTCATGGATTTATTAAATAAATTTAACCAATTGATAGCAAACAGTGAAAAACTAGTTGTAACAAGCCAAATCGTGAATATAGAGAAAATTAAATGACTGATCGGATACCATTTATCCTAACCTACTGCCAGACAACCAAAATTTACGTCATGGCTTCTAGAAAGGCTTGTCCATCATGGCAATGTATGACACATAACGTTATTTCTTCAAAACAAACCAGCAGTAACATATATCAAAACAAAAGTCCTAATAGATATCCTAGTCAGTACAAATTGATTTAGAATGCTGGTACATGTGAACAAATTAATATCTGTGGCAAGTGAGAAATAAGTTACAAAATTCAAGTATGTTATGGATATGTTCTCAAATATAGTATATATTTTCCAGGCTTTGATAGACTAGAAATGTTTGAAGATCACAATGTTAATGGTATTCTAGGCAATGTTTCGTTTTTTTGTTGTTAATTTCTAATTGTTAATTAATATGCAAATTATGTTTGGCAGTATAAGCGCACCTTCTCAAATCCAATAAACTTTTCACTGATCACAGAATGTTATTAAAATAACTGAGATGAACAATGTAAGGAAATAGCAACCACGTTTATTTAGCGCTACTTGGTACTTTGCTTAGTAGATTCGTACCGTTTGCCTTGCTACACAATGTATCATTTACATTATAGATTTCATTTTGGCTTGATGATTGTTTGACTCTCTGCAATCACACCCTACCATCTGATATGAAGTTTGATTTCATTCACACATCCGATATCATAGACCAAGTGGGCCTTCTGAACCTTCTTGCATTATGTTCAGGCCGATTGAAAACGTAAGTATATTAAGGCCACACTATCTATGAACTGTAAGAAGGTCAAAGAAACTGTAAGTCTTTGCTGCAAACTGTATGTGCAAGAACCTGTTGTGTGTAACGAGCATCGATGCATTCTAACTGCAAAATCAAATATTGTTTCATCTTGATGTGACGACATGTTTGAAATAATTTGTAATTTAGGGCGCTTGTTTTTTAAAATTAAATTTATTTCATTATGAAGGGGCTAAATTTATGCAAAAATTATTAATTCACCCATTATATGTAACTATGTTTCCCGCAAAGGAAAATCTTCAGTGTTCAATTCAAACTTAGAATGAAATTTCTTATATTTCCTATTATGTCTGTACAGCAACCACTTATATCTTCTTCTCACAAAATACATTCTTACAGTTAATAATGAAAAGAAAATTAGTTATATGTGTCTTACAATATACAAGTTGTCTATTACATTTCAGTTTTGTCTCTTGCTAGTTCGTCATATAGGAAATACTATATTTAAAAAGATGTACTTACGTTTGCAAAGGAGCAAGAGCATATTTTACAAGACAATAGTTGTTATTATAATTGTTTTCATCTACTAATTCTTCTATCGTTACTTCTTGTATTTTATGTGGAAATTCCAATTTGTTAACTAATAAATAGCAAGTTATTTATTAAGTAGTCATAGTTAATTGAATATATTTCCTCTACTCCCAATACACATTAGTATGGTCAGAGTGTACTTAAGAAATTAATCTATCGGATCTATTTACATGAACACTGATGGATATTATTTGCATGCGTGGTACTCTTGTACATATTACACAACCTTAATAATAATAATAATAATAATAATAATAATAATAATAATAATAATAATAATATAAACATACATTGTAGTTTTAGGAAACACTTAGTACTAGGAAAATGTATGCTCTTTGTCTTTTTTGTTGTAACCGGGTTTGCTTTGGTTCAAAGTGTTTGTTCATTTTTTTATATAGATTAAGGCCTTCAATCACCCATGACTTCAAAACCTAAAGTTTGTCTGTGCAATCCATGGATAATAAACAGCACAAGTTTATCTGTATGTGACCAAACAAGAAATCTGTCATGGGTGATAAAAGTTACCGACCTAAATAGATCAACCATATATCAGTAACCACAAACCACCAGTTCCATACTACTATGGTAAACATGATTGTTTATTGTAATGATGATCTGCTTTCTATAGTCTTCTGTCAGCATATAGTATTGATTGTGGCTATACTGCAGCAAAAGGGTTATGGCTCGCCTCTCTACAGTTATGTTGCAAAGACTAATTTTCTGTAGTTTTTATAGGTTACTGCATTTGTATGGAAAAATATGAATGAGTTTTATCTGATGTAAATACTGCAAGACCGACAAAACGAGTTCATATTTTCCCATACAATGCAGTAACCTTTTTATTATATGCTCATTTTATTATTCTACCTAATGCTTAATTATTAACAAAATACACTACAAGAAACAAAGTAACTGAATGTATGCCGTATTCCAAACTAAATACACAGGCGCAGATTCATCATTACACAACAACAACATTATTAATGCGCACATAACTCAGCCCAGATAAATTTGAACTTAGTCGCGCGCTCGACATAACTTTGGAAAGAAAATGGCGTGTCTAGTTAAAATTGAAATTTGGGATCATATTCTGAATGAATGCGTATCGCAACATCTTTTCCATTTGATCTGGAATGAATAGATTTTGGTATTTGTTTTGATTCTACGAAGTTATGTGATTATGGACTGGATTTATCTCTGACAATTCCACATGAAATACATCGGATTGAAGAAGCGAGGGAGATGCGTGTTGACATCTGCAGATGTGTTTCTGTTTCTGTCGAGGAATGTTTAAAATCATAATGTGGGAAAAATATGGAGTCTTTCAGTTGCAATTAACAAAAAGACGCTATGGAATTTAATGCTTATTTCATTTTGAGTGCAGTAAGGAGGATGTAATTGCACTTATATTCGAAATTACAGCACAATTTCGAAATGTGTAATCAAGATTGAGAACCTATGACATGGCTCATGTAATTCGGATTTGCAGAACTAAGAAAGTATATTCTGAGGAAATTCAGGATGCCTAATTGTAAGTATATTTTTTGCCATTCTTATAGCCAGTTAAAGAAGACAGTTTATTCCTTGTCACTTGTATCTTATTCGTAAGGACCCTTTCTTGCGTCTACTGTATAGCTAGCCAAATTCGAAATAATGCACCAAAAAAGTTAACGCGAAATGTGCCAAAGCAGCTGGTATATGGCAGTCCACGAAACATCTGCTTTACTTAATTCAGAAACAAATTTAATCAACCGGAACGTAAAGCGCCTACTACGCCAGTGTATATGACTTGTTTACAAATCAAAAGTGCTGGCGTCTGCGTCTATTGTTTATTTACAACAGAAAGTAGTTCCTTTATGCACGTGAAAGCAATATGAAGATGTGCAATATCGTAAAATACTCAACGATTCTGACAAAGTAAATTTAACGAAGAAAAAATGAGCATATAATAATATTTTATACCATCTATCGAACAATTTCAAATAGATGTGTATCATATTTTTAAATAAATTTGGCGACCTCTGTTCACAGGATTATTTTGCAAAAATGAATAGAGTGTACTCAAAGTTGCTAATAAGTTTAAATAGCTGTTTTGTTCGAATGCATTATAAAGATTGATCAAGAGGACCAGACAACATAACCGGAACATATTGATAAAATAATTTACTTAGTAAATATCTTAGAAAATAAACTACTTGAGCTTGGTACATAAGTTGAGACAATGTTTATGTGAAATTTTGCAAGCACACTGAAGGTGCTAACGCTGAATACAGATGAATACCGCAATGTCAGTGACGACAACAACAACATTGATATATGAAGTGAATGTAGTATCCTGTTTAATGAATAACAACAGGGATAAATCAATTAGAGAGATGTGCGTAGTATTAGCATAACGATGACATCAACACTGATGAATCTTCAGTGTGTATATATATATATATATATATATATATATATATATATATATATATATATATATATATATATATATATATATATATATATATATATATATATATATATATATATATATATATATATATATATATATATATATATATATATATATATATATATATATATATATATATATATATATATATATATATATATATATATATAGATATATATAGATATATCTCTCTATCTATCTATATATATATATATATAGATATAAATAGATCTATATATAAATAGATCTATATATATATATATATATATATATATATATATATATATATATATATATATATATATATATATATATATATATATATATATATATATATATATATATATGAAGGAGAACACACCAAAACTTACTTGATATAATGGAACAAGAACTTAAGCTGAAATTTACAAACGCTCCAAGACATTTGACGTTATTGGATACAAACATGCAATGTCTAGTTGTGTTCGAGTTGGTGTAATAGTTTGCCGTGATACGTCACTGAAACTCATTTGAGCTAACACAATATTCAAAGAAAGTTTAGTTAAATTTTCAAAAATATTTTATGATGCTAAAGAGAATGAGTCTGTTTATGTGCAAAAACTAGATTTAGAGTTAAGAATTATTATTAAGTCAGCATTTAGATTCCTTGAAATTCTGAGGTATAATTTGGGTATTGACCTCCATATTCAAGAACAACACTATGCACAAGAGGAGATACAGCAGGGGCGACTGGCAAACAAGCGACAGCCATTGAAAAAAAAAACATGCACCCGCATCGAGTGGAGATATCAGCCAGTTAGATAATGCTGTTCATTATGACCTATTGCTGTGCATCGGTTGTAACATTCAGTGATGAAGAAAACCGTCATCGTATTGCAAATGCCATTGCTACAGAGACCGCTGAGCATGCTCGTGAACAAAAATGTCCTCGCCGTATTGGACATAATATTGCTATTGAGTCCACTAAAATGTACATCAATTACTAGGACCTGAATTTAAGTATTACATGTACTATGGTGAATTAGAAAATCACGTGGCAATTATACCACACAATACAAACCAGGTAAAGGTTCTCAACAACTGTTATTAAATATGATTCATGGAATTATACCAGTGTTTCATCTTTCTGGTATCTCAGGAGCTAAAACCGATATTGTTCTTTAACCATATTTATTCGTGATGCTATATCGTTTCACTGATGGTTTGAAAATCATAACACCATGGATTCACAGTGGTGGTCATACATTTTAATTTACAAAGACACTAAGGCAATAAATTATAAGGGCATTGAATTTATTCTGAACACGATTGAAATATATATAAACGCAGGATCAGGATGCACGCCTGATAGATGGAAGAAAGTTGAAGTATACATTTCCCCATACCAAGCATTCTGTGGATTGAGTTATATGCAAGCACCATTGTATATTCTGCCACGGTCAGTGATAAATGTAAAAAACAAACGACGATGATAATAGTTGCTTCAAATTCGTGATGTTTACCTACGTTACATCGGGATTGTAACACAAACGATCACCCTCGAAAACACCTTGAATACTTGGGTGAGATCAATCGAATTTCAGGTGACGGTCGCTAAAGCCACATTCAAAATGTATTGCTGTTAATATGTTTCTTTTGATAAAGGCTTTTATTTGCGTGCACTATCCCCACAAATACAAAGAAGCGAACACAAACAGACATGTTATTGCTTGGTTCAGAGTCGTTAGCCCATTGCGTATGGATAAAGAATCTGACCTACTAGACACATTGTACAATAATAAAAGAAGGCTGTAAAACATAATAAAGTTTACAGTAGTGCAACGCAAACTAAAGGTACCCTGTATCATATATGCGGAATTCGAATGCCTTAACATTTCTTGTAGAACTGATGGTTTCAATGGCCATGACTTAACAAAAGCAGCAAATTCAACGCTGCTGAACAGGTCCCATGTGGGTTTTGTTACACTGTTGTCAGATGTGATGAGTAAATGGAGCCACCAATGTTGTATTATGGTAAGGATTCAGCTAAGGTCCTTCGCAAATGGTATTACGAATTATACAACAACTCTGTTCACCTGCTGATATAATTATAACCAGTGATAATATTAATGAGTTTTAGATGGCCACTCATTTGGATTAGTGATGGTCCTTGTCATGGAACTAAAACTTCATGATCGCTGTCATATCAATGATGGGTTATTGCACTTACGAATTGAATAAAGTCAAACACAGATTCCTGTAGTGCATCATTACCTCCTTGAGTATAATGTCCAGTTAATAATAAAAACAGTAAAAAGCGAAAAATAAGTGTTAAAAACTTCAGAAATTGCTAGTTGGTATCGTACCACCGATACTGACTTGATGACTAGAAAGGTGTGTATCCCTACCAATACATGAGAGATTGAGACAAGTTTACTAAAACTTAATTACCACCTATCGAAATATTTAATTCGTCTTTGTCGCATGTAAGTATTTCAAAAGAAGATTATGAGTGTGCAAATAAAGTGTGGTCAGCATCTGCCATAGGTGACTATCATGATCTGTATTTGAGGACCTATATGTGTTTAAGGCATTTCATGACACTTCTGTGTGAGTGTAGAAGCTCTATTTTACATCACCGGGAATAGCATGGATTACACTTCTATCAACAACCCAAATCGCGTTGATATTGGTGATATCGTTATGCATCTCGCGTCGTGGTGGAATATCAATGACAAGCCATAAATATGTGCGCGCAAACAACACGAATATAGACGGATATAATCCCTCGAATCCTAAAAGTTAAATCATATATTTACATGATAGTAATCTTTAGGAATGTGCAATGATTCAGCCATTTCCTGACGGTGGGTTTTAGAGGATTGCTCCCATACAGCAGTAACAGTGACCACAGATATTTCATTGGATTTTGACAGATATTTCATTGGATTTTGATTTTGAGTACACTGAACAGCCTCTTCACCACTATAATGGTTACACTAGAAGCATTGTCATTGCCTGGTGAGCAATTCTCACCTTATTAGTATACAATTGTTGATGAATTAGGACGTATATTTACTGAAGGCACCAAGCTTGTTCTAAATCTCAGAACCAAAAACAAGTATTCCAATTATGATATTTGCAGTTGTCTTAGCGATTGGGAATGCATGTAATTAATGTCCATCAAGTGCATGGATTTTGCCAACAAACTTTAATGGCCTCATACATTCAAATGAATACGGATCTGAGAGCAACGGCCACCAATGACTAAAAATGACTTCATCAAGCACATGAATAATTCCGTATTTGACAAAACAATGGAAAATTGCGAAAACGAATTGGAGTTGACCTTGGTCGTGAGAGTGAACAAGAAAGAGTATTGCTAATTTGACATTGAATCCTGAACGATCTTTGATGATTGACTTATTGTCTTTTGTACTATAAAAGCACATTTGAAGACATAATTGTATTATATACAACACTTGTATTATTCAAAGGCATCACGAAAAACATTATTGTTTTTTCTGCTTAAGCAGCACCTAAACCACACAAGAACAGTTCCATATTTCTAAACTTAGTTCGTGCATTAATCATTGGTCAAGGATCATTTGATCCGGAAAATCTCAACTGTTATTAAACACAATTTTAAGATGGTTAACATGTGATCGATTGTACGTGGTTGCGACATTATCTGATGATCAACAGTGTTGCTAAATTCTCAAGGATTTAAATAAAGTGTTGAGTGGTAAGTTATTGTTCACCGTTGATTTATTTACCACAGATGACGGAACAACTAATATTGACAATTTAGAGTCAAGTGAAAAGAACATACGTCATATACGATGGTTTGATTCTAGAAAATAAAAAAGTCCTGCAAACATATTATCACGAGATCGACACAAAACTATCGATGTGATCTATTTAATTTAACGATATGCACATGTGCCTAAAGTAATCCGTGTCAATTGTAACATATTTATGATATTTAGTGCATTGGCGATACTGGCATTGCAAATATTGATGTACTGCTGACAACAAGTGGGATGAATTTCATATGTTACCTGAGGTCAGTAAGGACCCGGATTGTTTTCTTACGATGTATTTGACAGACGATCCCAAGCAAAGTATCGAGCGGGTCTGGACACGAACGCGTCTTACACAACAATTTAGCAATCATAATAATCATATATAATGCCCCATGGTAAATCTCCGCTTTCTACAAGTTATGTCATCAGAAGAATCCGAAAATCAGCGCGTAAATCCACTGGTGAACACCAGGCTCTAATTTGTAATATTACTGTAGGTAGGAAAAGCATCACATATATATTACAGTCAAGACAAAATGCATGTGAAAATCTCACAGCAAGCTTTAAGCAAGTATTTGTACGGCTGATTGAACCAACAAAGGAAATTGGGCAACATTCCAAGGACATTAAGTAGGCAACTAGAGCAATAGTGGAACAGTTATCAGAGCTAACGGGAAAAGCAGAAGAACTTGATTTAATTTGTGAAATAGTTAAATGTACCAAGCATATCACAAAGGCAACATGAGAATCTGCATACACTATTAAACGCATTCCGAATACAATCGTTGAAGTCAAAGAAAACGTCAGACACAATGGAAATAAAATACTGCACACAAAATATGCCGAGTACCACATTGATAATTTACAAAATAAAATATTCAACCTGATGTATACCAATAGACAAGTGTTAATACAAAGAGATTCACTGTCTTTTAAGACTCGCAAACAGAAACGTCTTTAAGAAGGAAAAGTATTTTGTCTTCTTATCTAAAATTTATTTCAAATTCAACAAATACTAATGAAAATATATTAATATCACCACAGTTAGATTTATTCAAGTACAAGAAAATCGTTATGAGATGTTAAATTTATTCTGACAGATCTTTAAAATTTAAGGAAATATTTGAAACTACATATTCTTCATTTATTCTGTACATACAAGTTTCATATATAGCATTTAAATATTACCAATACAACCCACACTTATTTTGCCTTACATGTTCTAATCTGCAATTTATAATAACGCCAGTTAATGCACGTAAAATGACCTTGCAAGTTTTGCTTATTTCACAAAAACTTAGATCTACATATTTTGGGTATACGCATTGAATCAACATGTCAAGGCTGTGAAGCCATAATATATGGAGGAAAAGATAATGTTTAAACTGTTATTAAAGTCTCCAATGAATTGCAAATATAGTTTGGGATTATTGGGACCCATATAAATATATAAGCATGTATTGAAATAGGAAGATTAAAGAAATACGCTTGGATTACAAAGCTAAGACAGAGAGATTTAGGTATATAATATTTGCTTCCGCTGATGAGCATAACATTATCCAAAATAATATGTTGATAATGTTGCTAATTGTGTACTTACTGTGATAAATCAACAACTTCAAATTAAGGTTTCTGGAGGAATTTCGCAATTAAACCGGGATGAAGATTAACCTTGATAAAACTAAAACTGGTCTTTGTAAGAAACAACAGACAGTGGTACTATCAATGTCAGGACATTCAACTTATTCCTAAATTCATCAGGACTAAGGCAATATGATATTTGGCAAATAAGACAAGAAATGCATCAATTACGATCTGTGTAAGATTCAGGGTACAATCGGATCTCTATCAGTGTCTAACTCTGTTATATTATTAGCCACTACAGTTTCTCTCAGTTTTTGCTATGAGGCTAAACTGCCGGGACATGAATAATCAAACTAGACTGAAACCGCACATAACATATTTGGACCAGTTATTTAAAATAACTATGGGATATATTTTCTGCATTCTCTTGCGTTGATTGTGTCCTATATGATTAATGTATTCAATATTTTGCAACATGTATTAAGTACTGGATAAAATATAGAAAAACAAGTACTGTTACTCTGCAACAGTTACAAAATGGTGACAAAGCTTTATTATGCTTGTCGAGTTAATTGGGTCTCAAACGTCAAAGATCATTATATAGATATAGCTTTGGATACATGTGGATCTTGCAAAACGAAGGTGTTAGGAACATCTTTATTGTGTCCTTTACTCATTGTTGGCTAAATAACGTGTTATAAGATTGGGTTTTGGACACCCTGAATAGAAAAGACCACATGTTACAGTCAAACATTTCATATCTCCGCTAAATGTTGAATATTACATTAACATTTCTTTGTCAAAAATTTTCATACCACGATTGCATGCTTTAGAGGGTCTGTCCATTATATCATGATTGCAAGTAGAAGATACAATACAATAATGGCAAATCAAAACAAAGAGAAGATGAATAAGTTATAGTTTTGACCTGCCACATTTGCTCAGATATAATATCAAAATTGGTCCCATTAATTTGTTAATCATTTCCAATAAAATAACATTTTATTAATTTACGCCAATTCAAAACATTAATATTATTGTAGATTTCTCCAACATTCTTTACTATGGTGTTTCATTGAAAGAAAAAATACAATTGCTAGAAACTTGACACATCTGATATATTCCAATTGTACTTTCAATATAAATGAGTTACCTGCATATACTTGTTCTGTCCGCCTGTATTGCTTTAAATATAAGAACCTTTCTGGCATCAAAATTTAATGAAATACTGAATATGTTGATGATTATTGTGTCCAATTATTATATGATTCATAAAATAAACTGTGTAACCATAAATAGTTAATGCATTTTGTCACTGTCATTAAATAAATTTTAATTGAAGATATAACATATAGTGTCATGTGTGTAAATTAATAACTTATTATTCCGTGGCAGAATATATTATTAATAACTTATTATTCAGTAAATGAAGTTCCAGTGATATGTTGATTTTAGAGAACATGCTACATGATGTTTACTTATCACTTGAAGAATTTGCCAGTAAAATATATACAATAACAAAGCTATCACTGAGTAAAATAGTTGGTATTAATTTGTGAACACATTCCTATTTCTTTAAGATATTCTAGAAGTTCTTCTTTTCATTGTCTGCACACCTGAAAGCAGATATCTTTTGTTTACTACAATACTATTTATTTCCATGATTTAACAATGTCTATTCAGCTTTGAAATTGCGTGGACCATAACCAGATAAACAATTAAATGAAGTCACTGTCGCGGCCTCGTCAGACAAGTTTATTTAATTTAATTATCCAGAGCTCTATGCTTCCTGTGTACTGCAACATATGTAAAACGGTGAACGTTCATAAATTTTGCATGGGACGAATTTACACATGTGGAAAGGTTTCTGTTTAAAGTAATATATCTGAAATTGATTGCATATTTGTTAGTGTGGGATCAAAAACACATTTTGGCACATTGATGTCATAGTCAAACGTTTTAAGCCTGTACAACATTAAAATAGATGCTATATATTATGAACAGCCACAAAGATACACCGAATTATCTAGGCCAATCCCTCCCTTGCAAACTAAGGGACTATTTAAGTTATGTGTAGTAAGTTGCTTTGGAAAGCAGTGTACACAAAGAGGTTTGAGAGTTTTCTTATTACTGTGCTTCATAAAAGAGAATGATGGCTGGAAATGAATATTTTTGGATAAAAATGCAGAGTTTATTTTGACAAGGGAAAACACTTTTAAATTATCACAACTTGCACAACTGTTATACCATTGCAATTCCTTTGTCAGAAAAAAAGAGATGGACATATTTATTCATGTCTATTTGTGCATTATTCACTGCATATTGTTTTACGTGGGGACAAATTTATGTTTCCAGATCTGGCGTACTAAGTACTGGAACTCTGCTCTGGGATACGTGCTCTGTATCCATGGAAGACTACCTGAATGAAACTATTGGCATTCCAGCCCAATATTTCCCTACTGTATTTGGTCTGCATTTGGCAGAAGATTTCACAATGGGAACGAGGTAATTATATGTGTATTCTCATTTGCAAGATAAAAAGTGTTCATAAAGATAATTGTTTAATTACATGTTTCTAGATCTCTTAGAAAAGAATAGAGAAAATCATAATTATCTTTTTTTGTTGTCTTACCTGCTTAAGCCCGATAAGACATAACTGGCTTTTTCTGCCGACGTTGGAGACGGAAGCAGCAGCTGCGGTGTTAACATTAGTATGCTTTATTAAAACGTTGTATTGATGATTTCACAAATCGGATAAGTTGGACGGTGAGGTATACATCATCTTACAGATCTCAGACGAGACACTGTATTCTCCATAACCCTTGCATTCAGTACATTTGCTTCATTTAAAATTTTCTATTACATATCGTTCATGCAAACAGTGTTCTTACAATTTTCAGCGAACCTAGGAGGCTGTCTTTCCACACTGGCTCTGCAAAGGTTGAAATTCGCTGGCTGGAAGCTCGAAAGGCTGGGGAGAAAATCAACATTTATGGTAGGAAAAATAATGCATTTATATATATGTATAATTCCATATGAAATGTAATGGATCTCTTTCAAGGTTTTTACTTTGTTTCATGCCTATAACAATTCAAATAATTAACGACATAGTAGAACACACTGATAGCCGGGTTATTGAAGCTACCTATTGTACTGATAATTGGGGATGTATGACAAGTCCACTATGCTTGCATATTCTTCGTAATTACACAGAAGCAGACATCGTTTGACTTCACAGGTGGAAGTCCGCATCACACAAATTTCATTAGTACAGTATGCAAGAATGCATTATATAACAGACCAAGGTACCTGCCAAACTTCATTTACATTATGTAACACAATTTTTTTCCTGGGTAGTAGGTGTTATTTCGTAATTGCTTATGCCTGAAAATTATAGAAAAAGGCTATTATTCCCCATAACCTTTGCCTTTTTGACCAGAACTGCGATATTTTCAAATTTATCTATTTTCAAGTTGAAAACGGGCTATTTTGTGTCTATTTATTCACATAAAGTCAGAAAAAGCAACATATGAATCAAAATTAACATTTATTTATACTAAAGTAATACAAGAATGACCACAAAGGATTCAAAAGTGAGTAGTTTTTCGAGATTTAAGATTATACTGTAAATCACTATCACGAGCGCTCGCCTTGCTTTTCTGAGTACGCTCTCATGTTCTCCTTCAATTTATCAGGATGGATGAGCATCAAAGATACGGACTTTGAGGGACATCCTGCATCACATTTTGCCGTAGTTCTTCACCAGTCTCAATAGTTGTCGCCCTCGTGATTGCCCAGGAAGCTCCGAGCTGTTCCAAGCGCATTCTCCTTACTTGTGAGTTTCTTGTGGAATTAATTGTCATTACATGATCTTTTTAATCTGTGGTCCGAAGATTCAACCGGCTTTGACCTTTGCCTCAGACAGCTTAGGGAATAAGTCCTGAAGGTGCTTGAATGCTGCCGACTCCTTGTCTAGAGCTCTGACAAATTGTTTCATAAGGCCCAATTTGATGTGCAGCGGTGACATCAGCACCTTCCGGGGGTCCACCAGTGGCTCCCACTTGACGTTGTTCCTCCCCAAAGAGAACTCAGTCCGCTGTGACCAGTCCCGCCTGTGGTAGTTTGCCTTGGTGTCATTGCTGTCCCAAAGGCAAATATAGCAGGGAAACTTGGTAAAACTGCCTTGGAGACTCATCAGGAATGCCACCATTTTGATGTTTCCGATGACCTCCTAGCAGTACTCATCATACTTCAATGCGTCCAGCAAGGTCTTGATGCTGTTGAAATTCTCTTTGAGGTGCACCGAGTGAGCCAGGGGAAGAGACGGGTACTTGTTCCTATTATGGATCAGTACGGCTTTAAGGCTCCTGGATGAGCTGTCAATGCAGAGGCGCAACTGATTATGTCTACAGGCGATTTCGATTGCCTCGAACAGAATGGTCACATTGTGGCAGAAGCAGAGCCCATCTTGACGGGTGAAGATGCTGGAAAAGACTTGCTGACGCATCCTCTGATCTGCGACTAGCACACTTTCATCCACTAAGTTCCACTTCTTGAGCCTAGACGTCTAAAGTTTGGCATTGGACTTAGTGAGACCAAGATCTTTGATCAAGTCGTTGAGGTATTTTTGGTTGGGGTAGTATGGTTTTCTCTCCTCAGGTCCACCTCTGAAATCCTTATGTGGATCTACAACGTCTTCCTTTCTCTCTGACTTCCTGTTCTCTTCTAAAGACCGCTTCTTTCTACGGAGAAGTGGGTACGGGGAGCTCAGGGCAGCCTCTTTATGCTATCTCAGAAAACTGGAAATATGTATCCACTTAGCTGGAACTAAACTGATCTGGTGGGCTTAAGGCCCCTGTATGTATAATACTATTTATATTACTGGAAAGTTTTAGAAAGTTCTAGAAGTTACTCCAAGTTAATTCAGCACTGAATCTATCTGGAACGTTCTGGAAAATAGGTAAATTTCAAAATAGTAATGTTCTGTTCACAAAAGCAAAGTTTGTGGGGAATCATAGCCATGTTCTAATCTTTTGAGGCATTCAAAATTAGGAAATAAAAACACAGGAACAAAAGAAAAAATTGTTATACGGTGTTATCAAATAAAATAATGAAACAAAATACACAGTCACTGCGGATTCTTCAGACAGAAATTAAGGCATATATAAGTTGCGAT
The DNA here is from genome assembly GCA_028554795.2 of Sinohyriopsis cumingii. Taxonomy (NCBI): domain Eukaryota; kingdom Metazoa; phylum Mollusca; class Bivalvia; order Unionida; family Unionidae; genus Sinohyriopsis; species Sinohyriopsis cumingii. The sequence continues at coordinate 109,558,997 of CM068831.1, read as the reverse complement.
AGAAAATTCCAAATATACACCAGATTGGAAAAAGTTATTTGTATTCAACATTAGGGTGCGTGCTAATATGTAGTGACATTATATGTGCAGAAAGAATATTGTGATACTGGTTAGAGACTGAGATTCGAGCCCAGGTTTGCGAGTTACAGCACAAATTGATTATCTGCACAAACCAACCCTACTCCCTTTAATCTTTTATTGGGGCTGCCATTGCAACAACTCCATGGCATCATGTTGAGGCGGCTGTCGGATATTAAGCCTATATTTTACTAAACAAATCAAGGTCATAAACAAAGTTTTGAACAAGACTGAAGCCTCTCAAAACACATATTTCATCATTGTTTAACACTGAAAACATTGCAGGAAGATAAATATTACAACCCGTTATTTTCTCCTTCAAATACGTTCCCCGATCACCTTAACATTAGGAATTTGAACTCTACTACCTCCCGAATCCATTCTTCTAAAGAGGAAAAATCGTCTTTTCTGTCTATATTATATAGACAAAGGACACTACCTCTTTCCCATTACCCCCATCATCCTTGCCGCCTACAGGTGGCGCTAGTGTCAGGTTTTCATTCAACTGACAACATTGTCCAATTTACTTCTCAAAATCCATTGGAACTTTGTACTACTTTTTATCTCATCCGCTGAGGATATTTTTATCTTCAGGTGTATTAAGAATCATTTTGCAGGTGGTTTTGGTTATTTTGAACTTTGGCTATATTTCTGTGAATTCTTTCATCTGTGCTGACTTATTTTCTGCGTTGTCTTACATCATGACTCTCCACCGTGTTGAAGATCATGTTTGTGCACACTGTTTATTTACCATCCCTGGGATAACAGGTATTAATTGTATTCATAATACAGGTAACTGTTCAATTTGTTTTCTTACGTTGTCGTTTCAGAATTAACTATGATGACTAAGTATGCTAAATGCAAGAATGCGCGAAACGATCTAGAAATATAATAAGTTGTGTCTCGTATGTACAAAGTGAACATCGTCAGCTACGTGCATCATAAACGCCAGTTGGTCGGAGAATGCATGTTCGACTGCTATAGAAAATCGCAAGAAACGGGGATTGATTGGCAAAATCTTAGCACCGAGAGTATTGATGTTTTCAACATTCACCTCATACTGTGTTTTTGTCTTCCTTTGCATCTGGGGGAATGGAAGACGGAGCTTCGACGTTTCCTCCACCGTCTGTACCGTCTCTTGAATTACTGATGTATTGTGGTACAAAAACCAACGACCGAGTTGATTAGTTCTGGCCAAATTTCCCTGTCCTTCCTTCTCTCTCTGTTTTAGTCGAGAATTTTGACACTTAGGGCGAGTTGCTACCACATTTCTTGGCTGCCCATGTGGCAGAAGTCCCACCCCTTCTGTACGGACATTGTCATTTGTATTGTAAGTCGGCAGCATGTCGTTTAAGAATGACTTGAATGAACCGTACCATTAAGTCGAGCCTCATTTTTGATACAATCGCTGATGCCAAGCGTAACTAACAAGAACTAACTGCGGGCCTTACTTCACTTGCTTCTCTATGGTGCATAAGGGCATTCTCCACACCACGCCAATCGTCATTCGCAATATAGTGGTCACGCCTTCGTTGTTGGACTTTGCATATCAAGCTATTTTTTTAGACTTGCAGCCAAGACTGGCAATACACATCCCGCTCTGTCACTGCAAACCTTCCTTTTGATCACTTCTTCTGTTACGGTAGCAACATAGAGGAAGTTCAGAGACAGGCAGCCCCTAAAATGCACCTCCATCTTTCTGCTCAGCAACCTTCACCTTATGCATCATCTCCGATTAACACTCAATGATCTGAAGACCGGAGACAATAGATAGAAATGTTTGCTTCACAACATCAAAAAACAGCCAGGGTTCTAATCCTTTACATGAAGACAATTTGCTAATTAATTTCGGAGGCAGTTGCGTCGAGGGGATAAAAAACAAAGTTCTTCTGCCTCCATGCCTCCGTTCTCTCGCCGTTGACTTGTGTCCAAGACCGCCCACAAAAAACTGTCCAGTAGGCTCCCGACTCTGTTGTTTTTTAAACAGCGTGGGATCAATCTATTTCCACCAAGCGAGTGAACAATCGAAATAGGCTTAGAGCGGCTTCGATTCTCGTTTCAGCCTAACCGATTCCCTTTCATTCTCTACTTTCCTGAAGAAGGTACTGTCAAATTCGGCTAAAGACACACTTTTAAAGAAAGAGATCCGGATGCACATCGAGAACCGGGCGGTGGAGATTATTTGGAATCCACAACCTCTGGAGTTTTCCTCCAATAATTTTCTGCTCAGTGTGTCAAATCCCAATTTCAGACCCATGTCCATTCTTTGGCATTCATTCCTGCTTGAAAATAACTCCATGGACCTCTATGAAACTTCTGAACGGTGTCGTATCCCTGTCCCTTACTAATTCTTCTAGTTTCATTGATGCGTATTTAAAAGAAATCCTCCAGAAAGATATGATTATTTTCATTCTAGTCTAACAAAAGATCGATTTCATATCCCTTTTGCATCATCTAGGTTTTTTGATCAATTGGAACGTCTGATATTTGTCCCCATCAGTTTGTCTGGATATATAATTTTTCACCCAGCTCAACATAGTACGTCTTCCACACCTTCCAGTGACTAATATCGTCGTCCTCACAAAATCCATTTCCAACACCAAATGGATGACACTCATGGAGTTTCTGCAACTTCTCAGATTGTTTTATGAAGGATCGGATCTTATCCATCTTCGTTGCCTCAGAATGTGCCTTTTGCAGATGACCTTGCTATCTCAATAAGCATCCTTCTTTCATGCCGCTTGATAACAGGAGTAGCGTAAATAATTGAGAGAGTATTGTTCCTGGACCAGTGGCACAACGTTGGTTGGGTCACGACAGTAATATATTAAGAACGGCTTCCACCGGATGAGAATATGTGTACAGACACAAGCACATGTATTTGGGGGCCCATCTATTACCTGACATAGACAGTGTCAGTGATCCATGGGATCTTGAGGACACTGGTCTCCGTATCAGTATTTTGGAGATGAAAATTTTTAAAGCTTTTAATTTAGGTCATTCAGTCGTTGGTTCACACTACGCATCATTGACATCCCAATTTGAAATATTCCCGGCATACTCAGTGTCTTCTCCAATTCTCTGTCAAAGAGGTGACAGATGCTCCATACAGAATTATAGCTCCATCTTTCAGTCTTTCATCAGATTGGCCATCTTTGTTCACGTCCGACTTTCCACCCATGTGTACACACCAGCAAGATACCTACGCTCCTCTCCTGACAATCGTATGCTCATTATTCCTACTATGAAAACAAAGTCATATGGACAGCGTTCGTTTGCATACCAAGGCCCAGCAACGTGGAATGAATTCCCCACTGAACTTAGACACAAAGACACAGTTTTTCCATTCATGAGTGCACTAAAAACTTATTTCGACCCAAGAACAAACTTAAAGACCTAATAATGTTTCCTACCGTAAATATTATCAGCATGTTTGTTTATGGTTTCTAATTTCATGGTGTTTGCTTTTGTAATCATATCATTATATGTTTTTATCTTATAGGTGTTGTCTAATGTTGTAAAGCCCTTAGAGCTTCTAAAGATTAGGTGCTGTACAAAGTCCTCATTATTATTATTATTATTATTATTATTATTATCATTATTATTATTATTATTATTATTATTATTATTATTATTATTATTATTATTATTATTATTATTATTATGATCCAGCTTTTAACAACCAGGTGGAAACAAAAACTATCGATCTTTGTTTCCCTAGTACCAGATCCCAAGGTTTGCTCCTTCAGAGGTCATTCTCTTAGTTGGGTGGGTCTATGGACCTTTGCTTAACCCAAGCCATCTTAGTTCCAAAGATTATATAGAAACCGAGGGTCCAGAAGTGCGAATGATTCTGATTACTTTCCGCTGGGGCAAATTCAGGATCAATGATCTTTTCGATCTAGCGATAGATCCCATCCTGGCCAAATATTCTCAAACAGGTCCGGGCTGTCTCCTCCTTTTTGACCTTTTAGCAGAACCAATTTCGATCTTCAGTCATGGAATGAATTGCACGAGCTTGAAGTCCCTCCACTTTCAATGCTTTTCAAGGAAAGTGGCGCGTTTTTAAAGGTATGTTCAAAGACAAAAATGTCGTCTCATTCAGTGCCTCGGGACCACGGGCAACTGGGTTTGTTTTCGGTTGCTCGAGGAGAACAAGTTGGCCCCGATTACTATTAAAGGCTACTGTTCTATGATATTGCTCATTACGGCTTGGAGAATATTGGTCATAACAAAGACCTATCTGACCTGTTAGCCAACTTTGACTTGCTTAGACCTGTATCATTCATATTGCTTTCTAAGCGGAATCTTTCCAGGATTTTGACTTCCCTGAATTCAAATATCTTGCCTTTAACCAGGACCTTGCTTAAGATCATTTCATACAAAACTGTTGTATTTTCATCGGCATGCAGAGCCAGTGAATTACGTGCAGTCCCGGCAACCACCAGACCTAATTAAACCAACACAGCCTCTTAGCTTTGCTGGATTCTAAAGTGAATTTGATGGCAAGAACCTTTAGAGAATTATATTGTTAACTTGACAGAGTGGTCACATATTACGTAAGCAACCGCTATGTTGCTTTAAACGGGAGACAGTGTTCTCATTCACATTGGGAATCCACTCTTTTTTCAATAAAAGGATACCCGAGGTATAGGTAGATGCTCAGCTTATATTATGTTTATTCACTGGATCTTAGGTCTGAATGGACCGGACGTTTATAGATAACAAGAGAAAAGATGGGTATGATTATTTGCACCTGGTACACTAGGTTATGTCTCGAATACTATGTCTTTAACAATACAAATTTCTTTACTTGTAAACTAATGTTTTGTCCAGAATGTGCAGTATTTATATTGCCTATGATGAATTACCTTTCATCTAATTATTTAGTATTTGTTATTAAATAGTAGTACAAATATGTTATGAAATTTATCAGCATTATACGAAATTTTTGTGTAAATAATATCATCAAATTTTAGATATGCATCAAAATGTTTGAGTGATAAATAATAAGAATCCATATTCGAGGTTTAATATTTATAGTTCGCGAATCACATTCAGATTATACATGCTGTATTCTATACATCAGTATCATCAGTCTCAGATATAAAACTGGAATTGGCATATTTAGATTGCTCGGTGATCAATCTGGTGAATCCTGTATTTTATATTTTTTCTGGAAATTTGTAGCACGAATATGTGTGGAAATATAATCCAGAATCCAGATTGTGACATTTCGTCATGTGACCTGGTGACTGTTTACGGTTCAGATTGTCATGTGATTGTGCAAAGTAAACCAGCTATTTTACATTTAAAGCAGATTCGAGTACAAGAGCACATGGGAAGGGTGTGCCAAATACATCTTTGTTTAGATATGTCCTAAATAAACAACCATTTAAAGAATTTGGTAAGAAACCCTTCAGAGTAGATAAGCAATAATGTATTTAGGAGAAGTATGATTTGGAGCTAAAGAAGCATAGATTCTGTAAAATCTGCATGAGTTCATGTACTTGGAGAGTTGCTCTAGATTTCCCTTCAAATTAGTTTAAAGTTGCACATTAAAAAAATAGAATATACGCAGTACTCGTTTTTATATAATTAAAGTCCTTGTCATGACAAATGTCATGCCGCCCGTAGGGGTCTCGTTTTGTTTGCCAACAAATGTCTCATTATCAAATTTCGAACTGTTTACACATCGGAGATAAATAGTTATTAAACTGAATTTGGTTGGCACTTTAGGCTCTGGAAAAGTCATTCTGGCGCAGTTTTAACCTTGCAATCCTAGTGGAATTTTTACAAATGAATGTGTAAAATATGGGCTACCTAGAACACCCAAAATGATTTACTCCCAACATGATTCATTGTCAAATGTTGGCTGATAATATTAATGATGGCAATGATAATTTTAAAAAGTTTTGAAGTATATCAGATTATTGGAGCTGTGTAAGTGGTACTAGAAATACCAACGATTGATGTTTTACCTGAAAATTATGTTGAACGTGAGTCGGTTATTCATGCAGAATGCATAACAACATACAGTATCCCGATCAACCGCCTATTCAGCTGTATTTTAAAATTAGATGTTGAAAAGATAAAATACTAGCCTAAGTAAAATGCAGGAAGATTAAAAGTATAGTGAAAGTTCCATCATAAGAAGGTTAGCAAAAATTTAATAAATAATAATCTTAAAATAAACTTAAACACTAAAGATATTCATTTAATCAAAACGCCTCAGTCTTAACAAGCAGACTATGGCAATAGTGGATTTAAAACCATAATACAGCATTACAGAACAGATAAGAAATCTAACATAGTAGTCAACAAAACACTGAATCAAGAAAGTGAAACTTTGACAGAACTCATGTTAGTAAAAAATTATTTTTGAGCAGATATATCGAAGAGACAATAGATATGAGCGGTGGAAAATTGTAGATAACAACCATAAAGAACAGTCTGAAAACTTGTTCAAGTCGGCTAAGCTAGTTATGAATATGCCACTTCAGACAGCAGAATATGAATGAGGTTCTCATCACAGAATAATATTCATACACAAATAAGTAACATATTAACCTCAGAAGCCATCAACAGATTAACTCTTATATAGCTAAAGGAGACATCGTTTGATGATTTTGATTTAAACAGGGCATAAATAGAATGGAACAGACAGACAGGAATGGATGTCTGAGTCTTAAGTATGTATTGAACTATGGCTATTTCCTACCCACTTTTTCCTACCCTCCCCCCATTTTTGTGACACGTCCGGAGCTTCCCACTTTTGATAAAATCCTGACAGCATCTCTGAAGAAGGCATTTTTCTGATATACCAAACATTTGTAGATATATACAGCCTTTTCTTGGAAACGATTCTTCATTATTCAGTGACATACAGGAAATCACTATTTGTTTTTCCGGCATTTAATTGGGCACAGTGAACAGACTAGAAAATAATATCTTTGTCAATATTCTTAATTTGACCGTTTGTAGTAAATAGTTACTCTAAAATGTGTCAAAAGTGGAATATTTTGCATTATGTACGTTTATTTGTGTGAAAATACATTATCTTTTCAAAATTTTAAACATGTATTTACTTTATTGTGAGGATCATTAATAAATAGCAAACACATGTTTCTTCTTCAAATACTACCCGATCATACTATATTAGGAATATGACAACAATCTTGCAAATTCACCCCTCCAAGGCTAACAATTATAGCTATGAAAGCAAAACGTTATATGACAACGTAGGTGGCAGTCAGATAGTGTGAACTCCTTTAGATAAGAAAACGGTGCCAAATGCATCTGTACTTCTGGTACATCTTCGGCTCATACAAGGTAGCAGGGTTTCTTCAGAAACCATTCAAAACATACATCAGTAACTTCTTGTACTCAATTATGCAGCAAGCTTGACGAGTTTGTCTTCTCATAAAATAATTATCCATTTTTATTTACAACTATATGGTGTTCTTTTCCATCCGAGATGAAGTTTTCTATCTCTTGTTGGTTGGTTGGTTGTAAGTTGCACATATTAGGTACCTTTTTGTAGTTACCTGTACAAGTTGCTAGTATATACATTAGAAATGTGTATGCGACTGTTGTATATTCTGCAGCATCAATTATAAACCTTTAAGTTATGCAGTTGATTCGTATATGGATCACGCGGTTAAAGGAAAATAAATGGAAGAAAATTAAAGCAATGCAAGTTGTATTTGTTGTTTTTATTATCATCTCTTTAATGCAAAACATCATATAAATTTGAGAATATTCTAAAAAAGAAGACTGCTTTTTAAAAATAGAATGTTAGTATATTTGCCCATCGTAGACCTACATGTACGTCCTTTATGTTTTATTTATAGCAGGTGTATGTGACACATTTCCAAGGAAGAAAACTGTTTCTTAAATTTGAAAATTTATTTGACAAGTTAATTATATTAATGAAGGAAAATGGGATAGTGGACCAGTCTATATTTTAAAACATGGGACCAGATGTTAAACAAAAGAGACATCACCGATGAGACTCATGAATGTTATATGACTAAACAATAATAGAGAATGATGATTTTTAACTTCAAACGTGTTGGCGCAGAAAAATGAAACACCAACAGTGTCTTGAAATACTGAAAGAAGAACATGAGAGTGATGTAATACAGCACACAGGTTGAGCACATCGTCATGCTTGTTGCTGAATTTGTGGAGTTTGCTTTATGATCACTCAGAGAAAGTTAGACATGTAGACTAGCTAAAGCGTGTGTTATATGCATACTCATTATGTTTTATATTTGTATTCTGGTACTATTCCATGTGGATTTTGCCCATTTGTGATCACTTTAGCCAGCTGAAGATACAGATTAAAAGAAGATTAAAATGTGCATGTTTCATATAGTTTATTGTAAATATGGCATGTAAAGTACGGAAGAAATTTGTCATGCCCAGGTTACGCTTTCATGCCACTTTTGTTATGCTTCTGCTTGTCTATTGGTTGGCAGGTAAGATATTGTATGCATGTCTCGTGTATAAACTTCTACTTAATTCTTGGATAGACACAGGTAAATTTTCTATAGATACACATAGCCAAATAGCGTCCACATTGATAGTTATAAAGCTTTACGCTCAATGACTTCATCTGTATAGACTGATGCTTGAGCCCTTGCTTTAAAGCTTAATTTTGACAATATACAGAAGTAGACCAGTTTTGTTCATTTCATGAGTTTATAAGGCTACGCCTGAGTAGCTACACCAATGTTAATATTTGCCTTGCTCTATTTGTATTCACTGAACTAACTGAATATGGGCAAGACTCAATGCATTCAGTGTAAATCACTGAACGGCGATTACAAAAAATAGTATATATTTAGCACTTGGGAAATACATATCAAATATGCAGCATGTGGGCAGAGTGTTTAGCATGTATGGATGCCACTGGTGGAAGTATCGAAGATGCAGCGTATGGATGGAGAGTCAGTGGGATACAGTACTCGGCAGACAGTCTAAACGTAAAAGGAAGACAAATTAATGCATGTTGAAGAAGACACCACTTGCATCATTGTTGACATTGCCTCTGTCAATGTATTCCTGATTGAGGAGTACAAAAAAGCAGAGGTCTCACGATCCAGTTAATAAATCAGTATATCTCTTTTGACTAAAGCTACTCAAGCAGCTCCAACTCGAGCTTCGCAGCTTCAGCCAGAGAAGACTTTTCAGCGGTACCTGTAGTCCTGATGCCTCAAGCGTACGACGGCTGGCCTTCTCACACTACCAAATATGCAGTGGCGTCGCTAGGGGGTGCGGACCGCACCGGGTGACACCATCTCAGAGGGGTGACACCAAAATGAAAAATTGCAAATTTTACAAAGCACACACTGCTCGGTCTAGTCGGATTTCATAAGCGGATAACCGATCATAGTTAAATACATGACTAGCAGGCACAGCAGTGGCGTCGCTAGGGGGATGCGGGGGGTGCGGACTGCACCGGGTGACACCATCAGAGGGGGTGACACCAAAATGACATTACTAAGGATTCTGTATGGTCTGTTACGGAAGGAGGACCATGGGGGTGACACCATGAGCTACCGCACTGGGTGATACCAACCCGAGTGACGCCACTGCAAATATGAGCCAGATGGAGAGAATGCATGTCCAATTCAGATATTGTCTTGCACAACGGAAACAGGGACAGGCTTTGTGGTTCACATATTCCATAATTTGTCCTAGCATAAGGCACCTAACAATGTTATGAAGGACGAGATAGAACTGTTCTGTCAATATCCTACGAATCAGAGCATATGAGGGTCAACAACAAAGTCGATCTTACCTACAATGTCAAATAAGTGATGCCTTTTGTCTAGTATGCCATTCCGATATTAGATTATGGGAACTCCGATTGATCATATAACCCATTATAGCGACACAAGGCACCCTGTTTAATCTAGGCCATGTTTTGGTCATCAGTATCCACTTGATGCAACATAAGCTCGAGCAAAGGCAAGGACATTTTCCTTTTCCTTTATGGAGCCAAGTAGGCATGCTGCTTATACAGTACCCTCTGATGCCTATGCCACTCAAGGTCAACATCTTGTGGCCATAGGAGAGTCTATCGAAACTAACATTTAGGTTTCCTAATATGGAGATGTTTCAGTTCCAGAGACGTGAGACTATGCTAAGGGTAGGGATGACTTGCTTAGGGCTCAGCTTGAAAGTACTATCTATCGGGACGTTTACTCTTCACTTTGTATTGACTTCACTAAACTTTTTAAGATTGCACAAGAGGTGCAGCAATGCCACACTCTTACAGAGTTCGCTAACTTTATATTCCTTCTATATAATGCTGACATGGGAAGACCGCTTTCTGAGCGTCAATCGAAGAAGTCATGTGCTTATTGCCACCAAAAGTTTGTTCACCACCTCCTGCTCAGTGAACGGCTTAGTCCAAAGTTTCAACTTCCATTATTATTTTAATCAAGAAAGACCAACTTGCGTTAAAACTTTTACTGCATTCTGGTGACGTGCCTGGGTTATTTGTTTGTTTTGAGAGGAAATTACGTGCTTCTAGAGTGAATAGACTTTTCTTTACACAGCTACAACTACCAGGAAGTGACAAAAACAGCTTATCATCTCCCACAATAATAATCACCTAATATGACTGTGACTATGTCTCACAAATGCTGCTAGTAATGAAGATGGTAGCAGAGAACTTGCTGGCCAGTAGAGGTGCACAGTATTATCCGCATACCGATTTAGCGTGATAATTTTTTTTTCTTCAGTTGTACATACTACCATCCATACTTATGCGCTGGATTGGCATGTAGGTGGTTCCCATCAGCAAGGATTGTACGGAAATTCTAGAGTAATCGTGTTACGAATATAATGATATCAACATCATATTTTCATTTTTTATGATAAATACTTAATTGTGTTTTACAATAAAGATGTATTTGTCACAAATCAATTTTAAAGATTGCAAATATAGTTATATTTATGATCCTTTAATCACATGCTTGACATAAGTCACATGTAATGGCCAATGGAAAGTTGTGAAATATATTCTGCCCAATGTCAGCTAGGGAACAGTTACACTCAAACCATTAAAGAAAACCTTGCAGGGTGATTCAACAGCTTCTCATTGACTCGGCAATATGATTCTGCTGGATTCCCAAGAGATTATTTTCCATTTATCCTAAAAGCAGCATTTGACCACATGGAATCAATACACTAGGTGAGTATATCAAAGGCTTAAAAGATGTATCACATATCACAGGGGACCAGATATGTAACTTTCCCCACCCCTTGCTTATTCTCCTTCTTTGGCAATATGTTTCTTCAATGGCACTTGCCCGATCATACTATGGTTACAAAATCCAAGCCTACCCGTAGTTGAAATTACATCTTTTCCTATATCTAAGGTAAGATCATTCTGACTCTCTGCAACTTATATGGTCAGACAATTTGTACCTTATAAGCATCGAATTTAGATGGGGAGGGCAGGGTTTCAGGGTCGTACTTTTAAGGTGTTATGATCATGAAGTTATTATTTAAGAAATATATTTTGCTCTAATAATTGGTGTCTTTGTTATGTATGTATGTATGTATGTATGTATGTATGTATGTATGTATGTATGCATCTATGTATGTATGCATGTATGTATGTATGTATGTATGTATGTATGTATGTATGTATGTATGTATGTATGCATGTATGTATATATGTATGTATGTATGTATGTATGTATGTATGTATGTATGTATGTATCTATGCATGTACACTTATGTTCTATTTCTTTTGTAGCTAGCCTAGATTTGCTAAATATCTTCAGAGGTTTTGTGCGAAGCTGCATGCCGCTTGATATTCCACCTATGTTCGCATCTACCAAAACTCCCTCATCACTCGTGCATGTCGTACGAAGAATGAAGAACAATGTAGTTGGCGGAGGTACAGTTCCCATAAGAAATGTTCGATAATCAAATGGAATACATTGAATACATAGAATGTTATCATGGTTGTGGTGTAGGGGCAATATGTGCTATATTGTCATGATGTCATTGGAACAAGGATGTTGACAGTCATTAGAGAGAGAGAGAGAGAACACTTGCTCATTTGAATACAACTCTCGATGACATTAGCATTAGCAAAAATAATTTCCGCGACCTTCCAAACCAGCCTTCCCAAAAAGGCGATAACTTTGTCTTTTCTGACTATATATCATTGAGACAACAGGAAATAAACTCTTACCCATTACCTCTCTTTGACCACCACTAGATGGCACCAGTTTTGCGCTCTCGCTCAGTACTATCAACATAGTCTTGCAAGACTTCAAGTCCATAGACCCAGAAAGTTGTGATAAAGTTTTTGCTACTCGTACACATTGTTTGTTATTTTCGATCAATATTTATGTGTATTTGTATGCAGTTGTTGACTTTGTTTATTTCGACTTTGTGATCCAGCACGGTTTCATTGGCATATGTATGTTGATTGTTGTTTGAGCTCACTGCATATATATTTCTGCCCATTTAATACGTTTTGTTACTGTAATTCCATTTTTCGGTCATTCTTGTCATTTCACTTAAACAACGACAAAATGCATAAGTGCAGGGAGTTTTGAAGCAAGCAATAACACACGAGACACGAGACGTGTCTTCCTCATCAACATGCAGTATGATTGCATTATTGTTTGAAAGTGTCTGGTCTTAAAAGTACAAAAGCAAGGAGAATAATGTGATGTCTAGTACAGTGCAATGCCATATCTTGAACCTTCACTTGAAAACTGAATCAACTGCAGGCATAGTGGGGGATATCACAATGGTTCACCACCTACCTCACCTCCCATCTACAATAAGACATAAGATGCTAATTATGACGATTACATGAGCAGCATTGGAGGAAAACGGTGTTGTGGAATTGACGTGCTTGATTTTGTTTTGCAAATACTATCAGAGCTGCAGATATGTCAGTTAGTATAGGAAGTGACAGCGAATTGGCTAAATTCAGGACAATGTTTTTTCTTGATGTCTATAGTAAAACTCCATTGATAATTTAGAGCTTTTGGAAGAATATGCACCACACATCTAGGCATGTGAATGAGGATAAGAACATGAGCATGTCTGAGCATAGAGTTTGGTTCTGTCAGTCTCAGTACATCGGAGTTTTATCGGATCTATGTAATCCATTTCATCATGCATTCAACTTGTTTAACTCCGTTCTGACTCCTGACGAGTCAGTCGAGCAGTCTGGCTGGCCGTACCTATTTTCTAACGACCTGAAAAACTCCATGACCTGGGAATTCTCAAGTGTTTTTCTCGGAAAGTCAACTACCACCAGTTTCTTTGTCATCCTTGTATATAATGTTTTCAGACACATTTGTCACAGAGCTTCCAACACTTGATAAGAATACTGTGGTGGTGAATATGACTGCATCACATTTATACAAGGTGGACATGGATGTATTTCACGCCATTGCAAAGTTCGTTACTAATATAGTAATCTTCAACATTGGACTTAGCATCGCTAGTGATTTTTTTCAGCTTTCGGGAAAAGCAAAATGCGAGCACGCCTGGATTCCATTTTTAGTTCTTAAATGTTATTAACGAGGCTGCACACCATTTTATGGTTAACGCTATAACGACTTATCGTAACTTAGGTTTGGTCAGATGAGTTGCCTGTCTTCGATAGGCATCAATCAAACTGCACCTTTCCTTCGGTGCTTGGTGCAGCGCCCTTTGAGATGCCGTTAATATACGGCGGAAGGATAGAGTGAGTGAGGATGCAAACATTACAGGAACTCCCCCACCAAGTGGCCATGCTTCCTTCCCAGATGTTTAGGCCGAATCGGTTTTATCATCAATGGAACGATGAACGTCGGCAAAGAGATAAGAGACCGAATACTTCTCAGCAACAGCAACAGTTTTGACCTGAGTCAAATTTCAAATTTAGGAGGCACGTTATTAAATGGGATAGCAAATAGAATCTCTTTTTTTCCATGCCTTCTAATAATTGCAGTTGACTTGACACCCCAATTGCCTGTAGACAGCCAACTGGTTGGCTCCAGAATCCATGATTTCCATCCACGGTGAACATATTTTTACAAAAGGAATATTCGATCGATGTTGTTTTGGAAAGGCTTCGGATTTCATTTACCCATCCCGCTTCTCTTTGTTCTTCACTTTTGATGATAAATTTCATCAGATTTGCGAAAGCTGAAATTAAGAAGAAGAAGATCTGGTCGTTAATTGACAAGATGGCGATGGAGTTTTTTTTATAAAAAAAACTGTACTCTCGGGGATTTTGCTCTAGGCTCATTTTACTGTCTTGAGCTTACGCTGATTATTGACCTATCATCTCAACTACTACATTACAGACTGGTGTTCAAGATGCAAATGGATTAATCAATTATAATTTCCATTAAAAAGAATGAATATTCGATCAGTTTAGACTTTATCGATGCATCGGGTGTATTGTAGTTTCCTCAGTTTGCATACCAGGAGAAATGTTTTTTGCGCTCCTAATTGGTCTCAATAAAATGTAATGGGCGTTAACAAAAATTATAACCTGTATTTGTCATGGAATGAAGCAAGAAGATAACTTGATGGTGCATTAAAATAATTATATGAAATTGAATTTGTAGATGCGCACATCGTTACTTAGAGTTGTTCATCTTTTTCTCTTGTTACCCTGACAAATAGTGACTCAGAAATAGGCGCATCTCGTATTTCGCTCATAGCGAGATATCATATTTAATGATGTGCATTGGTACTTTACCATTGTGTCTTGGACGTGTTTTTGTTAGTACTTATATGAAGCATATTGCTATGTTCAGGCACAGAGATCGATGTTAGTAAGTGTCTTTATTAGAGACTTTACTACGGCCATAGTAGTAAATAGTTGCTTTGTCTTAAACTTTAAATGTCTCGTATGGATATACCATATTATCTTTTATTTTTGATAATTGGAATTCTTACAAATTGTACCTTGTTTGGGTATGGAGAATTGTCAGTTTGATGTAGTTTACCCTTAATGTCTTTATATTGAAATATAAAATTAAAGGTAGTATGTATTTGCATGGATTTTGCAATAACTAAAATTGTATTTTATATGCTATTTATCAATCATTTATTTATCAAGATGTTTATTCAATACAATACACTAGCCATTTTGGTCTACTTAAATGTGATCGGGCTGTCGGCATGACAGCAGTGTGCTGGCAGTATTTCAACATAGCTGGTGGTGTGGCAGCGTAGCTCTAAATGTATTAGCTGGCAGCGTGACAGCATAACTGTTAATCTAGCAGCATAGCTGGTAGTGCAGCAACGTAGCTGACAGTATGGTAAAGTAGTTGATGGCAGTATAGCCTTACAACTGACAAGAAAACAAAACAGTGATTGAGGATCACGAATTTGTTCCAAAGATGTGAATTTCTAACTATGCAATAAACTTTGAATTTTAAATTTGGACTGCCAGGACATATGGTTATATGAACCGTACTCGTTCATTTTGTTTACTAACATATTCTCAGGATGGTGATATCATATCATCTGTTGACTGATTTTGTACATGTTCACAAGACAGTCTAGCTTCGTCATTTGATCTGTGTCATGATGTGTAGGGTAAATCATTATTGGAGTTAATATATTTGCAGTTGTTTACTTGTATTCATTTCACTGTTACATTAATATTCATGGTGATAGTTTTGAGACTGACACACTTCATATAATTAGGTTTTATTTTATTCGCATACATTGTGTACCGTGTTTTAACTTAATGGAAATCTACTCGGTTTTTATCTTTTTGTACCATCGACATTTTGTTCAAGTCGGCTTGATCAACAGCTAATGCGGTGAATATGGACAACATTGTCCAAAAACACAAGATAAGTTCAATTCTGGTGTAAAGCAGGAATAATATCCTTCCTTTCATGAGACTTGTTTGTCCATGCAGGCATGTTGTTTTTCACCAATCTCAACATAGTCCATCTCTCTCAGTTACGTGTCTTATGGATTATTGAACTCGCAGAGTCAGTATCCGATAGGGAGTTGATTACAGCAAGAGCGTTCCTGTGAATCCTCAGCTTGCTCAGTGCAGCAGTGGATTTGAATCTCCTTTGGCACCTTTCATGTCTACTTTGCAGATGGCCCTGTTGGTCCAGTGATGCCCTATTTCTTGTCTATTTGATCACAAGGTCAGGATCAAGCACACATGATTAGTATTCCTGCATCAGTCGCACAACATTGTCTCACTGTCAGGATCTCTCTGGAAATAAATCAGCCAGAAATTGTGGTATATATATGCAGGTACCAAGTCCTACTGATGAGGAGCCCACTTGTTGCTTCGACATGGTTACTGGCACCTTGAATCCAGAGGGATTAACTCGTCACATCAGCGTGATAAAAAGGAATGTTGTAATCAATATTTTTCATTTCTGGAAGGACCATCATTTCAGGAAAGTAGTATTTATCATGTTGGACAACTCGGTGTTTGTGACCTTCCTTCTCAAACGAGGTGAGGTGGGCTGACCAAATCACAATAGCTATGCAGTCTGGTTTGGTAGTTAAATACAACTGCACAAATTAGATGCATTCCAATAGGATAAGTGTTCTGGACAACTTTCTGTCATACTTTGGTAAGATCCTTCATAGGCAACGTTCCACTAATCAATTGATACTTAATTGGATTTGTATGCTTTAGGGGCGTATAATCATAGACCTTGCTACAGGTTGAAATCACAGACTACCCACGTTTGTCTCTCTGATCCCAGACACATAAGCCTGGGCTACGGATGCAATATCAATCGGATAATTAGGGTTTGGGCCTTTGCCTACCTCACCTCCTCCCAGTCCCGTCTTAGTCTTTTAGTACTGTTGATAGAACAGAAATTGAGAGGTCAGAACTGCCAAGTGAGTCTGATAGCCCCTCTCTGATCATTTAATAACTGCCTAGGAAAATCTTGGTGAACCGAAACCTAATCAAATAGAAACAGTCACAGGTATTTCATCCCTGTTCCTACTGGCTGCTCATTCACACCTGGCTCTTTTCGGGAGAGCTCTGTGAAAAAGAGGCATTTCAACATTTGATTATATAGGCAATCTTGCAGGCTAGAAGGCTTTCCACTTTGAAGGCATACAATGAAAGTGGCACGTGTTTAGGGACTGGTCCGAAGTCAACAGCATAGTCAATTTGAGTGACTCAGTCCCTTAGCTGACTGATTTCTTTCTCTGGTTATCTTAGGAGAACAATTAAGCCCCAGTTACTATCCAAGCCATTTGATCCATGATATCCAACATTTTCAGGATCATGGCAAAAAGGATCTATCATATCTACTAACCAATTTTGACTAAAATAGACCAAAATAACCTAGCCTATTTCCAAAGTGGATACTATCACCGGTTCTGACGTTGAACATAATTGAAACCTTTGGCCAGAACCTCGCTAAGTCTACTATCAAACAGTACATGCTTTCTGGTAGCCTTAGCATTCAAGGTGAGCGAGTTGCATATACTCTCAATGGCTCCAAACGATTTCCAGTTCAGATTGGATGGTTCCGTAGTCCTATTAACGACAAAATGCTTTGTAGCCCAAAATAATAGGCCGCCGTCAGTTGGAAATCAGACTCATCATATGCTCTGTCTGTCTTTGATCGGTACGTTGAGAGAAGAGACCATACAAGACTTTGTCGTTGTCCTCAGGCATTTCTTGAAGTATAAAGAGTAATGTCGGGAAGCAATGAAACGCCTTTTTGCTCCTGGTGAATGCTGGGAAGGATGATGCCACACTTGGCACACTGTAAGTCTCAAAATATCATGATGAAACTCTCTCAATCTCCTCGCCAGTGCTTGTTCCCAGAGTTATCGTGTTGCTCAGCTTGAGAAGGATGCTACATAGCAGAGGTCTTATGGAGATAATGAGTATGAATATTTCCGCTTATAAGGTATATAGACAGCAAATGTGAATATTGCCTCTTTTGTGAAGAACTGGATTCGGCAGGTAACGGAGATTATTTTCTTGTCTTTAATGTGATTGGGTAGGTTTGTTTTAGAAGAAACATAATTTACAAAAAAATTAACTTTATAAAAGAGATTTGTGACCGCAAGAACACTGAGTCAATCAACCATAATTAAATCCTATTATAATCCCTAATAAAATCTATTTTTTTCTTATTTTGCCTGCAGATTTGCTTAGCAGTGAATATGTATATATATATATATATATATATATATATATATATATATATATATATATATATATATATATATATATATATATATATATATATATATATATATATATATATATATATATATATATATATATATATACATATACATATATATATACATGTACATGTACACAGCATAAATGTATCCTACTGATACAAAGAAAAATTAATTCACTCAGATATGGACAATTAAATTCTAAATCGACAAACGCTTCTGTTTAGAAAAATAACCGAAACAAGGGAAAACACTTAGTTTGCACTGAAATGTGAACCCCGTGCTTAATTCTTAAGTAGTAATAACACAGCCACGAGGCTGAATATACACAGCTTTAACTAGTTCAATTCTGATTGCATGTGTACTCTATGGGGACTGACCAATTAATTTATTGGACTAAAAGGTTCTTTCTGACCTGTTTGTGATTGTATTCTTTCTGTCACATTATAAATTTGTTTCAAGACTGATAAGGAATGCAATATTCTTTATATACAAAAATCAGAACAAGGCAACTGTTTTGAAGGATTTACCCCCCACTTTAGAAAACGAAATGGTCTTTCCCTAATAAATATTTGACTTTAGTAGATGTTTACAGAGCTTAAGGCAGAGTCCATTGTCAACACTTATAAAATATTGAACAGGATTGTCATCAAATTATGATGTCAGTTTCAAATTGGGAAAGGTGTGCTTATATTGTACAAAGCCATCTGAACTGTATGGTTGATTTAATAGTGATTATAATCGTGTTTCCTTAAAATAGAATGAACTCATTTATTTCAAGTGCAAGTAAATCCAGATACCAAAGCTCTATGTATGCAAAGAGGTTTGCTTCGCTGCTTATGTTCTTCAGCGAAAAGAGATAAGATGACAAATTAAAAGAGGATAGATGTCATTTTAGGTGAAATATACTAACAAATAATCTCCGCCATTCTTAAATTTGAGTAAAAAATAATAGATGATATTGTCTTGAAACTTTGGATATTCTGGAAACTTTCAGTTTTGAATATATTCTCGACTGCACCAAGTACAAACAATCCCTCAGAGATTATCAATCGGTATTATGATAAACTGGTTGTACTCCTGACAATTAATATCATTTAAAGTCCAGTGAAATTAATAGCTTTAAATTGTTCATGCTATAGATTTTATTTTTTTTACCAGCACAAGCTCTGCTTGATATCATCATTGGCGCTCAACCAAAGTGTAGGACATCATGTGGGGAGGAGTTCTATCCACATGAAGCTTGCCTCAGGGCTATGTGGTTGGCATACAGAGACGAACTCGGATGTAACTGGCTTAAAGGTAAAATATGCTCCTGTCAAGCAGATATAAAATTATGTTTCCCAACCGATGTTTGAAATAACGCCAACTGACTTTTCCTACTCATCAGTATTCAACAGTCATATTAAACACGTAATTAGAGATCTTTACCTAAACGGAGATATCAAACAATCAAGACTATCATCCTGACCAGGGAAACACAAATCATAGTCCAAGTCGACTTTTAGGATGCTTAATGTAATAAACAGTTTTCTGTTGAACTGCAAACACTAATTGCATGTTCTACATCTTTTTAGCATGATTAGGCGAATTGTTTCAAATATTATTGTCTTCAATGTTTTTGCCATTTAGCTAATGCCTTACAAAGACGGTTGACATAATCATCACAGTGATTAAACTCAGACTGGAAAAGAAAAGAATTTTCTTCAAGTAAGGGTTCATCATTTAGTGCATTAACGTATACTAGATAATGCGGTAACAAATTATGGCGAGGTACTTTGAACCTTGTTAGATTCTAGGGATTATTTGTTTGATTATCGGAAATCGGTGTTGGGAAGAAATTATTCAAACTGATCAATTGGGCAGTTACTTGGATCAGGCATCATAATGTACATTGTTAATACAACT
Organism: Sinohyriopsis cumingii; assembly: GCA_028554795.2. Classification (NCBI taxonomy): domain Eukaryota; kingdom Metazoa; phylum Mollusca; class Bivalvia; order Unionida; family Unionidae; genus Sinohyriopsis; species Sinohyriopsis cumingii. Next base: position 109,538,819 of record CM068831.1, on the reverse strand, counting down.
TTAAGGGGGACTGGATATGTTTCGTAAAACGGCCCAATCTAATTTCTAAATATAAGGATTTCTCACGATATTCTTACACAAAAACATGGAGTAATTTCCGATAGGAATACTTCAGTGTATTAGTCTTTTGGGTTATGTTTTGTAATACACGGCATAAAATACTAATCTAGGCCTTAGAAAAGCATACTGGTAAATCAGGTGAATATGAAGCAAGAAAATAAACCCATAAAAGTGTGAAAATAGAATCTGGTGAATGTATAGGTATTTCTTTGATTAGAGGAAACTTATTTGAGTTATTGGTACATTTCAGAAAGCTTTAGTTTTCAGTGATTATTGTCTTTAAGTCCTAGCAAATAGGAAAACGTCGAATTCGTGCAATCCTTACGCAGGTGTTTGACATTTGCTTCACTTAGTTGTGAGGTGCTCTTCGGCTCCTGGCATACTATAATGCATTTTATATAAATGCGTCACCTTCATTTCACGTAATCTGTATTTTCTTGAAATACGTAATAGTCCACGACGCATAACCACAAAATTTTCTTTCTCGTTGCATTGCATGTAAACACCAGGAATACATGTATGACTCTCATCTATCTGTAGTAGTATGTAATTATTGTTATGGAATAGTAGTAGCAGTATCTGCATTTAAATGTTTCAATAGATTTAGTATGACTATGAGTCAGAATTATTATTATTATTATTATTATTATTATTATTATTATTATTGCATGCCGAATGAAAAAGACACTTAGAACCCTCCATTAAGAACTCGGAGTAAACTAGTCAAGAGCACCACAGTTATACCATTGACTCTTTTGTTATATAAGCTTTCTCAACTATAATAAAGACAAATCCGATGATACGACTGACAGACTGGCCCAAATGTCTTCCAGATACCGCAACACCAACATATATTCTTCCTTATCAGACTCCAAAAACAAAGTCTCCACACAGACAACTATCAATAATGACTCAACACCTAAGGCGCCAAAATCCAAAAACATACTCAACCATTGGCTGGTAGTACAAGGGGTATGATGACTTTATAATTATGCATAATAGCTTTGGCGACGTTGAGGACATTCATGCAGACGAAACTGTTCTGTTTTCTCAGGGTGGCTCCAAACCTTCAAACTATTCAATCCGGTACTTCCTCCTAATAAATAAGTATATAGAAGTGTTCTCTCGTGAAGTGTCGAACCTAATTGTTACACATTCTTTAGTTCTAATACATACTTAAGTACACTATCATACAATGGAATTTGCAAAAACTTTAACCCTGCTTTGGTGTTTTGTTTCAACCCAATTACAAAACATCAACAAATATAAACCAAATATCATTCCTACCATTGTTATTAGAATAGCCTTGATGATACAAAAAATGAGCTTTCAAAAATCTGAAAGTGAATTGTATCTGTATCAACTCCTTGTTTTCTGAAACAACATGAAGTATACTTAACTCTGCATGAAAGACAGAAATGCGAGACAAATCCTTCTATTTTTCATAACTTTCTAACCTTATTTCAAAATTTAGCACTACACTAGAATTTATTCTGACTGCTCAAAAATAGTGAGATGGTTGCTGCAGACTTCATTAGTGGAAATCACACTACAAACTACGCTTGTCAGATGGTGCATCAATATTTTCAGCAAAAATCAGGGCATTAGACCTTTAATGACTATCACCTTCTCCAACCAACTTTTGTATCAATACGTTAGTCACGAAACAGTAGGAAGTTGGAAAACCAATTATTGACCAATTGTCTGATCAAACATGCCGAATTTTGTGCCCCTCACAAAATAGTATATTGCTGGTTACCTAGTCATATCTGTATTAAATGTAATGAATGTGCAGATCGTCCTGCCAAAATAGCACTTTCCTTACAACATCTGATTTTAAAATGCCATACACTAATTTTAAATCTGGTGTAAAACAAATCCTTATTTATTAAGTGGTTGGCATCATCGAATGATTATTTTAATAAGAAGCTCCATGTGGTCGAACCCTTCTTAGGATGATATTCTCCTTCCTACAGTAAGACCTTTAAGGACGAGATAGTCGATGCACTATTTAGAATAGGTGATATTTGTATAACTCACTCTTATATATTAAAGGGTGAAGATCCCGATTACAGTTCTTGCTGCAAGCTCTTTACCGTAACAGCAGAGAGGGCGAACAGACCACTTGGTTGAAATATAATTTGCTTAAAACAAAACATCATACGAAAATAAAAGTAAGGTCACAAACATCTTAGGGGTTATTTTATTATGTAATTGTGTTTTTTTTCTTCGTATGTACTTTGTTTACAATATATGAGGTCCCGCCCTCTCTGCCGCTATTAATTTATCCAAACATTTTATCAAGTCCAATACGATATCTTGTTCTACGTTCATGCAAATTTATTGTGTTAATTTATCCAAAACTTTTATCAAGTCCAATACGATATCTTGTTCTAGGATCATGCAAATTTATTGTTATAAATCCATACGGAGTAGCTTGCGCTCGTGAAAAGAAGTTTTTAAATTTAATTATATCCATGCCACCGCTACACCAAGTTTGATGAATATTTCGCAACGTATGCATATCGACTCCATCAAATATAACTAAAATATTAGTTATCTCTGATCACTTTTGGTATTTGCTTGTATCACTGAGTAACATAAATCACATCAGTGTTTTTATGTCTGCCACGTGAAAATATTCTAGCAGGATTTGATTGTTTGTCCAGCATCACATCATCGTATACAACTAAATTATTAATAAATCCGTCTAAATCAACTACGGATGGTGCTTCATCAATATCGGTTATAAACTCGATAACATCGTTATCTTCGTCCAGTAATTTTGTATTTTCATTAAAATCTTTAACTACATCATAGCATCTCTTTCATCAACTGACGGAGCTACTAAATACAATTTATCCCACTTTAACCATCTCATTATCAGATTAAGTAATAATTGCGTCTTACCCGATCCAGATGGACCTATTATTATCATTCTAATGGAATTTGGTAGCGCTGGATGGTGTTTAACTGGCTCTTGTTTTCGTGTCGCTGAGAAATCAATTATATCCATATTATAAATAATGAGTTTATATTGTTTACGTTGTAGAGCTAAAACTCCAACTAATGATCTATCCACTGTTACAACAAAAAATACGAGAATAGCATACAGTGGAAGATGTGCAATATGTAATAAGAAGAAATTTTCGTTTTTACTCCAAAAAGACGGTGGTGATATTGCGACATTAATGTCAAAGTTCCCAGGAACCCCATGGGCTAAATACCCTGGAGAAAAATATCTACCAGGATATAATTATTGTGGCCCTGGTACTGGACTTGATATCAGGCTTGACAATCAGGATCAACCAAAACCAGGTGAATATCCCATAAATGATATTGATAAAGCTTTTCACATTCACGATGTGGCTTATAAAAATAAAGATCTACAACATAGGCATATTGCAGATGTGAAGTTGAAGTTGATTCATTCGTTAAATTCCAAAAAAATAAAAATATCATAGAATAATTAGCTAATTGGTTGGTAAGATCCGCGATGAAAAGTAAACTGACGTTAGGGGCTGGTAATTAATTAATCAATTATTATAAATGGAATCAATTTATTATAGTCCAAGTGGATACTGGAGGGGTAGAGCAGCAATTAGTAAACTCGCTGATGCAGCAAATGTCACCCGTTCTGCCGCCGCAGCGTGGTTAGCACGACAGGCAATATGGCAAATTTACCTACAATTACCGAAACGAATTCAGTACGCACATTTCGATGTTAGTTTTCCTAATGAAGTTCATCAGGCTGATATTCTGTTTTTACCTAATGATACGAATAAAGCACGTAGACGTCAAATAACATACAAATACACGTTAACTGTCGTTGATATTGCAAGTAGATATAATGATGCAGAACCATTATCAACGAAAACATCATCTGAAGTTTCTTCTGCGTTTGAACAAATTTATCAGCGAGGACCATTACGATGGCCACAACTATTACAGATTGATCCTGGGAAAGAATTTCTTGGTACAGTATCATCGTTGATGAAGCGACATAATGTCAAAATCAGACGAGGACATAGTGCAATTCAGCGTGATCAGGCAATTGTTGAACGATTCAATCGAAAACTTGCTGAGCGGTTATTTGGATATCAATAAGCGAAGGAATTCATTCAAGACAAGAGATCTCGCGGATGGGTTGCAAGATTACTAAGTGTGATAGCTGTATTAAATAATGAAATAACTCGAACAACCAACATGAAACCTGTTAACGCAATTACCAAAATAAATATACCAATACAACGACGTAGTTTTTCAGCGCAGCCAGTACTGGGTAATATTACTGTAAGATATTTATATGAACCCTGAGAACTTGAAGGCGGTAAAAAAGAGCGACTGATCCTATTTGGAGTATTACGACGCACAAGATATCAAACATAGTAAGATCTACTGGTAGACCCGCAATCTACAGACTGGATTCAACTGCTCCTCAACGTGGTTTTACACGTGAACAATTGCAGGTGATTCCTGAGGATGCACAATTACCACCGCAATCACTTAACTAGCACCCCTACGTCGATTACTTTCAAGACAGGTCATTATCACATTTTCGCGTGTATGACCAAGATGATTATTTTTTCTATCCGCAGTAAATTGTCTTGGATTATTATTCGAGTACTGCCACAGCATTATACAATTACAACTTGTAAAATGAATATTCTGCTGTTGTTTCAGAGTGTTGATAAATTCAACATCAAGATCAAAATCATATTTATTTTGTCACTTTGTTTATAACCAGCTAATTTTTTTCTTATTATATCGTTGTCATCGAGGTCATCATCATTGATCACTGACACGTACATGATAATCCTTCGTAGTTGAGATATTCTTCTGACTCGAGACACTGCGAGATAAACTAAATTTGACCACACGATACGATCATCGACAATCCAAACAACTGTATAAGAGATGGTTAATCCATGAGATGAGTGAATCGTCATCGCATACCCTAGTGTCCATGGAGATTTGTTCATTTTTAGCTCATCTTCAACAACATTGACATCAAATGTTACAATATCATTTAATACTAAATTCTGTTTCTCGGTCTGTCCTGGTATACCAACATCAATATTCTGCCGCCGTGTATCTGCTGGTCGATAACATAACGGAACTGGCAACGTTGGAAATTTTTCTTTATGTAACTGAAACAACCACTGCTGAAGTGTGTCTCTGACTATCTTTCTACTTGCAACTATCAAATCGTTTGGTCTCCACGTTTGTAAAAAGTCGTTCATAGAGGTTTCTGAAATTGTCCCACGCATTACTTCACATTGAATTTTATTCGGTTGTAGTCTGAATAATTTTTTAAACTGTTTTAATTCTGTATCAAGTGCTCTATGATCATAATTTATTTCCTCGTAATAATCAACGAATTTTTTTAACCAGTCATGTGGAGATGGTCCAACAAACGGTGGTGGTTGACCGTGATCGCCCCACATGACCCCAGCTGTATTTCTTGTTAATAACCAATCAAGAAATGTTTTTAATGTTTCTAGCGGTACAGTGCATATTTAATCCCAAACGATAATCCTTGGAATATATTTTTATCCCATCCTCGAAGAAGTCCATGCATCACCCTTCCATCGGAAGAAGCTGTGATAGGTATATGATTGTACTCCTCGTTATGTCATCTCTCGCGCGAGTCTGTGTGTAGGTGTCAGCACGATCATATTTAATTTCTGAATTAGTTCGATCGCTCGAGTTGTTTTACCAGACCCTCCCTATCCGTTTAGATAAACGGTCTTGTGTCTGGTTATTGGATCGTACACCGATGGTGCAGACGATAGTTTTAATGTCTGATGTTTTTTTAAAGTAAATATCCTTAACCGCAACATCAGCGGATTCGGAATAATCGAGTATAGTTTCCTTTTTTATTCTCCACGAACCCCACGATGCACAAGTGTCTATATTTAATTTTTCTAACAATCCTGAATATTTTTATTGATATAAAACGAGTCCGTAGCGACTCTGACAGCAAACTTAGAAATTCTGTTTATCATCGATAATAGATTTATCGAAACGTACGCTAACATTGATGATCTTAAATGAGTAAACTGCGTTGACTCACCATTCATATAACTCACAATTTTACCTAATTTAATTCCATTTGACAAGAAAGCTGCTGTATAAGCGATTATAAAATCTAACTCAGCATCGTCCATAATCAATCTTGTACTATGTCGTTTATGATCATATGATCCTCCTTGGGTGAACTTGCCAATTATTTTTCCAGCAAGATCCTTCGTAATTTTATTCTCATAATCGGTTTTATCCGGGTTTTCATCATCAGAATATTCCTTTTGTTGTTGTAACCAAACTTCGGTTTGTTTCCGATATGATATAATTGCTTCGCTGATCGTTATAATCGTATTTAGTATTCCGTAGTCCGCCGTGTCCGTATTCGACACAACTCGATATTATGTCATTGAGAAAATCAAATCTAGTTGGTTTCCACGAATTTTTCTTTTTAGGAAAACGAGCCGCAACTGACGGAACAATGAAACAGTTGCTCAATAGTTCGTCAGTATCATCAGTATATTGCAGCGGAAGGTTTTTCATTTTTGTGTGAAAAAGATCTGTTCGATAAATAACGCCATTCGGTCTTACAAACTGATCAAATTTACTTTTTTTTTCCTTACAAATTCTTTCCAATTCATCATCGTTTTCAGAACTCTGAAATAACCATACTGACACAGGATCGTTTTTACTTATTTCGTTAATAAAATCAAACATGTTATCTGGGGGGTAAAAGTTAGATTTCGTGGAAATATTGTTACTGCGTTAGTCCACGCGTGCGCGTTATGATCAATAATCTCGATCGAAGCTCCTTTTGATTTATATTTTGATTCATACAAAATCTCTCCTGTTATTGTTCTTACTATTATTGGGAATTTTAATTTTTTCCCTAGTTCAGCGACATGTTTGATAGACGCCCCGCAATCTTTAACCATTTCTCCCCACTCGTTTATTATTTTACGTCTTTTATACGTTAGACCGTTTCCACGAGTCGAAACGGTAAAATGTTCTGTTACTCGTTCGGCTACACAGTTTATTTTTGAAAATTTCATCGGTTTCAGATTATCAACGCTGGGTTTTTCATTTATCGGATAGATTCCATAAATAACCGCGGTCACAGGATATGCTCGCTCAAAAAACGGTTTGGAATTTTTACTCAATATGGAAACTTTTTCACCATGGTGTACAGGATTATATTTGTCACGGATAATCCAATTACCTGTTTCTGTTAGCACGACAAATTTTATTCTGAAAAGATATTTTCGATTATCAAGTTGGTTAATGATAGTTCCCGCTCGTTTGTCATTCATCGTAGCATTTATGATACCGTTATGTATAATCTTAAACGTTGACCAGACATGATATGCGCCATCTGTGCGAAATTCTTTCTTGACGCCGTGAATTTTATTAATTAAGCTTTTATTTTTTTGATCAACCAGATCTCGCATCGGTAGGTCAGGAGATATCCTGTCCAGATTAAATTTATATGTTTTCCAGGGCTTGATTTCGGATAGTCTATCGAACTCGTTCATATTATATTTGAAACAAGTATTTAAATTGAAATACTATGTATACAATGTCTCGATGCAAATGGATGATGATCGGTTTATTAAACCCCTGCAATAAATCCTGTAAAAAAGAATTTTGCGGACAACACTTGCAGAGCGTTCGTGGTGGAAGCTTAGGACCAATACCGTGTCTGCGATGTGGTGTTGGAGTACGAAGTTAAACACAGTTGTATGCGCGTTGCGGTAGTAAGCGATACAGAGAACTTAAAAGATATTATGATAAAAAAATAATGTCATGGATGGAGCTATAAAATCCGTAGAGGACTATCTAAATAAGTTTTCAGACAAATTATGACTTAAACAAATAATATTATTATATAAATGAGCCAAGAGTTTGTAAAGCATCATACAATGACAAACTACGAATCAAATCGTGATGGTGTGATTAGACACTGTCGGTTGAAAAAACCAGTTGATACTGTTAATAATACTGGTTATCTTAGATTTAATGTTGGGAAAAAATATATTACTGTCATCGTTTCACATACGAGTGTTTCTTCGGAGTGATCAAAGATGGTCTTGTGATCGATCACATCAACGGTGTGAAAACCGACAATAATTTATCCAATCTTCAGGCTGTTACACAACGCAAGAATTCTACACGTGGTAATATTGGGAGATGTAAAACAACCGGAAAGAGGATGATTAATTCCTTCAACACAGAGACTGGCGAAGAGAGTATTTTTCAATCAATGAATTCAATGAATTCAGCTGCAAAGTGTTTTGATGTTTACCCGCAGGTGGTACAATACGTCGCAGAAAATATGACTAAATCTGCATTCTCAAAAAAATATGAACAGAAATTCACCTTGCAATATCAATAATGGAGATAAATTACCTCAAATTATATTTATTAACTATTATTTAATTTTTGGGTCCGCATTTCACTCGCATACTACTTCCTGAGCGAAGGGACATAATTCTGTTGATGATACGCGCGTAATAAAATCACTTCCCTTTGATCAAGACACTCGCAGATAAATATTCTGTGCAAACGGAAAATTGTTGTACATAAATATAAACTTGTAAATGTTGTTTGTAAAGTCAGTTGAGAAACCGTTAATTAGACAAACCGTATTCATTTAATTTTGATTATGCGAGAGAGTGGTTTACGGGAAGAAGATCAGTTATATTTTCCGTTGGCTTACAGGAAGAGTATCAGTTATCTCATTTATTTTATATAAAATGAGTGTCATTATGGTTCATGTAAAAAAAAAGTTAAGCACAAACAATATATTTTTAAGAAACAATATTTTTTATTTTATTAAATTCGTTTGGTTTCCTGGTTCATTTATATTTTCTTCTGCGATATTAATTAATAAAATAAATAGCAAGTAGCCAGAACGTTTTTCGAATCGTTTTCAGGTATATATATTATCCCGAAAATAACTAATCTGACTTGTTCAGCAGAAATACGTTTATATGGCGTATTTCTGTGTTCAGACAGTTGTATTGGGGAAAAAATACTTAATACTGATTTCTTCAGTGATGGCTAACTATATAATTATTTCTGAAACATATACAAGTAGATTGGAACCATGGCGCAGTTGGTAGAGCAGCTGATTCTCAGCCAAAATGTCAGCGGTTCGAATCTCGTAACGGGCATATTGTCGACAGTACCGATTTTTAGGGTTTTTCCTGTATAAAGTGGGGGTGCCAGCAGCCCGTGTGTGAGTGCGCTTTTGCATTGACCCCGGGTTTTATCCTGGGGGGTGTACATGAAGAAGGCCCCAGAATAAACAGTAGCGTGGATGCATAAGCTCTAAGTCTCATCGGGGGTACCTCACAAGAACATTCAGAAAGAATGTGGCCAAAAGGAAACGATCATGGGATGCCGAGAAGACGATAAGAAAGGTCTCAACAAGACAAAGTCTCAAACAAAGACAAAAGTCTCAAACAAAGGATCCCATGGAGACACACAGGCCTGAGGTGACGCCATTTTTATTTATTCTGAAATATATTTTATTATTCTGAAATATTTTTTTATTTTGAAATATTTTTATTATTCTAAAAATTTTTATATTCTGAAATATATTTTATTATTCTGAAATATTTTTTTATTCTGAAATATTTTATTATTCTTAAATATTTTTTATTCTGAAATATTTTATTATTATTCTGAAATATAATTTTATCATAAAATCTGATCGATTTGAGTACCAACCACCCCATCAGAATTAACGAACAGATCGATTTGAGTAGTAACCACCCCATCAATTTCTGAATAAATAAAATATTTCTGAATGAATAAAATATTTCAGAATAGTAATAAAATATTTCTGATAAAAGTCTTAAGACAGAAATCCTTAGGATCTTACATACAGATTCACAATTAATTCTTCCCCACGCAGGTCATTTGAACGTCCAAGGTGGTCTGTGAACTTAAAATTTATTCGTGTTAACATATCATTATGACACCGCAGATGTACAGGATTAGTTGATTCTTGCACGATTAAACTTCCAGGGGGAACTTGTGAACGTATATAAAATATATCCTTGTTGAGCCTGATTCGACTTTCCAAGATCTATTTGATAGCTACCATCGACTACGTCACAAACTAGATTAACCGCGATCGTTGAGGTTATATTATCGATTCCTGGTGAAACGTGGCGTCGACCTCCGTATGGATCGTTATCATGTCTTAAAATAACCGGAGGTGGTGCTATTTTTCTCCATCATTCGATGATTTTAGGAAAATTTGTATCAATAATATTTTTAGTTCGCCGATTTTAAATACTGGCACAAAAAAATCAAAATCTTTCCGTTCATATTCCTTTTCTGTTATTCTATAATAATTGATAAATGGTTTTCTAGGGCGGGGAAAGGGGAAAACAGCATGGATAAGCACTTCCTTAGTGAAAGTTTCATTAACATAATTATGATCTGATTCCAATTGATTTAGATGTTTTATTGACTCAATGATTTGTTGTTTTATATCATCATTATAATGTTGCGATAACGACTAAAACAAATTTTGTATACTGTCGATTGATTGTTTGACCTCAGAATTAATAGGGCCGGAATACATTTCATAAACTTCTAAATATCTTATTTCACCACTAAAAGCATAAAGCTTATACACACCTGCTCCATTCCATGGAATATTCTCTCTATATGTTGGAACTGTTATAAACTTTTTTCATCTGTAATAAAATCATCCCGACGTGGTTCTGGTGGTCCATGATATTCTGGCGGGATTTCAGGCCAACCTAGTACGGATCTTATCGATATTTGATAAATATCAACGACATAATCAGGTGAATGTATCTCAACCGTAGAAGATAGCTTCGGCTCATTAACGTTTATTGATATTTTTGCTTCTTTTCCGGTTATTGTTTTAATTCTGCGTGCAAATTCATCGTTGATTTGTTCAATCTCATAACTGCCAGTTGGTATTCCAACAACCTGCCAATCGGGAGTTCCATCGGGTTTGTTCTTATTAGCAAACACAAACGAATTATTTGCTGGTGTACCATTAAATGACCTCGATCTGATATTTGGCCAACTGTTATATACTCGTAATTGTGCGAGTGCGATTTCTTTCACTGGAATCGTAGTTGGAAACCTGACGTTAAATTCAGGATTAGTCGAACTTACTGAGATCATCGTTGTTTTTGGTGGAGTTGTGTTTGTCACGATCTGCTGGAGTAGCTCTAGTGATGCCATCATTTAATATATTTGTATTTTTAATACCAGCACCATCATGATATATTTTAATCATTTTTGTAAACTCAAAATCTGATATTTTTCCATTATTAAGGTTCTTTGATAACAACGACGATAACTTTGAGTATGATACCGTCGCTCTGTACAACTTTATCATGTAATCGGATAATTTTTCATTCATGCAGGTGCATATTTTTTTACAATGATATTGAGCACACCTGAAATTGTTGTTGTAGCTGAAATACAGATTGTTACGGCTACTGGCGCCATCATTGTTATCGTTGATAATAATACGCCGGTGGACGCAACAACAGCGGATGCTGAAAAAACGATTACGTCGACGATAACAAGTCGTCGTCGATATTTCTTTACTTTTATTGTGTATTGTTCAACTCGATCTTTTAAGTTTGTTTGCCATTCACGTGCTTGATTGTACCTGAACTTTTGAACGTCCATTATATTTTATGCAGTAAACAATTGAGGTGTTTCAGCTACAAATTCTAGACACCACCAGAAAGATGCTGCGGTTTATTTCTTATTAGCCGTTTCCAGAATAAATATTTCTTTAGTTCCCTTGTTTAATATGATAGACACAACTCCAGAAAACTTATCAGTTAAATGAAGCCATAGATACGTTGAAAATATCTCGAATTTTGCAGCGCTGAACACACAGCCTGTACACATCAGTGACTGTTGCGGTATAATTGAGAGTTTTCTTTTGCTGTGACCATGTTACGAACCCGGATGATAATGTGTATACTATGTTGTTAATATGCCAGGGAGTTACTCCCGCCGATATTTTAATCAGACTAATTTTGTTAACGATATCAGGAATTCCACTTACGACATCTTCGATTGGTTTTTTTAGTTGTGTCCAGGTTAGTTTTGATCTCAGAAAGTTTTATGTCAACGGTGAGCGGAGTGCCGAAAAATTTATCTATGGTCTCATCGGTTGTTTGAAACTTTTAGCGAAATCCTGCAAAAGCGCCTACGTGCACATCATACCCGGTCCGCAACGTAGATAATTTACCATCTACGGTGCTGTAGCCCACGTCATACTCAGCCCGCAACGTGGATAATTTACCGTCAACGGTGCTGTGGCCGACGTCCACATATTTTTTCGTCGCGGCATCTTCGTCGGATGTTGGATCTCTTAACACTACTATTTTATTTGCGTTCATGTTGAGTTCACCTATCATTGTGTCACCGGTGTTTTTTAAGCGATTAGCAACACTTTTTGTGATTTCATCTCTGATGGTTTCAAATGATATACTTGAGTCTCTGATTTTACCGCCCTCAGTAAATACTGGAATGTTATCCGTGACCGCACCGAGTACTCGTCGAACTACATCATTCCATTTGATGTTGCTCGTTTTTAGTTTTCCGTATCGGACCTGAAAAACAACAACTTCATCTCGGTCAACTCCAGCCAGGTTCATAATATCAGGAAGTTCATCTTTAGTTGCGTACTTCGACAAATCAATATCATCTTTTTTTTTGTCCTTGATAGAAGAAGATCTTCCGTAAATATGAACCATTATTATCTTTAAGGGTTGTTTAAAACGAAGCGGTTACTTGTATAATCATGCACGACATTATGCGGTGGTTTGCCCGACTTTAATATGGCGTCAAGTACATTAATTACTTCACTGCCGCATATTGGCGGATCTGTCATTGTTTGTGTTGGTAGCGTTGAATACCAAACCTCTGCGTGAAGTGGCGCGACATACTTGATAAACTCAAGAGGTGGAGCTAACCGTACGAATCGAAATAAACGATTCCACGTGGATCAATTGTGTATGCGGTCCAATGAGTACCGGGTCCTGAATTATCATCAAGATTAATAATACCCGTGTCAGCGCTGTTTGTTCGGTCCGGCAATTGATCTCGCATAAAAACACCTCTGAAGGCTTTTATTTTTAGTTGTTTATCAGCACCAAGTAAATCGAAATTTGATGCTGAAATAATTAACGAAAACGAAGTGTTCCTGGAAGCCTCAGACCTCTTCCGCGATGAGATCCTGGTAATCTTAGACCCAGTCCTCTTTTTATAATCCTCGCCCTGTTGCTTTCTTTAATGCCATTCCAGCAGCGGTTCCAACAGCACCTAATGCGGCTGCTTTTGCTACGGCAGGTGCGGCTGCGGCAATTAATGCTGAAATAGACGCGAGAAGTGGAAAAATACCACCTGTTTTAATTGAGTCTTTAATCGCACCCGCAGAGAGATTAAGTTTGACGCCTGTTTTTGATTGTTTAGCGCTGTTGAAATGTTTAAGTTGACGTTCTGATAGTGATACTTTATTCTGACCACCCGTGATCTGATCTCGCTTTAGTGATATTTTCATTCCGCAGTTTTTTGTTGAATTTGATTGAAGGTTTTTAATCTGACCAGGAGTCAGACTGACACTAACGTGATGATATGGCATTTTATGATAATACTAGTCTTTTTAAATAACACGATTAAAGATTGTCCACTGGTGCATCAATAACTCTCATTCGTCCACCATCTCCCTCAAGCAACGTTGATTTGTCGCTAAATATAACAGCAACTGCTCTGTAAGCACCATGAACAACTGGTGGACCAGCTGTGGCAATAGGAGGTTGTGTTACCTGAGCTCGAAAATGAATATCAACGACAGATTGTCTAGATAAATCAAGATGTTCCAATGAAAAGTAATAAATCGGATATAATGTTGTAAAATCTAGTTGTGACATTTGTAGACCAGTATCTATATTTTGATCACGTCCCATAAATGACATCAAACGATGATATGCACACGCTACGTGATTTTGATCAATGTTTAACAATATATCTTCAGCTGGTTCTTGATGTCCATTTATCCGCAAAGAAACTTCATTAACTCCAAGTTTGTCAAACATTATATGACTACTTGTTTGTAAATTCATTTGCGTAAGATCCTGAAAAGCAACAAATATATGTCGTGGTGCGGAAACACCCTGCTGTGAAGCTATATGCCATGTAAATAAACCATTAACAGAACTTTGGATACTGTCTGTGGTCACTGTCAGCCATGATAACAATGACTTACCGCCAGAGTCCATAAAAGAGAGTAATTTTTTTTCCTCAGCAATTGATGGAGTCATTACTGGCATCCACAATGAAAGTTTTGTCAGTATTACTTTACCAGGATCACCAACAGGTCTCCAGAGTACATCATCGTCGGTAGCTTTTCTTACCAGTGCAATTGTATGTCTAGCCCCGAAGATAACTTTTCTAACAATCCTGCAAAATCCAAAGATATGGGATAATGGAATCGCGCATGAAAATCTTCTGCGATTACCTCTTAACATCGATCGTCGTGATGAAAATCCTAAGTTGAACTCTGGATTAGCATCATAAACAACTGGCCACACATCAGCATCAGCGTTATTGGCAAAATTTCTTGGTCGTCTTATACTATACTGTCTGTGATCTGGGTGATCAGAAGTGTCTTTGGCGAACATCATTGTCGGACTGGCTGATCTTGTATAATCATCTGAATGTCTTGCTAGACCTATTATCGCTGTGGCAACATCAACGTTTTGTTGAATCGATTCAATATTTCTTCCATCAATCATGTATGTTGCACTGTCAAACAACGCCATAAAACCGTTGTTGACAAAACCGATTCTAACATCACCTCCGTACTCAGTATCATCTTCTTTTATAATTTCACCTTCTACTTCAATAAACGCTTCGGAGGGTAAGAAATATCTACTTGTATCCTGAGCTTGTAATTCGATTCGACCATGTTGATTTGGTTGTCGTATGTTGTAGGAATAAAATTGATAATCTCGTGTCGATTCATCTTTGAGAACTGGCGCGTCTATATCAAACGCCAGATCGGATACACGTTTGAACATTTTATTATAATTGCCATGATCTAAATCATTATCGCCTTGACATGCCAAGGACACGAAGACCGCTTCCTGCTATTAAACTTGAAGCTACATTTTTTCTGCTTCTTCAGATAATTTCGCGAGTTTTTGATTTGCGGCTTGATTTATTATTTTACTGACATTTGCGGGCATAACTTCAGTGCCGGCCAGTTTCACTGGTTGCTGCGGTTTTCTTCGTACTAATCGAGATAGTCTGTCCTTTACTGTCGAGAACGCTTTACTGGCAAGATTATCAATAGCGCCAGGAATTTTATCACGAACAGCCTCAATAGCCTTCATAGATAATTGTTTTGCAATCGGTATTGCTTTTGGAGTCATCCTTCTAAATAGACCTTGAACAACATCACCAGGTCCATCTCCGTAAATTGTTTTGTAATTTGGCAGTCATGAATTTACTACCCTGACCATGATCGGTCCACGTTGAGCAGTGTGTATAATCATTTTTATATACTGATTAATTAATTGTTTAGTCGCTGTCATAATCATCAGCAATTTTATCAATAAGGGAACGATAAATGCTGCGATCCATAATACCGCCAGTAAATAATCTTCGACAAATATCAAATATTTCATTAACAATTTCTCGAGAATTATTTCCAGCACATTTTCCTTCAATCAGTATTTCTAATCGTTCTACGTCGAAAATAATATTGCTAGGACAATCAGTGAGATCGCTTCCTAGGCCACTTCCAGTAGCTCCTTCTTCCTCACTTGTTATTTCCGTTTTTTTCTCAAATAGTTTTAAAGGTGATCTTTATACTCTGATTTTTTTAAGTAGCTTTACATACTTTTCAAGTTCCGACATCAACCTTTGCTGCGGTGAAGAAGACTGTTGTTGTTCTATCTGTTGCAGAGGTGGAGGAAGCTGATAGGAAGGCTCTTGCTTGGATGATTGCGGTGGAGAAGATTGTTGTTGTCTTGCTTGTTTCAGTGTCTCGTCATAAAGTCTTTGTACTTCTTCAAAAAGACCTATGTATTCCAAATCATCATTTCTGGCTTGTTTTTTGTTTTTATATATACGATATATCCACTTGATAAGATTATCATCGTTTACTTTTTCATGACCGGGTTTTAAAATACTGGATTTATTAAATACACTAATTAATATTTTTCAGGTAATTTTTCTCTTTTAGTATTTCTAATATCTTCGACAAAACCTTCCCTAAATCGTGCAATCAGTTCAATATTTTCTTTTATTGATTTAGGTTTAGGCGCAAGTTCTTTTTTCTCGTCGGCGATTTCAGTACGAACTTTACCAATACCTTCGGCGGGTGGAGGTTGAGCTGCAGCTATTTCAGTAGGAAGATCTCGTAAAAAACGTTTTTGTTTTCTTAGTTTTCGCTGCTATTTTTTTCAGTTTGCTCAGCGGTTTGTTTTACTGGTGGAAGTAGACCTTCAGTAGCTGTTGCACCTCTTTCAGTAATTTTTGTAACCGGTTTAAATAACTGTTCTGTGCCTTCTGCAAATTCAACTTGGGCTTCTTGACGTTCTTGCAATTTTTGTCTAACAGAATCACGAACAGGAAGAAATGTTTTGATTGCTTTTAGTCTCTCTCGAGCTAATCTAGCGATGTGAGATTCCTTAGCTGGTGGCATTATTGATATGATAATTTTTAATTAATAGCAGCAGAGAAGGCGGGACCTCATATATTGTAAACAAAGTACATACGAAGAAAAATAAACAGTTACATAATAAAATAACCTCTAAGATGTTTGTGACCTTACTTTTTTTTGGCATGATGTTTTGTTTTAAGCAAATTATATTTCAACCAAGTGGTCGGTTCACCCTCTCTGCTGCTACCGCGAATCACGTTCTAATAAATTGTTTTGATCTCCAACCTACACGCGATCGCTACTACAAAGTTCAGTGCGTGAAGCAACTGATTAATACAGTAAATATGTCTTAAAGGTAACATTTACTATAAAATATAGGTTATGTACAGGCGATTTCCCTGAGTATTTTAACAAACATTCTCTGAAATTTAAACTAAATTATCTTATATTACCTAATTATCATTTGTCCTCAGTGATAATGATATATATTTTCATACATAAATTATTGATCATACAATCTATGACTTGCACTATATAGTCTTACATTGGTGGCATTCCGGGAAACTACAATAAATAAATAAATAAATAAATAAATAAATAAATCATCATTTAGTTTTTATCCTTTTTATCGCTAGTTGACATTGAACTACTTTTCCTACTTAAATTACTTATGATCTAACATTTTGTATGATATTATAAAGCCTGAGAGGTCTGGTGCACTGTAAAACGATTATCAATCAATCAATGAACATTCGCTTCAAGTTAAGTGTCATTTTATATAAAATTCCATTAGAATACAAAATTCGTCTCCATAGCATCAGCTATCGGACATTTGTCTTAGCTTTAGTACAAGCTATCTATTTTAACTGTTAACAATTGGTGATCTAATCACAATATAGTTGCTTCATTGATATAAAAACATGTAATAAAATAAATTACTATATGTTATCTTCTTTCCAACTCAGATTGATATGGTAAATATACAACAGAGATACATTTATGATATATTACAATAATTGTACGCTTACAGATATCCTCTTTGAATATCAGACATATTAAGAGATCATAAAATAATTGGGTAAATGTGACTTTTGCAATTATTGTATTGCAGTTATTTCGTTATGTTCACTGGTATATATTATCTCTTTTATTTCTTTAGATGAGAATGAAAATGATGTATTGCTGTTTGAGATCCAAATAAATCCAGTGCAAACACCAGAAAGAGGCATTGTGTGTCTTCATATGGGAATAATATACAGGAACGTTGGGGATATTCCATTGGACAAGTATGAGGTTTGTATATAATTTATATTTAAAAAAATAATATGTATCCTCAGACTTCAGTAATTCTAAATTTAGTACTATCATCCGTCATGATAGATATGAAGAAAAAGTAAGACATTTTAAGCTAAGTGGTTTCTATTTTAAATAATACTTCGTTTATACTGAATACACTGCTTTAATTCTGATATCAAACGCATTTTTATTTTCAATTATAGAAATAGAAAAGAATATTTGATTTAAAATAAGAAAATAAAGTAATATTTAACAGAATAATTTTAATTTACTTGTCTATCTATCAATCTACGAATCACAGTGTCCCTGTAATTAGCATGCTACACTCATATTCGCCATTGTATGTCTCATATTAATTTACTTTTCTCCATTTTCCGCTGTATGATATAATCTTTTGTGTGCTGATATGTCATGCCATCCCTATCCTATCAATCCAAACCGTCAATGAAGGTATGCATGTGTAATGTTATTTGTTATTGAAGAATAACTGCAGAAGTCGTTCTATAGTATTCATTAAATACAAGACATCAATACAGCTTGGAAGGGGAGTAAAGTCTGCCCTGAGCGTATATTTCCCATGGAACTTAAACCCTAGTGAATGTATAACATAAACCAGCTGTTGGTGTGTATCAGTTCTAGTCCAGTGTGGGATATCTGATTACTTTTACTGTCAAGTGATATTTCAAAGCTAATTAGATTAAGGCTTACATTACATCTCCCTTCCTGAGAAGTTTACATTAAAACGAAGCGTGATCTGATGACAGCATTTCTAAACAAGCTACATCAGCTTAATTTTTTACAAGTTCAGTCTCTCAGGTGGTTTCGACAATCTTCCCGAACGTGTGAAATCCGTTTTGACTGGTTGGCACTGCTTTGCTTTCATCATAGTCACTCAAAGTATCAGAGTCTGAAGCAGTCACTTTGAGAGGCTCCGATAATGTGGTAGGCATGAGAATTAAATTTCTCCTATTACGCCGTATCTTTCCCTCGTCAGTTGCTACCATGTATGAACGAGGTGTAGATGCCTCATATTTAATAATTCCTGAAGAAAAATGATCTTTAATCCATAGTTTATTCCCTACCTGAAGTTTTTATTTATTTCGGGCGCGATGTCGACGATCATAATTTCTCTTTTGAGTTTGCTTTTGATAGTTTTCCGATTTCTTCAGTTTCATTAAGACTGACCATTTCGGCTCCACGTTGTTTGGTGCCATTGGCAAAGTAGTTTGTAATTTTCTTCCCATCAGTAATTCAGCAGGGCTGTATCCATTTGGTAATGGTATTGCGCGATATGTCAAAAGAGCTATGCAAGGATCGTTTGCTTTTTTAAGCATTCTTTTAATTGTTTGAACAGCCTTTTCGGCGAGACCATTGCTCTGTGGATATTTTAGACTACTTGTAATATGTCTGAATCCATAACTTATCGCAAATTCTTTAAGTATTGCGGATGTGTATTGCGGACCATTATCTGAAACTAAAACTTCTGGTATACCGTGTTGCGCAAAGATTGATTTGAGACGATTGACAATTGCCTTTGAACCTGTGCCTTGCAATTTTGCTATTTCGATGTATCGTGAGAAATAATCAATGACCAAGAGATATGTTTGACCATTCAGTTCAGACAAGTCTGAAGCGACTCTTTGCCAGGGTCGACTTGGAAATTCATTTGATATCATTGGTTCAGCTTGATCTCGTGAGTTTTCGATGCAATTTTGGTAAGACTTTACCAAGTGTTCTAGCTGAGTACTTGGTCCTTTCCACCAAACTGACGTTTTGGCGCGTTGTTGGCATTTAACTATGCCTTGGTGACCATCGTGAATTCTCTCTAGGATTTATCTTTGAAGTGATTCTGGTACGACCAGGCGTGTACCTTTCATTAAAAGACCATTTTGAATTGTAAATTCACCTCTATCTGCCCAGTACGATTGAAGTTTTCCGTCAATAGCGGATTTCTCTGGCCACCCCGTTTCACAGAATTGTACAAGTTGTTTGCAAATCGAATCATTTCGATATTCAGACTTTATTTGTTCAAGTCGAGTATTTGATGCAGGCAAATTACTAACTACGAAATCAATTTAGGCGTTTGTTTCAGCCTGAAATTCTCTGTCAATCTCAGAGTAATAAGTTAAAGGTGCTCTGGATAGAGCATCAGCAGTTAATAGATTTTGCCAGCAACATGAACTATACAAAAGTTGAATCTCATCAAATGCATTCTAAAGCGTTGATATCTAGGGGGTAAATCTCCCAAGATTTTTGTGCTCATTAGTGGTACTAATGGCTTATGGTCAGTTTCAAGTTTGAATTGTGATCCAATTAAATAGCTACTGAAGCGTTAACAAGCCCAGGTGATTGCAAGGGCCTCTTTTTCTGTTTGAGCATAGCGTTGCTCAGATTCTGACATACCTCGTGATGCGAACGCCACCGGTCTCAGAGTGCTACTGTGCTTCTGCCGTAGCACAGCACCTAGTCCAAATGAAGATGCATCTGCAGAAACAACTATTTTTCTATTTGTATCATAATGTGTTAAAGTTGGTGAAGATATCATTTCTTGCTTGATATCTCTAAAAGTTTGTTATTAATCTGGACCCCAAGTCCACGAGTTTTTACCTTTCAAAAGCTCACGTAATGGTCTTGATTTTTCTGCCAAATTTGGACTAAATTTGCCAAGTTGGTTTGCCATACCGAGAAATCGTCGTATATCTGTTACGCATTTCAGTGTTTCCATTTCAGTTACAGCTTTGACTTTTTCTGGATCAGGTCGGCAATCATTTTCGTCAACAACATGCCCAAGAAACCTTATGGATGGTCTCGAAAATTCCACACTTTTCAGCGTTCAAAGTGACGCCGGCCTTTTCAATTGATTTCATGACCATTTCTAGTCTTTCGTCATGCTGTTCTGCGTTTCCCCAAAAACAAGAACATCGTCCTTGTGACAGAGTGTTCGTCAAGTCGCTCCAGAGTTTCTGACATCCTTTTCTGAAAAAAATTCAGGCGCAGAACTGATTCCGAATGGAAGGCGATTAAAATAAAACCTACCAAAAGGAGTAATGAAAGTTGTAAGGCGGCGTGAATCTTCTGACAGGTTTATCTGCCAAAAACCTGAGATTGCATCAAGTTTGGTGAAAAACTTTGCTCCTGCTAGTTTTGCAAGGGATTCTTCAACTGATGGTAGTGGGTGGTTTTCTCTTTTAACCGATTCATTCAGTTTAGTTAGATTCACGCAAATTCTTACCGTACCGTTTGGTTTCGGAAAAACAACCATTGCCGCGCACCACTCGGTGGGCTCATCTACTTTAGAAATAACACCCATTTTTTCCATTCTATCCAACTCCTCTTGAACTTTATTCAATAAACGGATAGAAACCTTTCTTGGGGTAGATAAGGCATAAGGTTTGGCATTTTTGTCCAGAGATATGTTGTAGAACCGTTTTGTTTTCCCTAGACCTTTAAACAAATTTGGAAATTTCTCGCAATAATCCCTATCTAAATTTAGGGATTTATCGTGAATTTTGTTTTCATTTTGTGAGTTTTTATCTGAGGCATTTACTGAGGATATATTTACCTGTTCAATAATCTTGAGAGCCTGAATCGCGGGCCTGCCCAAGAGTGCCTGATTCAGTCCCTTGACAACAAATATGTCTTGTACACTGAATGCATTGTTTGATTCCAGACCACATGTAAATTTTCTCAGCACTTTAAGTTCAGAGTTTCCAGGTCCATACAGTTTTCGATCAGACTTTGATAGTTTTTGGTCTCCGATTTTTCGTAAATCTCTCTCAGGAATTACAGTCAAATCAGCTACAGTATCAGTCTTGAATACAAGTGAAGTGTTGTTCAATCTCACACGCGTTATCCACGGCTCACCCTTCTTTGAGCTAATAGTCCCTAGAAATCCAGATTCCGCTCTTGATTCTATTGTGCGATCTGTTGACTTTGGCAGACAGCATTTTGCATAGTGTCCTCTTTGCTTACACTTGTAGCATTCTGTTTCTTTTGCTGGACATTGGTCTCGAGAATGATAAACTTTCTTTCCACATCTCATGCATCCTTTTCTGTTGACATTATTTTGTTGAACATTTGGGATTTTATGTTTCTGTTTCCCATATTTCAGCGAAGACGATTTTACTGCATCCATTTCAGACATTCGTTCTCCACTTGCTCGTATCGTTGTTTGTTGCTTTTTCACAGCCTCATTTTGACGAGCTTGACTAACGGCAGACTCTAGAGTTAGATTTGCATCTAACTGCAATTTTTCTGACAGTTTTGAATCTCGCAGTCCAACTACAAGTCGATCTCTGATCATTTCATCATGTACTGGCCCGAAATTACAATTATCTGCTAACACATAGATAGCTGTAACAAAACTGTCCACTGTTTCTCCCTCTTCCTGTTTTCTTTGATTAAATTTTGCCCTTTCAAAAATTACATTCCTCTTTGGAATGAAATATCGCATGAATCTATCTGTCTCGGGCTTCCACTTCTTTTGATCTTCCACTATCAGGTTGAACGAAGACAAAATGTCATCATCCTCACTTCCCATGGAATAAATCAACGTATTCACTTGAATTTCTTCCTCGTTTTCACTAAGTCCAGACGCTTGACGAAAGCGTTCAAAGCACTGAAACCACTTTTTCCAAGTATCAGGTCTCGAAAAGTCAAATTTGTCCGGATTTGTAACTTGAAATGAAGCCATTTTTCAACTCTGATAATTTTAATCCTGTGTTTTTACCGCTGCCACCATGTAATGTTATTTATTTTTTAAGAATAACTGCAGAAGTCGTTCAATAGTATTTATTAAATACAAGACATCAATACAGCTTGGAAGGGGAGTAAAGTCTGCCCTGAGCGTATATTTCCCATGGAACTTAAACCTTAGTGAATGTATAACATAAACCAGCTGTTGGTGTGTATCAGTTCTAGTCCAGTGTGGGATATTTGATTACTTTTACTGTTAAGTGATATTTCAAAGCTAGTAAGATTAAGGCTTACACTACAGTATGTCTATATGTTTGTATGTATCTGTCGATCTATGTTTTTTGTATAGACGGTGCCACCACAGCCATGGTATCTCATCACCTCGATAGCCTACGAAATGACAGGAAAGATCACATTCTTGTTATCGTCCAATGTGTGGTCTGCCTTGGGAAATTCAGCCAGTATAAAAATATATTCAAGATTTAGTACAATATTTGAATCCAAGAATATTAAGAATGATGGGCGCTTGAAGAAGATAGATCGCATGCCAATTTCCACCAAGCCAGTCTCAGTAATGGACAGCAGAAAATGTCTGGCAGATACTATTTCAGGTTGTATTTAAGATATATATATATTCTCATCTTTCTTGAAACAACATTTCAATCCCGTCTTTATATGTTAATTGGACGATGTAGTGAATTTGTGTCTTATTTTCATGAGAATTGTTTAAAATACAAGTGCATCAAATACTGAGTAAATCATATTTCGTTAGGCAGAGAATCTACCTCACATCTGATATAGATTCAACAATGACAGATCCACGAATAAAGACAATTACGTCCCAAATATACAAACTATTCTGGGATACATTTTCCTAGCGCACCACATTACTATGTTTGTGTTCCTCAGTCGCTGTCTTTACACGTGCTTAATAGAAGATCTGCTCTTTATTTGATACATCCATTCCACTAGATTCCAAAATTTTACTTGCTGTTGACGAGACTGGCAAAACTAATTGCAAGATCAGAAATGTTAGGTTACTCAGGACATGATTTTATATTCAAACCACATATCATTACGAGTTTTTTTTCTGAAAAGAATGGTTCTTAATGCAGCCGTTTCACTAAGAACAAATACAAGGTTTGCAGTGTACGTGAAACATTTAGGATTTATCCATTGCTTTGTGGAAAACGTTTTAAAATATATAAACCGCTATTCCCTGTAATGTTTATTAATACAAGATTGTGTGCACATACATGTATCATAAAACTGTATAGTTATGTACAAATAGCTATAATCTGGGTCAGAAAAGACCTCTAGCTAATCTGGATTTTGTCCTTTGCTTTGTCTTTGATCACATGTTTGTTTCCTGTCTTGACAGTAAAGGAGTTTCGGGACAGATACGAAATGCACTTGAATCTACAAAACAGCCTCAAGCCGTCTTCCACTTTCAGGGTTGAACTTGGTTCAGATGCAACCGAAGTGTTACTAAAATGTGAGAAGTAAGTCAAGTAATACATGTTCTGTGGTTGTGTCTAAAAGATGAAATGTGTGTAAAATGCTTAATATGATATGACATTAAATCACTGAAAATACAATATATAACAACACAGATTGATTGACTGATTGATTTTAGTTTTATGGCGCTTCAGCATTGTGAGGCTATTTAGCACCATAGAAAAGGTTCCATGCTTGAATTTTTGTAGCTGATAAAATGTTTATTACTGTCCAGCGATAATAAAATAAAACAATGAAAACAAAAGCGATTTCCTGGTGAGGGTATTATATGAATCCTGATCAACAGTGAATGTAAATAGTGACTCAGTGAATTATTATATATAAAAGGTGATTAGGAAGGATGACAGTACATATGTCCAGAAATAGCACAAATATTATATTCTTAAATAGATGTTTACTTCTTTCAGGAAATTTTGAACGTAATACATATTTGCAAATCAAAATGCTCCTTCTTGTGTTGAATATTGTCGTAAGGTTCGTGTGTAGGTTGGAGATCAAAACAATCTGTAATAAAGTGCTTCACAGTGAAGGGTTCATTGCAAGAAAGGCACTCAGGCTGATCTTCGCCTTTTAGTGTCTAGGAGTGAGTTCTAGAAGCATGACCGATTCTAAGTCTTGCAACAACTAACTAGTCCCTATAGATGTTTCTGCAGAAAGGTGCCCAGTCATCTAGTGTTGATTTAATTATATGTAGCCTTTTAGTCACTGCATCATTTGATGATACCTGCCACTGACTTATATGTAGTTTTTTAGTCACAGCATCATTTGATGATACCTGCCACTTACTAAGTACAGTAACGACTTTTTGATACAAGAATTTTAATAGTGTACGATATTTAAAATCCAGTGGTAGATAGGGCAACTTTAGCAGCGTGGTCTGCTTTTCATTACCTTTAATACCAATATGACTGTGTAAAGAATTTAGTTTTCTGAACCTCATACGGTCATACTCAAGGGTAGGTCTTAAAAGTAATTTCAAGTACATAATCTTTAGGAAAATGACATTAATCAGGTAGGCCCAAACTTTGAAATATTCCTAAGTTTAAAAATAATACCTTTTCTGTATTTTCCTTCTCTAGATTGGTATCAACATACCGATTCGTATGCCCATTACTGGATGTTCACATTGAACAATCCTTGCCTGGCACATTGAAAATAATAGCAGAGAAGAACGCCGATGCCCTGGTAGGGCCACTAGTCTTGAAATACAGACGTTTGGACATTGGAAGCTTCCCCACTGAAGGAAAAACTAGAGACATCAACATGGAATGGTTAGTTTGTCATAACTTGTATTTCATGCTATTTACTGTTGGTAATATTCTATCCATCGTTAACTCTTTATAGTTGAAAAATATTTAATTGCAAAGGCTCCAGATCTTGTGCACAGTATGGTGTCACAAATAGTACAAACATGACTAAAAAATAATAGAATTGTATTTTTATATATTACAGAATCGGTAGTCATAATAACAAACTTTTCAGATATATCTGTTGTTACATGACACACAGCATGTCGCTTTTGCGTGTTACTTTGCCCCTCCTTTTCAAAGAAAAATGCAAAAAAAACCCCATCATAATCTTGTATACATAATTCAGAAATCTATAAAAGATGTTGGTAGATAATATACGAGAGAGGTGAAACACTACTTCGATTTTAAAAAGATTTCTTCATTTGGGCGTACCTATAAACAGCTGATAAAATAAAATAAATTACTAATTACTTACATTACAACTACTGCATATAAACAAAATAGAAACATTTACAATAGGAAACATGAACATCTGAAACTCAGGTTAATCTATCTTCCAAATTTAATAACAAAATAAATGGAAGGTGAGAACAATCACATCAAGGTAAGCAAAAACGCAGAAGAATTAATTTCACAAATGACAAAATATGATTGTACAGTTGAACTTATTAGGCAATTTGCAAATATTCAGAAGCGTTTAAAAGCACAGAAACTGAACGTTTAAAAAGGAATCAGATTTTGAAACTCTTCATAAAACTCCCCATCTTTAAACAAAGAAAATGTTTTCAAACAACACAATCTATTATTTGATAGGTGGTGAAGTAGCTGTTTGTGGAAATCTTACTCATTCAGTCATAAGGTAATGTCAGTTCAAAACGTCACAACACAGTGGTACAAATGATGAAAATAAGAAGTCTCAATCATATAAAGCATACAGAATTAAAATCCAGCCAAGACAGTGTCATACAGTACAATGTGAGATTTGTTACATGTCTGTTCTCCAGCTGGCAAACATGTCGCGCAAAGCATTAAACTTGATCAACACAATGCACAACGCATTTTTTAAATATTTTGTCAGTTGCACACATAATGCGTAAAAAACGTGGTTACGTTTACAGTTGATTCACCATCAGTAATGGAATTGAAGAACTGGAAAAGCTGATTATTGATTTTCATTCAGCCTGTTCACTACTGACTACCTGATGACGCATGAACGTTTATCTCACAAATTCTTAACACCGTATAATTGAGGTCAAAATAAAAACCATACCCTATTAACAGAACATTAAGTATGTTTTCTAGTTGGCTGAATGTTTGGGTTACCTAAATAACATATCCAGCGAAGGACAGTGCGTCATCAGAAGAACTTACCATATGATATTAGGCTCTGCTGTTAATGTTAAATGCAGCATGATTTTCAAAAATCTTTTAATACCTACAATTGGTCAGTCATCAAAAATGAACATTGAAGAAGGCGACAAGCTGATAATTTACGCGTTTTTTGCCCAATGCTCAATAGATTCACAGATCACAGATTGCAATGGATTTTGACCTAACAAATGTTTTCATGGAAGCTTTTTCTATTAATTTAAAAATGTATCAGATGAGTGAAACAACAGCATCAGGTATTAAACAAGTTACATATATTTAAAATATTAGTTGAATGAGATCAAACACTACAAAGGCCTGAGAAAAAATACAGAATGCTATAAAAAGCAACAGAAATAGTTTTAGCTGATAAATGTATTTCGGCAGCTGTATTGTCCATCCTGAAATAGCTAGTTATGGTTGTACCATTCAATGTTTGGTTTAGCACAATAGTCATAGGAATTGCTTCAAACGCTTTAAACAAAAATTGATTCCTTAAGAAATTGTTTTGAAATATGACGAAACATGAACATCATTGCCTATAATAGTATGGATAAATTGATACGCAAAGCTACCACATTAATCTCTTTAACAATATTGATGACATATAGTCGTAGTTACAGATTGTTATTAGAAACTCAAAATGTACAGAGTGAACAATAGAAAAATGTAAGCAGATTAAAGCAACACAAACGATAGCTCACTCGGAGTAACAAATGTCCATTGAACAAAGCAATTTACAACACTAAATTGTTGGGATTCAATAGCCAGGGAATTATAAATGGATTAATCGAATCTGAGACAGTTTACGGATCTTACAAAGCCAAATGTCTATACAGTTCCTAAACCAAATTAATGACACTGAAATACACTATGGCATGTTTGCATACTTCTCAGAATAATGAAAATGAAGAGCTATTTAAATCTCAGAGTTACAATACTAGACTATTGACAAGAGGAATATGATTTAGAAACCCAAACCTTGTTCAAACGGAGATTCAGCCCATGATCTACTACTCTGTTTACTTAAGTCAGCTCCAGACCTACAAACAAAATATTTAACCCTGTACTTCCTCCAAATAAATAAGCATATAGAAGTGTTCCTTCTCGAAAGGTCTAATCTAATTACGGCACCGACCATTCTTTTAGTTTATAATGGAGAACACCATGGTACAGAGGAACTGTTGAGGACGTCAATCCAACTTCAACACTATCCTTATGCTTTTAAGTGAAAATGATCCTGGAGTACTGTGTCTGCAGGAAACCTTTTAAACGATACGCACATCATCCCACCTAACAATTATTAAATGTGATTCACTTACTCGAAAAATGTTTGCAGGGATCAGGAGAAGCCTTTTCTCTTCTGAGCTATAAGGCTTCTCATAATACCATTTCTTTAAACATAGATTTACAAGTCATTGCTGTAAGCATTGCTGTTCATCAAGTGATTACATTTTGTTCCATTTATATGACACCAAACACCAACTTGCTAATAAATAAATTAGACTTACTCATTCAACACCTGCCAACCCCATTTCTTCTGTTCGGGATTTCAATGCCCATATTATTTTATGTAGCTCGATGTACACAAATGACAAAGGCAAAAAGGAAAAGAGTTCATTTCCGGACAAATGTTGTGTCTATATAACACCAAATCGCCAATATACTCACATCCTGGAATAGGTACATATACGTGTATAGAACTGACAATTTGTTCCCATTCTCTGACTTCGAATTATGCTTGGGAGATTGCCAATGACTTTCACGGTAGTGATCACTTTCCAATCCCTCTAAAGATAATTAACCTTACAACCGATGAGCCAATTCCACACTAAAATGTAAAGAAGGCCGACTAGGCCAAGTTTTGAAACACTTTGCAACAACACAGATATCTTTGTAAGCGTTAATAATCCTCCTCATTTACATCTCTATTACAAGATACTCCATTCATCATACCTCATCTAACTCTACAAGGTCCCCAAAACCACGGTTCACTAAAGATTGTAAAAGCGCAGTTAGACAACGCTGAGAGGCACTGATAAATTTTAACAGTAGTCCGACGCAGGGACATTTGATTAGATACCTCATATTTCGTGATAAAGCTCGCCGTTCAATTGCATAATGGAAAGGAGCATGATGAAGAAACTAAGTTCTTACTTTAAACGCGGTATGTTTGGGACAAAATCAACCTTTTCTAACATCTAAAATTAAACAATGAAAACTACAACTCCCAACATGACATACACTCAGGTAGCTTGTCTAAGCATTCTTCATCATCTAATTATTTGGTAGTTTTTAGGAGGCTGAAAAGTCCAAAAGACAAGATAAATTTAAAATATACAACAAAATAATTCAGACAGTTATAATCAACCGTTTTCACTTTTGGAACTTATCGAAGCTTTTAAAAATGCTTGTGATACATCCGGTGGGTCTGACGAAATACGTTACCAGCTTTTAAAACACACACCAGAACCATCATCAATGGCTCTTTATGAAAATTTCCATTGATTTACGGACTATGGTTAATATACCAACAACATGGAAAGAAGCTACAGTAATACATCTTCTCAAACCAGATAGAAATAGCATAGATCCTATCAAATACCTCCCCATGCCTTGATGAGAAATGCATGTAAAACTGACGATCGATGCAAGGTTTGTTTGGTATTATCAGACAGAAAATGTAATATATTATTGCCAAAGTGGCATTCTATATGGCCGTAGTTCTAACGATCATCTGGTGAGACTTGAAATGTGCACCTGCGATACAAAACTTGACATTTGAAACTCCAAAATGTCTTTTGCATTTGTAACACTTACCTGGCTTCTTAAACAAATCGAAGTATTTTTACGCTGCATGACGTTAACAAATCCAATACAAATGCATGCACATTTTATAAACCATATAAGGATCAAAATTTACAAATTATTCAATACTTTACCCCGATGGATCAAAGGAAGAGAAAAAGGCTGCTAAAGTCTTTATTACTGGACATAATATCATAAATTTTGCTTGCCACATGATGCATTAATATTTGCAGCCGAAAAAAATCGCACTAGACCTTGACCTGAAATATATCAAAATTAAGTCTATTTTAATCTAAAAAGACATTGGATTGTTGGAAAACCCACTTTTTCCAATATTACCATCAAACCTACTGAGCTGTGTACCTCTCACAATATAGCATAATATTCGTTACTGAGTCATGTAGTTAATGTTGGTAAAGAAAAGCAAACCGCGCTGCCAAAATAGACCAATCTCTGCAACCATATGATTTTAAAATACCATACACTGATTTTAAACCTGGTATAAAAAATCCTTATTTATTAAGTGGAAGGCATAGTGGAATGATGCTGTCAATAACAAGCTCAGTGTGATAAAAGCTACCTTAGGCGAATAGCCTCCTGCGTACATAACCATCAGTAGGGACGAGTTAGTCATTGCAAAGGTTAGAATTAGTCATATGTATAGAAACCCACTTCTACATTTTGAAGGAGGTAGACCCACCTGGCTACATTTCTTGCAATTTGCCCTTCACCATGAAGCACTTGATTATAAATTGTTTCAATCTCCAACATACATACGATCATTACTACAACGTTCAGCACAAGAAGGAACTTTTTGGACTTGATTTGTACTTTAAAATTCTTGAAGGCATGGTTATTTATGTACAATATAGATTGTGAACATCTCTAATTCTTTTGAGTATTTTCTATCGACGTTTGTTACATTTAATTACTCTGATTTATTTTAATTTATCTGATTACCCTTTATATGCACCATTTACATCGCCTGTTGACCGGGAATCTTCACATATTTTCACCATATAAGTTGTTGTGATTTTTTACCTTTATTGCTCGTTGGTAATGAGCCTTTTTAATAACACTATTTTATCATACAATCATTTTGTTGTACAAAATATGCTCACAGCCAAAGGTCAATGAGTGACA
Organism: Sinohyriopsis cumingii; assembly: GCA_028554795.2. Classification (NCBI taxonomy): domain Eukaryota; kingdom Metazoa; phylum Mollusca; class Bivalvia; order Unionida; family Unionidae; genus Sinohyriopsis; species Sinohyriopsis cumingii. Next base: position 109,507,970 of record CM068831.1, on the reverse strand, counting down.
TATTGAGTAAATCAATATCAGGGCCTAGTAAAACGCACAATGATGATATGGATTCAATACAGTGTATTGTGCATGGAAAGAAGTCATGTACCACATGATTTTCAGATACAAATATATCATTATCCAGTGTATTTATGTGCTTTTTCTCAAGAATCGAGATCTAAGATTACACTTGGAAATGCTATTTAAGTGATAGTAGATGGTAGACAGGAATACATATGTTTTACGTTGTTGCCTCTAGTATGATATGATTACCTAGATCAATTGATGAATCGGTGAATGGGGAGTTTAAAAAATGAACAAGTCTTCTTCTACGATTACATCACGAGAGAAAGAATCATCAAAATACCAACCTATATACAGGTAACTGACATCACTTTTGTTTCTTCCAGAATGAACTTAAAGTATACTTGTATGAAAAGAACAGTAAAAGTGACCCCAAAATGCTTACAATTTGGCAATATGGACTATCTATTTGATGAAAGAACGTCTTTCAAACATGTTTCCTTCCCTAAGCTTTTAACTGTATCAACAAATTACAGAAGCATTTTAATAAACAACAAAAATGCACAGAAACAAGCACCTTAAGTGTTAATAATTTCTTCACTGCTATTCATTGTATCTGGACTAGAATAGTGCTTTAGATAACAAAGTATATGGTAGAGGTCTTAAATTAGCCATTGCACAGCAAGGTATCCATTTTCAAAATTACAGATTTGAAAATGTTGATGCTCACAAAATATTTATCTATTTCGTTTCAGATGGTCACGATAACATTCAAAGCAATTAATTAAAATTCTCCTTTACACGTCCATAAATCTGAACTCAAATATACTCCACACAATCTTTATGGAGCAACCACTTGTTTAACGTTGCTTTGGACTATATGTGATAGAAATTGAATAGAAAGTTTTTCAATCCCTTCATTATCATCTACCCATCTTCCGTGGAACAAAATACAGTATTAAGTGGTTATTCACATATACAAATGAAACGCTGATAGATGTGTAATTATGGGTTATATCTACGTGTATGAAGAAACCAATACAATGTGGCTCACAACGGTGGGAATCATGATAAGATTCAATTGGGCCTACTTATCCTAGCTTTTATAGATAATATTTAAAGATATATGTATGGCTGATTGTGCAAACTTGCAACTCTGTGCAGACTATTCAACTCAAATACAATGGCTTGGTTGTATTTATTTAAATAAAGATAAGAATGCAGTGGGAGGGTGTATCAAGAGAAGCACTCAATTTCAGTCTATAAAACAGTCAGAGGCAGAAGATAAATGTTAACAGGATATCAGATACAAACGTATGACGAGGTCAGCCTTCCCTTTCAGTTTAAGGTTTTCACGCCACAGTAAGGTAAGTGCTTATGTTGCAATCCAAAAACATCTTGTCGGCAAGCATACGCAAAACTACATTGCTGGTTGTAGCCATATTTAACCTGAGAAAATAACTGGCAGGTAGTTTTGTTTGTAAGCGAATAAGCAATGTTAGTACCTGCCTATTAAGTACACATTTTGTAAGTCCTCTCAAACTTTCTTGTAATTCATGTGTGAACAAACCTATAATTCAACGCACCAAACTGTCTGTTTGGTGTCATTTAACTCATTTTTCAGAAGACCTGATTTATTTTGAGTCATTTGTGGCATGTTAAGCAGAATGGCGATGAATATTCACTAGTGTAGAAAAACTTAACGCCATTATGTACAGTTAATTTCTTAATATAAACCAATAATGTATTTGTATCAGGTGTCAGTAGTTTGATTCTTTCACCACATTATCTTTTCAGTTTTGTGTATTATAACCTGTAAATCAACTATCTGTATAGCTCATCATTGTTCTCCATGGCAAGTGATAGATATTTGCAAACTGTTGTCGTATCTGAAAATAATAACATTTGTTATTTCTTCGCTTTCTCATTATCCGTCTGAACACAGAAATAGTCTTCAAATTGAAAAAGGTCCTTTCCGAATTGATGAGTCTAATTTTCGCAAATTTCAGTTAAATTCGCTAAATCTCTTACTTCAGCCATGGTTGCTGTTCAGGATAGCTATTTTTATGTATCTTTCTTGATTTCCATCACTGTTAGATGAATCTTCAAATTTTATTAATGACTCGTAACGTGATTTTTCGTAATATACACTCTACCTTTATTTCAGAACCCTGTCAGTTATTTATCAGTTTCTTTTTCAAGTCTTTTTAAAGAATCAATTAAGAATCGATTCCTCGGGAAGTGTATTTTTCCTATTTTTCACCAAGATACTACAAAAGGTCATCTGGATATATATATATATATATATATATATATATATATATATATATATATATATATATATATATATATATATATATATATATATATATATGTGTGTGTGTGTGTGTGTGTGTATATATATATATATATATATATATATATATATATATATATATATATATATATATATATATATAAGTAATTCCTACCCATAGCCAAGTGAAAGATTGATTATCTGATGGACAGTTACCTTGCGCACATGTAACTAGTTTAGCAAGTGCTACAACTTCATACATATAGATAAGGAGATATGCCTGTAACGTGTTCTTTATCTACATAAGATCAACGTTTTTACAAACAGGTTCATCCCAGACTAGTACTTGACCAAACAGAATCCAAGGTCGGATGAAATAAAATGTAATAGATGAATTACACAAACTTTGCGACCAGGCTCATCCAGAATACAATCATATCTTATGTGTATAAAGTTACCCATCTATGGGTACTGACACGTAACCGCTACTGGAGAAGGGTATTTGGGGCATACAATGACTACTTTTCAAGACAATTTATTCATAACAAAACATCTCATGCTAGTGGATTGTAGGGTTAGTGATTTACCTTACCTGAGTTTCCAACACACAAAGTTGTATATCTACTCTGGGGATTTTACCGACGAGTGGATATAACATGATGATAAGTTAAGATGAGGATATATAATACGTTTGAATGTGTTCCGAAACCGGATAAAGTATAGTATTATTGCTATTGGCTCTTTACTCAATAATACCTATAGCATTGCATAATCATTGTTTAGTGTTTTTCCTTTATGATAACTACTATATCAGTATTCAGTGTTCAATCAGCCCCGACCAGTTGTTGCAGACGTCTGCGTATACAAATAGATAAGGAAAACTCAATCAACCAATCAAAACCCTGGACTCGTACCGCCTGGTGACATGATTTCAATACCTCCACACTGGAACGTGTGGTACCGAAATGACACCGCGACTCGAAATACAGCTGATATTACAAGAACTAAGCATGTTAATAATACAATCGTGAAAGAGTGCCGATGGTACTTAACAAAGTATGCATGAAGTTGATTATATAATGTCATGTAAAGACATCGTATTTTGATTATGCTTTGAAACGTATCTGAAGCGTGGCAAGATTCCATATCGGTATAGCCTTCAATTACGTTAGGGTGTCTTAATTCTACGCACCATCATACTTCTCGCGTGGGAAGAACGTGTTTGCATGACTTTATTAGGAAATACGAGGACATATAAATTCGTTACATGTGCATAGTATGCATATATGCAGGGATAGATGGAATCTGAATTAATCGGTAAATTATTCGCGAATGTTAATCAGGTAATGATTTATTATACATTTGTTTGCAGCACGCAACTCAATTTTCTCGTTGCTGAATGGAAAAAGCATTCTATTTCTCAATTAGCTATCATTCCTTCTATCCGGTTTAAAATGTCTACTCCATTTTTCTATTCAAATTTGTATGCAGTTTTTCACTTCCACATATTTAAAGTGTTTCATTGATAAGAAATATGTTGTTGCGGTGTACTTTTGTTTCTGTTTAACTTAATAGTAATATAAGTACTCTGATGGTTTTCGTTATGTGTAGGCAGTAGGGAAGGGTTACAGTGTTTTGTTGATATAAAGTCAAAGTTCAAATACATACTGACAAACTCGGTCGAATCTGCTTCTCTGTTTGCCATATTGGAAGCTTTTCTTTCTTTTGTTCCTTTTTATCTTTAAATTCATTTTTGGTTTGCAGTTTCCCTTGTTTAGTAAACAAATCTCCGATTGGATTATGCAGGAGGCGTATCAATTCCTATGCGGATTGGTATTAAAGCCACACCAGTGGAAGTTTTGGTCACTTTGCCTGAGCATCCCTGGCCTAAGGCACGGATACTTATACCCATCTGTCCCTCATATCAGAGCCTAACACCACAAACAATTAGTACCTTAAAATTTCCTACCCCTGGAATTATTAAATCATTAATTGTTCAGGATGTTATTATTTTTCTCGTTGTAGGAATTGTTCAGGTTTGTAATATACTAATGGGATGGAAAGTGCAATAAATTCTCAATAACATAAGACACATAACTTGTTCTTATTTTCCTGACCATATGTGTTTGTTAACACTTTCATAATATGCAGTAAAACTATCATAATCTGGAGTTGACCGGATCTATCCAGATCTAAAGTAAAATTGACCTTTCGCTTTAACAGGGTCCGAAATAAACCCGTTCTGCTACAGGTAGCGGGAACAATAAAATATATTTCTTATAAGTATTTGGCGTGTAGACAGTACCCACTGTTTATATACATATTATTTGCATCGCATGCCGTATACTTGCCACTATCCTGCATGCACTATTTTGTCCCACTAGAATGGTAAAGTCAAACATGCATTAAGAATAACCTATTTTAAGTGTTCACCTGTCTTCAACATCCTTATTTGTTTTCTTAGTCCCATAAATTATATTATCATATAACTAAACTGCAATAACAGTTCTATCTATATCGAGGTCGTTTTACTCACGGGTGGCTGTTTAAGACAAATTCCACTGTATTTGTCTCCTTATAAACACGTTTTACTAAACCAAAATAATATCCATCAAATTAGGATTTCAGAGAAATGGAATTTGAGTATGTCTCTGTTTTTGAAGCAATTCATAAAGTTGTAGAACATGCCTGACATTTTATTCCAGTATGAATTCATTGTTGATGATTTTATAGTTTTTCTTCACGCATTTTCTGCTCTATAAGTTTCCTATATTTTATTTTCATACCATCCAAAGTTTGTATGATTATTTTATATTTCTAAGCATTGTTACGTATCACCACTTTCAGGTGCAGAAAAAGGACAAATCATGGGAAAAATGGCGATTCTTTCAGTAACATTTCATCACTTGTTTGTACCATGCTAATGAGAATAAGCATACCACAACCAGACAAGCCATCGGTAAAAGCATAAAAACATACGTTTTATGGATTTATAATTGCAATTGCATATCACATATACCGATGTATGTATATATGTATAAGTAGGTAGATAAGTGGGCATGTCGTTATACATACATACATACATACATACATACATACATACATACATACATACATATATATATATATATATATATATATATATATATATATATATATATATATATATATATATATATATATATATATATATATATATATATATATATATATATATATGTGTGTGTGTGTGTGTGTGTGTGTGTGTGTGTGTGTGTATATAACAATGCTATCCTTGTTCTAATTTATATATGACTACTAGTTAGTTTTATAATTTAAACTATGTATATATATAGACACCAAAGTTGATGACGGCTCAAATTCAAAACGGTTTCCCCTATATTTTGGGATAAACAAGCTCATCGTCAGGGAAGCAAAACAAACACTTAACACAAAATCTTCAAACACTTCCGGACTCCTACATAGTAGAATAACTCGGAACAAATTACAACAAGAGATAAAACAATACGTAGTACGTAACTGTGTGTTTTTTGCTTTACTGGCCCATCTTGCGGCCATTCCACCCTTCAGCGCCTCTACCCACCATGACTATTTAGCCCTTACGTGAATATTATCGGTAATTCACTTGGAATGTTTATCGTACACACAGGCAAGCAGACAGTTGACACGAATGATTTAGTCCTGGCGGGTAGATTCTCGTCCGGATGGGTATGCCAGCAAAGATGGTCAGGAAGTCAAATACCTGCCTTTCTTACAACTCTGCGGTGATTGTAGGATGAAAACAAAACATCCTGCAGAAAGTCATGTACTTAGGCAAGTTTGTAGTAGTAATCAATATACACACGCTACATGAAGATCGCATTTTTTTCAATTTGACTTTATCTGTTTGTAAGTCAGGGCTGTTTATTATTTGTGCTCATAAATGTCTTTGATTTTCATTTTCCTTCAGCAGATTCTCAAACTCAGCCGCACTGATTATTTTATCCTCGATTGTATCAGAGTACAATTTTGTGTACATATTGAGACTACTCTGTAAGTAATTTGGAATAGATGTGTACGCGGGCATGCATCGCATGGAAATTAATTTACTAACACCACCAGAGACAACGCTTACTATAGATATAGCTCCGACAACAGTATCGATTGGTGCACTCATAATGGTGGATTTTGTCGTAATTCCAGTAACACCACGACCAACAGTTGCTTCCGCAGCAAGCCCGCAAATAGCATCTACGAGCAAACAGCCGCGTTTGTATTTCACGATCAGTGCATTTCTCATGTCAATATTATCTCGCATCTGTTGTTCCAATTCGATTATTTTTTTTCACGTCGGTAAGATTAAGGGTGCGTCATAGTTCTTCTTTATACAATCAAGTATTTTGTTTGCACGATAGGTAGATCTTGTCCTCTCTCATCATTTTGCGCAGGTGAAATACTCACACTCACACACACACACACACACACACACACACACACACACACTTCTGTCCATTTATTATTTATGACTGGCACAATTGTCATACAATTATAAAAGAGCTCGGCCTCGGGAATACTTAAATCTTCGGTAGTTGTGCGTTGTATCATTAAGACCACACTGATTACGACAAAACCTTTGACATCCAGCGATGGCCTTCCTGCATTAACTGTTGCCTGAACAAGTTCTTCCTTGTTGACAAACAGTCAATATAGTTTCCTGTCTCAACTGAGTCAATGCTGGTGTAAAATATTCTTTGGTGAATCTAACAAAAAGTGGATACATCTGTGAACGCCACTTCACCAGTGTTGACAAAATCAGGAATGTTCTTACAGCTGGCGCTACAGTCAAAGCATGTGATGATTCCTGTTGACCTCGAGTTAGTAGTAATACATCAAGATGATTCCAAATGGCAATTTATACTTGGCCTTTAACAAAATTATACAATTCTTACGAGGGTTAGGTAACACTGTTTTGACGTAGATATTCCTCGAGAAGTAGAGGAAATTTTTGTATCGATCTTAACATCCGCTGCTAGCTGGTAAATTCCGCAGTCAAAATCCATCACGTATAAAATCTAATCTTACACACTATTCCCAAAGATGGTTAAGAACCCATCAGGGTAAGTCTTCATTCCTTCGAACTGAATTTCATCTCCGGTGACTAAGGATGTTTATAAGGCAACTGTATAAGAATAGTGATCCACAGTATGCGGCCTCTGAATTCGTGATAGTATTGGTTCAAAACCAAAATCAAGATACGGTTTATTATTTATCCACATTACCATTCGATCGCAGATACCTTGAGTTCCAGTTATGATAAAAATGTATGTCCGACGTGTGGTTTTTATGTTCATTAACACCATTATCGGCTAAAAAAATGAAAACAAGTCGAGCATTTGCTAATTCTTGCAAGTCAATCGTATTATTTTCCGCCTTCTTTGAATAATATTCCTATAACTTGAAACCATTATCTTACCACGCTTGTTGGTTCGGGCACGTGAGTGTTTTCTTCTTGCACGTATCATCTTGTTGCAATTTAGATTGTATCAGCAAGATCCTTGATAAACGTAACCGACATACTACTGTCTCGGATTACAGCATTTTTAGTGACCTCAGCCAGGTTCTTTGCGACAGCGACTTTAACTTGACAATAATATCTTTAATATTTAATGTTTTCAGTTTGTGAATTCGAACTTTAAAAATCACTAGCTCACCTGAATCGACACCAGCAACAATCTTGGTGGTAAATTCAGTAAAATCATAGTATCGACTTAAATGTTGATAGACATAGCTATATAATAATATCGCACACACGTTAATGTGAAATCAATATGTATTTGAGGGGAGGTGAGCGCTCTAGTTCACGCAATTCTTTAATGACAAGATGACCGCATACGGGCCCATCCAATGTCTTTGTACTGGCATAGACGAATGAAGCAGCGACAGACGACTTTGTCTTCCACGTCCATCGTGCAGTGCACTAGTATCCCGGGATGAATAATTGACCACTTTTAATGAAGGTGCAAGTTCATAAAAGTCCAAATACAAACTATTTTAGGCATTGCCACGTACGCAAATCAGGGACTGCCAGGGCCTGTTGATGAATCCAGATTCGCGATGCCAATTGCGCGTGTGTGTGGCACCACCGATGAAATTTAATCTCGTATATAAACACAAACAAATGTTTTATATATTTTGCAATCGAGAATAAATCAAGATTAATCAGTCTGGGTAGTCGAAGACCTTTGCCCGATGGTATTCGACGTCTAGTGCTTGGCAATCGACGGTCTTGACCTTTTTATGCAGCCGCTAGGCGCTATGCGACCACCGACTGCCTTTGTATAGCCATTCCTAATGGAGGTCCGACAGCTCCTAACGCTGTAGCTATTGCAATCGCTGGAAACCGCTGCTGCTAACAACGATGGAATGGATGCAAGGAATGGAAATATTCCACAAGTCTTTCGCATTTGTGCCACGTCTGACTTTTGTGGTTACTGAGATGGCTTGCGCTTTTGGCACATTAAAATGAGCAAGCTGGATTTTGTCATGTGTACGGGGACATTTCCAGTTAATTTTGCTGGAGAAAGCTTCAGTGCGATCCCACACACGATTTTGATTGCTTAATTGATATTTCCAACTCAGTCTGAGTAAGGTCGATATTCACTTTGTGATGGAACTTTACTATTCAAATACATAACAGGTTTAATAATGAAGTTTATTAATTTTATACGCTCATTCATACCAGCATCCTCCTACAAGTGTTTTGTAAGAAAGTATCAGAACATAACATTTGTAATTAGCGCCACCAAGAGCTACAAGTAAATGAAAATATATATCAACGACGGACTACCTAAACAACTCCAAATGTCGCAGTGAAAAGTGATAAATCTTGTACAACGTACGAAAGTCTTGTAGGGAAATCTGCAGACCATATTCCATATTTTGATGACGGTCCATAAATGACCACAGATTTTGATATGCACGTACAATGTGAGGAGTAGCAATTGTATAGTCAAGCCGAATTTCATAAGAAGGTTCTTGATTACCGTTTAACCGCAAAGAAACTAAAGGTAATCCTAAGATGTCAAATATCATCTTGCACTGGGTTTGGATGTTATCTCGAACTACATTTTGAAATAACACGACCACGTGTTTTGGTGCAGTAAGACTCTGTTGGGTACTTATTTGCCAAGTAAATTGTCCCGCAAAATCAGTTTGTGGGTGTGCGTCTGTGGTATATGTGAGAACTGACAAAGATGAACTGGTTTCCGACTGCATAAATGATAAAATGTGTAAAGTTTTCTGTAGAACATGAAAGGAATAACACAGGCATCTACAAAATTTATTGGTGCCGTTTAAGCCTAGATCAGTTTTCATTTAAACATACGGAACCATCAATGGTACTAGAAGCTGCCTCTCTAGGCATTCAGCATTAAGAGGTTAGTGTTGAGACTGGTCTGCCTGGTGTCAGGATAATGTGACTGGGCTGGACATCATGCCACATGTCTGCGGCATGATGATCCAGTGCTACACATGCTATAAATTGTCACACTGCAGACGTAGTAGCAATACCGCTAAAATTATTAAAGCTATATTAAAAATCTAAAATACACACACACACACACACACATGGATCTTGGTGACACGCATTCTCCAGTTTCAAGTACAACTGCAGATTTCTCACGTGCAATGCATATTTGTGCTTGGTCCTGGGACTCGGGACAAGTTTGGTGAAGTCAGTGTATTTGTGGCTGAATTCATCAACGATTAAGCACTGATACAGGGACAGCTATAAACCGGGCACTGACAGCGCTTCTGGGGCCAATGGATAATCGTTGTGGGTCTCGTGTAAGTGCTTATAATATTCTAGATTAACTTCAAACAAGTGTCCGTTGCACCGTGTTGTGAACGTGCACTTCTTTTTGCAGATCAGTGTAAGCAGGATAAATCCAATGAAATATACCCTTTCGCAATGGTTGAATCATGACCTATTCATACCAATTATTAGAATTTACATACATGATTTAATTGTTGGGGTCAGCGGGTTATATTCGGACACGTCGGGGTTGTTTCTACCAGCGTGTCTATGACACGCCATGGATAATCCGCCACGAAATGATCGGTCGAAAAACATTTTGCTGGTCAATACCCATGCTCGATTTTGGTATTGGACAACAATGCATCCAGTCCGAAACCCAGTCGTGAAAAGTGCATGACAGCGTCACGAAATGCCCGAAACACGGCCGCGAGCAACAACATTTCCATGCGTAAATACAGATCGTAGCCAAGATTTTGTTATTAGAACGTAGTCCAAACATTCTTTAAATGTTCGTAATTGTCAAAGGAAATACCTTCACGTGATAATGATGAATATAACACGCTTCGATCAGTGGCAGCTGAGCTTCAACAAATGTATTCCAGTTGTTCATGTACTCGTACAAATACACGTCTTTCCTCGTTATCAGCACCGTATTGGTTGAACAGTATCAGCGAGTGATTTTGAAGTTCGCCGCCACCGCCGTCAGATTGCCCAATAACTTCTCCAAGGACGAATTCGAAGACTATCGAGTCGATAAACTGCGATTGTCCCTGCCGAAATATCCTACCCTTTTACATGTTGCTGATGCCGTGGCTACTGATTGCATGATCAAGTGGAAATCGTTTGTACGCAGGTTTTTAAGCACCACAAGGGTTTTGTTTTTTGTTGGGACAAATGTTCAACTGCAGATTATGCACAACGTATACGGCACTTCTGTGTGCACCAGTGATGGGAGAGTAATCACAAACGTTGGAACCGGGATTTTTTCTTTAATTTCAGAAAGAGCATTGCTCTTGTCGCTGGAGGACATTTGGACCTTGTCAGTGAAAGCTTTTTCACAAATTCGGAAGTTAGTGTTTGCAGAAAACTTGCGAATGATAAATTGAGCTGGTATATAATCCACTTCGCTTTGACTTCAATCAATTTCAAGAACACCACCACTGCGTCTGATGTGTTAAATTTGAGCACCAGTGCTCTGCGAGCTTGTACTTTGGGCATGAAAAATGACTGGTTGTTCTGTTTTGCCATCAATTCGAACTGCTACATAACTAAACCCGCATGGAATTTATTCTGCGCCTTGCACTGTTTGATCGATATCAGGCGCATTTGTGTCCTCGTTAGGAGATCTGCTTTCTGCTGAAACATTCAGGCATTGAAAATCCGCGTAGATGATATACGGGACCTTCATCTTTCGTTTTGCTGCTGTAAATGTTACAGTGTTTTTACCAGGCTCTGGCATGATTGTGCACTGTGGTTTTCACTGATACCATCGCATTAAAAGTAGTGACTGATGAGGAGTTCTTGAGTTCTAAATGCATACATTGATATGTTTGTCCCTTGTGTTTGCTATGTCGGTTAAGCTGCCGACCAAGATCCTCTCTCCATACGTAGTGCGAAATCGATTTCGCTTCTTTTATTTCCCTCATCAACAGCTAATCAATCTGAATTCGTTATTGCCGACCATGAGGAGATAATACCAGCAGATAAAAACCTTTGTCATTCGTGAATACATTAACAGCGATACCTTGGTTAGGTGTTTCAAATGTTTTCAGCGTGGCTTTGCTAACCTGCACGAGAAACTCAATATCACCAACGTTGAGGTTACCCAGTGCATTCGAGGGATATCTTGATTATCGCTGACCGGGTATAGTACTAGCATAATTGCCCATTCAAAACATCTGTTATCAAAGCTTTTCATGTTGAAAATTGTTTGCTGAAGTTTCGGTATTTTGTCCGGGTCAGAAACTGAGATCGCTTCAGTTCTGGTGATTATTTCATTGATTTCGTTTGTTGTTACATCTGCTTGTTCTTGTGCTTGGACAGCCACAGGTGTTTACTAGTTTGATTTGTTTCTGCATATTTTATAGTACTCATAAAAAGCTCCGCAAGGCTGGTTACCTGATTTGACTCCGATGTCACTTTTCAGGCCAGTTCGTGTCCCTAATTCCTCAAGTAATATTTGTGTGTGTGTGTGTGTGTTGTACTGTAGTCATAATTGCAGGTACTGCCCCAGGGTTCGTATTTTTAAGTCAGCCAGGCTTTCATTTGTTGCATCCCAATGCCAAAGAGCTTCTAATTTATATGCACACGAGCGTTTATTTAATTGACAAAAACACTGCTACAATGTCTGTTAGCAGCACTCCGACTAGTAGTCTCCATGGCGAACACCAGGCTGTAATTCAACCATTGCCAAATAATTGAAGCCTATCTCAGAGTACCCAGAAAGAAATCTTTCTACTGTGTTGATAAAAACATTTTACAGAAAGGAATCTTCCTTAATAAAAACTAATGAGTTATCGTCGAGTACGACAGCAACGTCAATTTTGTCAGGCGACCGTCCCATATACCTAGTATTTTTTAATCTGCCACGTGAATGTCATCCACTTTTTGGGATCGTTCGTGTTCGATGAGAGCGTCTAGAAATGTTTTTATATACGCACTATTACATCGTGGTAATGTGCTTTGTAAAAGAAATTGTGCTGAGATGCCATTCGTATACTTATTTTTTTGGGAGAATTAGTGCAGCACCTTCTGCTCTTCTTTAATGAGCCTGTATAGTGCATTCAAACGATAAAGCGCTCTCAATTTGTTTGCCACGTATTTGACATCCCATTTCTTTGGAAGATTTACACGCCCTTTGAAACGTCCAAGAATTCCTTCAATATACTTTGTGAATCAATAGTTTCGTGGCCATGCACCATTTGTATATAAACAGCCACTGACAGTCTCTTCAATATGAGACTATTGAATAACTCGACTGTATATTTCTTTCTGTTAGCACAAAATGATCGATGTACATATACTATAGAGGCTACATAATACATTGCAACAAATCAATATTGATTGTTGCAGGCTTGGCAGTGTATATATTGATCGCTGCTATAAACATGCCTGTCTGAATACATTACTCTCTTCAGGATTTTATATCGTTTTCACAATCACCGCCACCTGTGGAGCTAAATGGTCATGCTGGATAGCGGCGAGGACGGGAGTAAAGACCGCAAGGTAGGCTGGTAAGGCAAAACCCCAGTTACGTCCTACTCAATGCAAAGTTGTGCAAAAATAATAGACGAGCTGGTTCTTGTGTCCATGTCAAGCGAACCAAAATGTTTGATCTACTTCTAAGTTGTGAACAAAGGACGTAAGCACGGGATTTGGTAAAAAAAAGTATACCCCGCCAGAGTTATGCAAAGACATGATGAAAAAACAATATCATGATAAATGTGTGTCAGGGTAATAAACAACAACAACAACAACAACAATAATAATAATAATAATAATAATAATAATAATAATAATGATAATAATAATAATAATAATAATAATAAATAAAATCACAAACATGTAATTACTTGGGTAGATATTAGCGCAAAATTTGCGTTAGATGTAAAACTTATGAGTGGCTCTGTTTTTTTTTATAAGACTGCAATGGTAAGTGTAATTGATTTGATTTAGGTCAAACTCCAAGTGAATTTTCAATTGTGACATACAGTATTTATCCTTATGTGTGCGTTATATATCAATCAGCTCCAGGTTAGACGAGCGACTGGACTGAATGTTCATTCGAGTTGTAGTGGTTGGCGACTTTCCATTTGATTTTTTTTGCCAATGTGGTTTTGTGATTATTTTAATCCATTTCTGAAATCAATGGTTTCGACAACATATAGAACTGACACATATCTTGAATGTTAGATGGTAGGTTGTTTTACTGGCTCGACATCCTAACTTCTGATTGTTAAACTTCTGAAAGATTTGGTCTCAGGCATATCTTTGCAAATTAGGCAACTATTGCCTTCGTAACGGTGTGTGATTGAATATGTGGTCCTGTTTGAAATAACCCAGGCACATACCAGGTGAAGATTGAGACATTTACGCAACAATAAAAACTGAAATATACCCTTGACACATTCGGACGATTCAGTATGGTGGCAATGCTGGCGTATGATCTGTTATTTCAATAACTGTAATTATAGTTTTTGTTTGAATTGAGAATGCACATTATATTTTCGTCACGAAATTTTTTATCAAAATCTTGATTATCACGCATTCGTAGATCTCGTACAATTGACATAAATATCTTAATAATAATATGTACAGAAAAATGACCTGCATTATAATCGTTTTTAATCAAATCAAGAAATTTAACAAGTAATAAATTAGAATGGTATTGATCATTGTAGAATATTGTCATTATGCTTTTATAGAGAACGCTTATCTTTGCAACAAACCAACAATTATTCCTTCACATATTAAGTATTATTTTGTTTTAGTTTAGAGCTCTGTTCGTTGTTGCCGGTGACAGAATACCAGGCCAAGCGTTCGGTCATGATTCGAGTGATATTTACATGTATTTCAACAAATGTCACATCATCAACAACAAACCAACGCTGAGTCTTCACTGGGTTGATTTTAAGAGAGTCAACCAGTATATAAAGGAAGGAAAAATTACCAGGATGGAAGTAGATACATTTTGCTTTATGCGTGGTCTGATAGATGGTTATCTTCTTTACGTTACAAAAGTGGTAAGCCAAATAATGACTCATTTTAGATTACAGGTCCTCAATTGTGATTCGTTTAGATGCAAAGGAAAATAATTACAATACTATTTTTGAAAATAATTTAAAACCGACATTTTTCATTCAACTGTCAGTGCTATATCGATGTAGGCTAAAATGCACAGAACATTCTTTTGTAACTGCAATGTTTGTTTGAAATTAATTGTATTGCCTCAGTAATAAAGAAGTTCTCATTTTATTGACGTAAATAACAATGTGAATGTATATCTGGGTCCAGATTTTACCAAGATGCTGTTAGTTAAACTCGAATAATTTTCTGCACCATATGGGTTATTCCTGTCTATTGTTACACGAGCGAAACGAATCATAGTCGCGAATACAAATATTAAATACATTACCATTTTAAATTTTTACAGACATTATGAATATGACACCATTATCTGGAGGTACCAATTCATATTATATTTTCAAGGATGCTGTCTTATTACGAAAGTGGCTAGTACTGAACACATTGAAGTCAACGCAACAAGAGGATCAGAAAGATCAATGGCTATTTAGCTCCTTCCTCCAGTCATTGTATGCAATCTTTGGCAGGTTTGCTCCAAGTATGATCAAAAGTTATACAGGTATCATCGACAGGTGTCATTTTGATATAATAGTTTTAATATTTCACATTTGCCCTAGTATGAATTTAAAGATGACACGTGGTCATGAAGATGTCAGTTGGAAATATTTTCATTTTCCACAGGACTTTGCATGGAAAGTTACAATTGTTTTAAAGACTTTAATGGGTGTAACATTATTAATTTATCACTTGTGACTTTGTAGATCTTTGACAGAAGTGTATTTTTGCTTTTGTCATAATTTATAGTAGAATCAGCAAATGTATTAAGATTTGTATGAGCCTTAAGCAGTTGTTTTCAAATTGTCAAGCCGATTCCAAAGACTTATAGCATTTTGATGCAGCCTGGTGTCAACAACAGATTAGCTAAAAGGCTACAGTTATTATATATTCGGATCCTTTACACATTTACATAAATAACTATTACACTGTATTGAGCTATTTAACATGCAATTCCTGAAAGCAAAATGCAAAACTAATATATGCGAAAAATGTTGAACACGAAACCTTGATTACAATACTGATTAACATTTCAGGCAAAAACTAATGTAACATAATACTTATTACTGAACCATACAATGATCACCTTTGTTTATATATATATATATATATATATATATATATATATATATATATATATATATATATATATATATATATATAGGTCACATCTGTTGGATGAATCTATATATTGATCTCGATAAATCAATTCTTTAATCATATTTGTAGAAATATCCATGCAGTGTTAGAATCTGCTGATGCAGTTTTTAATAAATTTGTGTGAAGCAATATCCTGTGATAAACGATGTAGTTTGTATGTTGGTCCACTTTGTAGGCAACAGTAGTTTGTGAGAGATGGAAGTAAAGGCTAAGGTACGAGAGATTCAGTTATCATTAATGTGCATTATAAATATCTCATTCATGTGCTTTTTTATGTGTCTTCTTTAGAGCCATTTCCACTAGGTTTCATCACGTAACAGTGTGTTTCATTTTGTCTGATATTAATATCGACGGTTTAAAAGATTTAAGCAGACACATGTGTTTGAAAATTATTTTCATAAGTACAGTTAAATAGAAAGACCATGTTAAAAGCATACTTTATTCATTAGTCGTATCGCATGGATTTCATTATATTATATTAAATGTGCAACATGAAGTCTCGGGGCAAATATTAACATTTTCCTAAAGGGATCAATATTCTTCGTGTGATTTTGGATTTTATTTCCAAAATAATTTCAATGTATCTTTTACAAGGTTTAGAAAATAGGAAAAACAAATTCTGTCGCACGCATCAAACTCCATATAACTATTCCGCTTCGGTTGGTTTTGCACCTGTGATCAACTAATAATGATTCCTTCATACCGAATGCCCCAAGCTATCTTCATATTTTATTACTTATGATTTTAATAAACATTAAATGTGGCGTTCATGGCAATATTTGCGTTATATTAAATTTATCAGTGATTTATCTTCACACTTCATCACAAATAAGTGTTGCAATCTGTAGCAGACATACTGTCCTTTTTATGCAGGCACAATCGAGTCCAGTGGAAGCCATTCAGATGCTACTGAAGAACCCGAAACGCCTGAAAATGTATGCTCAGGTTGTTCAAGAAAAGCTCCGGACATGAAACGTTGTACAAGATGCATGTCTGTGTACTACTGTGGAAAAAATTGCCAAACTAGAGACTGGCCAAATCATAAGAAAACCTGTAAGGCTAAATGATATGTTCTGATGTCATCGTTTGCATTTTACAAGCCTATGGAGTTATAGTCGCGATTGTCGTTGTTCTCTATGCTTGCATTAACAGTGGACACCGAAAATACTTAGTGTTTCGAAAATAGTTTCTTTACCTTCATGAAACTTGATAGGTGAATGCCTAACTCAGTAAACCAAAGACGGTATTGGACTTACTGTTGCTTACTTAAAACGTTATGGGCAATTAAAGGTCACCTACATTGTACAAACGTGTGATATTATTATAGTTATAAACAAAACGCATTAGTTATGTATGCATACCACAATTATGTTTAATTACACTTAAAACTTCGTTTTATAAAATGAAAAAATATTCGGCAATCTCCGTAAACAATCGGTAGTTTCCGTGTGCCAAAAACGGATATGACGTACATTTATCCGTTCTATTTAACCTGGCCATACAAATGCTTAATTTCCCCACGTAAATGTCTATGTGATATAGCGTACGATCGTGCTTTTGTACAGCAAATATGGTGTACTGTGTTACATAGGGATGTAACCAAAAGAGTGATGATGGGAAAAAGCGTTCTTTCTTTTTCCTAGGAACAATGTTTACCAGAAAAAGTGGATTTAATCGGTGGGATCGATTAGGGGAGGGATGGGAAACTTGTATCATTTATGCCGGATTAAGGTGAATTTGGCCCAAAGGCAATTAGCCCCAACTCGAAATACAATTTCGGCCAAACTGAACATAGTTTGTACGTTCTTTTTCTTCAACAAAAAAGTAGATGCTATGTTAGATAGGTTTTAGAAAAAAAATCTAAATTTGAACAAGCTATTTTGATATTCTTTGAAAGAAAATAATCATACTTGGTAAGGTACATATTTATGAGAGAAAACACAAACTGCAATATCTTGCTTGTTCTAATTAAAATATTTGTATACATTTTTTTGTGCTAAAAATATATGCATCTGCACAATGACATTCTCAATTTAAGTCTTCCGGTCAAATTATCAATAATCATTTATAAAACAAAAATACGTAACAGATAATATTCTACATAATACGTATACATTTTGCTAAAGATAATGTACATGAGATATTATAACAAATATACTTAATTTTAGGCTTCACGTTGTAACACAGCTGCATACAATACATACTAGATTACAGAGAGAGAGAGAGAGAGAGAGAGAGAGAGAGAGAGAATGTTCAGCATTTTGTCAGTATTTAGTTTCTGCAATATGAAGCTCTTACCAGTTAATTTTATTTTTTGTTTTTATTTTTCAAGTTGTCTTAGTGTGTGCGCACGTAAATTGAAAACTTGTCATCACTGGTCAATATCGTCAATCTTATTTGCTCCATTATTCCGTACAAATTAGAAAGGAAATAATTTTGTGTTTAATTTTTGCTCCCACACTCACGGTACAAAATAAATTGATAAACATACACTTGTTTGAAAATAAAATGAAAGAAATTAACCTTGTATTGTTACCATATATTCCATATTTTTTCATCATGCGAAAATTATATTAAAAACATATATATCCACGAATTCCGTATATGGAGCGGATGCCGGCTTGCGTATGCATCCTTAGTGTAGTGTGTGTATCGCTTATGTCAAATAACAAAATCGCAAATGAGACGAGAGTATCACCCGATTGCTTGAAGGCACCTGCCATTTACGCATGATAAGTTACTTATTGCAAACTGGCCCAGATTGTATTGTATCCAGGTTAACTATAAGTCGGTATCTGGTAAATAAAAAAGTCATTATTTTAAAATACATTCAATGTGAGTGCAAATGATAATCTTTTTGCTAGCATGGGTTACGAAAGTATTATTCAAACAAGTTATTACTGTGTTTACTATTTGCCCTGCAAACATCAATTATTATTTCATATGGCAAACAAATAGAAGCCCGGGTGATAAACACAACTGGCAGGGAGCAATAAACTCATTGTTTAAACTTACCGACAGGATATCAGATACATAGGTTATTTTATTGCAAACCAACCTCGCAAACGTGACTTTGGTATCTTTTTAGTGTGCCGATTTTTTGTTTTGAAGTCGGCCGACAAAAAGAAGTCAAGTTCGGTTCCTTTGGATTCTTTACGTGTGTTGATTTCTTTCATCTTTTTTTATAATAAAGTCTGCCGACACAGGGAAGCTAGCATTGATTCGTTTTACCTGTATTAACGAGAATTTTCAAAACAAATTGAAACAATGGAACAGTTTTGAAAACGACACAATCTAGTGCTTAGTGCACGCATACCGATATAAGGCTGAACAGTAAATTAGTTTTCACTAGTTTCATCTAAATATTCTCTATCCATAGTTTATAGTGTTGTATTTTTCGACAACAAAAAGCATGTACTTCGTCTTGTAGGGATAAATGTACGTCATTTCCGGTTGGCGTCCTCTATAGGTGGTAAATCGTAACTAAGGGAAGTAACAGCCTTGTGTACTTCTATTTCGAGTAATTAAATTATTATTTCTTCTTTACATTTGATAATTTTTTGTTCTTTTGTGCGAGTATAACTATTTTTAATCATGTAATGCAAATCTGATATAAATAGGAATATGTTGGAATATGGCTGGTGAGCTTTAAGCAAAAGGTGTTGAAAGCCGGAATCAATTATGCCTCGTAAATACCGTTGAATCGTACGTCTGGATAAAACCAACTTTTATTTGTAAGGTATCTGGGAGACGAACTTTACCAGAACGAATTGGCAAGTTTATTCAGATTTTACAGAAAGCATACATTCAAAGCATATCTCAGTTTTCTACAGCGAAATAGAGCAATTTGCTCTTGGCCAAATCTAGTCTTGAGTGCTTGTATGAGATGACACTCAGTATTATATTGTGGGAAAAACTCCAGAGGATAAGCCTTAAAGATAACAATCGAACAGTTAGATACAAATTAGTTTTCTTTATTGAACATCATGGGGTGTAAGTATATGCTATTATTTCATATTTCGCATTATTACTTGCTACACCATAGTTTCCGGGACTATTGCAGTAGCAGTAGACACATGCAGGCAATCTAAATCTCGTTCTAACAGCTGTAGGTCACAAAGTCGGGGGTTTTGTTTTGAAAATCTGTAGAATAAGCCCTCATTGTGACGAGTTTCATCCTATCACAACAGTAGATATGCTATGAAAATGAGAGGCAATGTCTCAGATTGTAAGGAAATTTTCATTCAGTACCACAGGGATCGATTACGCGCCTTATAAAAATTGTTTTCAAAAGTGTTTGAGACATTCTTCAGCATCTATTTATGCAGATAATGCAGCATATTAGGGGATACTCATAAATCAATTACCATGCTCCGGTGTCCTAGTGGTTAGAGCGTCCGCCTCAGATGCGGTAGGTCGTGGGTTCGATCCCCGGCCGAGTCATATCAAAGACTTCCAAAAATGGTACTAACAGCTGCCTCGCTTGGCGCTCAGCATTAAGTGTTAGTGTTAGGACTGGTCGACCTGATGTCAGGGTAATGTGACTGGGTGGGACATCGTGCTACATGTCTGCGGAATGATGCCCCAGTGCTAGACATCACTATAAACTGGCACACTGCAGACATCGTAGCGATATGACTGAAAAATTGTTAAAGCTACGTTAAAAATGTCCAAATCACACAAATCACACATCACCATTGTAGACAAAAACCTAACTTTAGATTTACAGTGTGTGATGGAATAAACGCAGAAAAAAATTTACCTTAAATTAATAGAAGACCTAGTTTGTGAATATCTACCCACCACAATGATCAGCCAAAAATATAGTACTTGTAATCGTACTAGTTTCATAATGTTTTTTATTTTAGTGGAAATTATTTAGATAGAAAGAAGAATGAATAATTTCATTCATTCTGACAAATGGTGCACCTTTCATTTGTTGTGCATAAAATATAGTCCCAAACAAAGTTGAACTAGTAAAAGTAGATTGTACTTTTCTACAAACAATAAATCAAAGAACAAGCGTCCATCCGAATAAACAGAACACTTTATTACGACAAAATCATTTTGAACAGAGGTGAGTATATTTATTTCTGTAACATCTAAACAACGCTTGTTAATAGGGTGGATTCTATTTCTATGCTACCTATATACCGCCACCACCACCCTACGCCCACGCTGCTATCAAATGAGCAGTACCTTTAGTTTTAGTTCTGGTTGTTGTTCTTTCTTAGGGAATTATATATGATATAACAAACTCATCTGGGGTAAATTGTCCATATTCAGACAGCCGAGATAATTTTCCTTAATTTCCATTTGCGATTCGAGTTGAAAAATGGCCGCCAAAACGTGCGTTGAAAAAAAAAACATTGCAGAAGGCTGTGTTAAAAAGTGTTTCCACGATCGCAGCCAATCAGTAAAGAAAATAGTTCACAATAATTTCATGGGCTTATTTGTACAAATCAGAATTACATATGTTTACATGCTATAATATCAAAAATATAAAACTGCACAAATTGTAGGCAAAGTGTAGCGACTATGTGATATATATATATATATATATATATATATATATATATATATATATATATATATATATATATATATATATATATATATATATATATATATAATCTATTCCTATGTTACACACACACACACATATATATATATATATATATATATATATATATATATATATATATATATATATATATATATATACACCAAAAGGTCAAACAGAGAATTATAAAAAAATCGTTTGACTAGAGAAGTACACTTTTACGAGATAGTTTGCAGCATCATATAAAAGAAGCACGGAATATTTCATAATTTTACAATTTAAACCTCAACAAACATTTTATTGTACCGTCCTACTGCTAACATTTATAAGTGGTTGCTGGAATTTGTTTGTGTGAAAATAGTGTGTTAATCCTGTATAATTTGTACTAATGTCAGTTATAATTGTTTCGCTTCGTGTGGTAGATGTTTACCATGTAGCCCGTTTATCAATTACATGGAAAGTTTTACAATATTTGTTTTACACAATATAAACTATTCGTTTGCTAATTATTAACTCTGATAAATATATGATATTATTATGATTATAAACTTATTATTATTATTATTATTATTATTATTATTATTATTATTATTATTTTATAAAGGGAACCTTGGTTGAATTCAAGGCCTACTGTCCTCGCGTTACTTTTTTCATACTTTGTAATCTTAATATAATGAGATTATAATGTATTATTATCAAGATTTAAATGAAGGAATATAAATACAAGCGTGACGACAGAACACAACAAAAATTTACTTCCTTGAATTGTAACTGAATCGTGTTGTTTGTATTCAGCTTCGACAAAAATGTGAATCCTTTTAAATAAATTTGATATCACTTTGATGCCTAGTAGATCTGTAGAGTTGAGGACTTCTCAGACTTTTACATTTTGAGTTGATGAAAAAACCGCGAATAAGAATAAAGCTACCAGTACATTTTTACACATTAATTAAATTCATAGCACTCCAGTGTACACACACACACGCGCGCGCAGCGACAAAAATAAAAATATATCCATTCCAACAACTTCTTAGGTCAATATGGGTAATTCTTTAATTTTTGGACAATACTATAATAATGATGGTTTTTATTATCAAATATCGGGCCTATCCCTATTACGTCTTTGTCAATAGTTTAACGTAAATTGATTAGGAGACTAGTGGAAATGTTACTAATTATGTTCCTTTAACACTTAGAACTTGTAATCTCTTAAATTTCAGAATATTTTGTAAATTACCAAAGCCTTCAACGTGTGTTGCTGCATAATTTGTAGCTCATTTATGGTAGTGAACAATGTTTAAAATTTATGGCAAATATGTTGTTTTGAGTGAGTATGCAGAGATTTTGTGGATGTTTTATCACTAGAATATTTTCTATAATGTTGATGATTAGCACTTAATAAACTTAAGAGTCAACACAAATATTTTTTCTCTCTTATGTATACACAGCGTACTTCTTGTCAGCGTTAGTGTTTGCAAAATATACTAACTTAACGGTGAAGCATTATGCTTGTACGCTTTCATTCATGTAAAAGGCTTATACAAACCCCTTTTTAAAACAACTCTTTCAGCGTGCAGCAGAGAGGGAGAACTGACCTTTTTGCTGAAACGTCATTATGAAAACTATAACCTCAAACGAAAAAAATGAAAAAAAAGGTCAGTAACGCCAAACCAAAACCTCTAACTTACCGAGAGTTTCTCTAATTGGTTTAGTTCTTTTGTGACTTTATTCTTGCGGATATTTGTATGTGTGTTTTTGTTTATCCAACAGACGTATCACTGAGGTCGCGCCCTCTCTGCTGCTATAATTAGACAATTATTATATCAACCAAATAGTTTATCAAGACCTACACGATATCTTGTTCTAGGATCGTGCAAATTTATTGTTATAAATCCGTGCGGAGTAGATTGTGCTTTTGAAAAGAAGTTTTTGAACTTAGTCATATCCGAGTCTCCACTATACCAAGTCTGATAATGTGTATCAACTAAAATATTACAGTTATCTCTGATCACTTTAGGTATTTGTGTATATCTCTGAGTAACATAAATCACATCAGTATTTATATGCCTACCTCGCTGGATCTGTTTGTCTGTCCAGCATTACGTCGTCGTATACTAAGAGATTGTTAATAAATCCATATAATTCATCTACGGACGGTGCTTCATCAATATCAGTTATAAATTTAATAATGTAATCACCATCTTCATTTAACAATTTTGCATTTTCATTAAAATCTTTAAGTACATCATAACATCACTCACCATCACATGACGGAGCTACTAACTATAACTTGCCCCACTTGAGCCATCACATTATCGACTTAAGTAATAATTGTGTTTTACCTGATCCTGATGGACCTATTATAATCATTTTGATAAAATTCGGTAATGCTGAAATGTGTTTTACTGGCTCTTATTTTCGTGTCGTTGAGAAATCAATGACACCCATGTTGTAGAAATATTATAAATATACATGAATCTATATTGCTTAATTTGTAGAGTTAATACTCCAACCACTGATGGAAAAATAGCAAATGGTGGAAAATGTGCAATATGTAACAGATTTGGTTTTTCGTTTTTATCAAATATAAGGAGTGTGGTGATATTGCTACATTAATGTCAAAATTTTCAGGAACCTTTGGCTAAATACCCAGGAGATAAACATCTTCGTGGGTATAATTATTGTGGTCCTGGTACCCGACTTGATATCCGACTTGATATACAAGATCAACCAAGACCTGGAGAGTATCCTATAAATGATATCGATAAAGCGTGTCATATTCATAATCTTGTGTATAAAATCAATGATTTACAAAAAAGACAAATTGCAGATGTGGAATTAATTCATGCATTAAATTCCATAAAAGATTCATCTTTTTAAAACAATTAGCTAGATTGGCAATAAAATCTGCGATGAAAGGTAAATTATTGTTCGGAGCCGGAAATTAATTAACCAATTGTTAAAATACTGGAATCGATTTATTATAGTCCAAGGGGATATTGAAGGGGTATCAGCAATTAGTAAACTTGCTGGTGCAGCAAATGTTACACGTTATACTACTGAAAGTGGTTAGCACGACAGGAAATGTGACAAATATTTATCACCACCTGAAAACATTTGATTTCAGCATTCCTAATGAAGTTCATCAGGCTGGTATTTCATTTTTACCACATGATACTATCAAAATTCGTAGACTTCAATTAACATACAAACACGCGCTTACTGCCGTTGACGTTGTAAGTAGGTATAAGGAAGCGGCAATATTATCAACGAAAACAGCTACTGAAGTTTTTTCTGCTTTTGAACGAATTTATCAACGTGGACCCTTGCGATGGCCACAACTATTAAGGTTGATCATGGCAAGAACTTTCATGGTGCAGTATCATCTCTGATGAAAAAACATAATATCAGAATCAGGTGAATACATACTGCAATTCATTGTGATCAGGCAATTGTTGAACGATTTAATCGAACACTTGCTGAGCGGTTATTTGGATATCAATACGCAAAACAATAATTCAAGATACGAGATCTCGCGGATGGGTTGCAAGATTACCAAGTGTGATAGCTGCATTAAATAATGAAATTACTTGAACAACTGCCATGAACCCGTTATTGCGATTGCAGCAAAACGTATACCAATACAGCGACATGACTTTTCAAAACAACCAGTATTAAGTATTGTGACTATAATATATTTATATGAACATGGTGAACTTGAAGGTGGTACAAAAAAGAGCGACTGATCCTATTTGGAGTATTACAACACAAAAAATGTCTAGAGTGGTAAGATCTACGGGTAGACCGGTAATATACAGACTAGATTCAATTGCTCCTCAACGTGGGTTTGTACGTGAACAATTACAAGTAACTCCTGAAGAAACGCAATTGCCACCGTTTTCAATTTTGAAAAATTAGCACCTCGACTTCGATTATATTCAAGATAGGTTAGCATCACATTTTTACGCGTATGAACTAACTTACTAATAATTCTGTCTAGAGTAATTGTCTTTGATTATTAAGAATATTGCTCCACAACATTACTGTATTACAGCTCGCACAATGATTATTTTGCTGTTGTTTTTATGTCATGATAAAAATTCAACATCAAGATATAAGTCGCGCTTATATTTTTTGTCACACTGTTTATAGCAAACTAATTATTTTCTTACAATCTCATTGTCAATAACATCACTATTACCAGTGGTTTCTGTAAAGTCTATGACAATTCTCCAAGGTGAGATATTCTTCTGACTCGAGTCACTGTGAGGTAAACTAAATTTGACAATTCGATGCGATCATCGACGATCCAAACATTTGTATCAGAGATAGTTAAACCTTGTGATGAATGAATTGTCATTGCGTATCCTAGCGTCCACGGAGTTTTGTCAATAGTTAACGCGCAACAACATTGACAGGAACTAAGACAATATCATTTAACACAAGATTTTGTTTTTGTGATGATCCTGGTATGTCAACGTCGATATTCTCCGACGCGTCGATAACACAATGGTATGGGTATATTTGAAATTTTTTGTTTCTGTAGCATAAATAATTATTGTTGAAATGTATCACGAACTATTTTTCAACTTGCAACTATCAAATCATTTGGTCTCCACAAATTCCAAAAATTGTTAATAGGAGTTTCTGAAATTATGTCACGCATTATTTCACACTGAACTTTATTCGGTTGTAGTCTGATTAACTTCTTAAGCTCACTTAATTCTGGATCAAGCTCTCTTTGATCATCGGTTATTTCTTCATAATAATCAACAAAATTCTTTAACCATTCGTGTGGAGGCAATCCAACAAAAGGTGGTCGTTGACCATGATCGCCGCACATTATTACAGCAGTAGTTATTGTTCATAATCAATCAAGAAATATTGTTAACGTTTCTAAGGAAACGGTGCATATTTGATCCCAAACAATAATCCTTGGAATATATTTCTCTCCCATTCGATCAGGAGTCCATTTATCTCCCTTCCATCAAAAGAATTTATAATAAGTGCATGATTTAATATTTCTTTCTCTCATTTTTCTTGCGAGCCTAAGTGTAGCGGTTAAACGACCATATCAAAATTCCAAAATAGTTCAATCACACGAGTTGTTTTACCGGAACCTTTAGGCCCATTAAGGTAAACTGATTTATGTCTGGCTACATGATCATACACTGACGGTGCAGATGATAGCTTTAATGTCTGATATTTTTTATAATAAATATCTTTAATTTCAACGTTGGCGGATTCAGAATAATCGAGTATATTTTCTTGTCTTATTCTCCATTCGCACCATGATGCATAAGTGCCGATATTCGATTTTTCCAACAATCCTGAATATTTTTATTGATATAAAATGAATCCAAGGCGATTCTGACAGCAAACTTAGAAACTCTATTTATCATCAATAATAAATTTATCGAAATGTACGCAAGCATTGAAGATCTTAAATGAGTAATCTGCAGTAACTCACTATCAATATAACCCACAATTGTATCGAATTTAATTCCGTCCGATAAGTTAGCATTGCTTCGACTGATAAACGAATTTTTTCGTTGTATCAGGAATTATAAAATCTAACTCAGCATCGTCTATAATGAATCTTGTACAATGTCATTTATGATTATATGATCCTCCCTGTGCAAATTTACCGATTATTTTTCTGCCGAGATCTTTTGCGATTTTATTTTCGTAATCGGTTATATTAGGATTTTCATCATCATAATATTTCTTTTGTTGTGGTAACCAAACTTATTTCTGCGAGAGGATATGATAAAATTGCTTCACTTACAATCGAAGATATAAGTATTTTTACATTGAGCATATATCGTAATAATACTGTAGGTACCCAATGTTTTTCTGAAAAATGTTTGCCAAACCAGACCTAACAAATTCAATGAAGACCTTCGGCAAACTTGAATGACTCGATACAAGCGAATCCAGTCAGGTCAAAATCTGGCAACAGTCCATTTATCGATACTCTGGTCATATCTTGTGTGGGATAACCAAATCTTTTAAAATATACAGAACACTCTCCCATACCAAGAAAACTTCCAGGATAACATGCAACCATATCAACCGAAATACCATCTTTATGCTCGTATTTACTATTCCATAATCAACCGTGTCCGTATTCGACACAAATAGATATTATACCATTGAGAAAATCAAACCGAGTTTTTTTCCACGAATCTTTCTCTCTAGGAAAATGACCTGCTACTGAAGAACTCTAAAAAAATTACCAAGTAATTGTTTAGCATAATCGGTATATCTCAACGCAAGATTTTTCATTTCTTCGTGGAGAGATTCTGTGTGATAAATACAAACTGATCATAGTTTCATTCATCAGAACTCTGGAATAACCATACTGATACAGGATCGTTTTTACGTATTTCGTTAATGAAATCGAATATACCATTGCTATAACATTTAACAGTTCGATTTCGTGGAAATATTGTCACTGCATAAGTCCAAACATGAGCATCATCATCAATAATTTCGATCGAAGCTCCTTTTGATTTATATTTTGATTCGTACAAAATCTCTCCAGATCAGCGACATTTTTGACAAACACTCCGATATCCTTAACTATTTCTCCCCACTCGTTTATCATTTTACGTCTTTTATCCGTTAGACCGTTTCCACGAGTCAAAATGGTACAATGTTCCGTTACTCGTTCGACTACGCAATTTAGCCTTGAAAATTGCATCGGTTTCAGATTATTAATGCTCTGTTCATCATTTATCGGATATAAAGCGATAATATAAGTGCTGTTACAGGATACGTTCTTTCATAATACGGTTTGTCAATACCAGTCAACATTCCTGGTTTGGAATTTTGCTCAATATGGACTTTTTTCATTATGAAGGACTTTGTCATGTTTGTCACGCATAATCTAAGTATAATTGTCTGTTTCTGCTAATACAACAAATTTTACTTTAAAAATATATTTTCGATTGTCGAGATAATTAATGATCGTTGCCGCTCGTTTGTCGTTCATCGTAGCTTCGACACCTTTGGAGTTGTATATGAATTTGAACGTTGACCACACATGAGATGCGCCATCTTTGCGAAATACTTTCTTGGCATCATGGATTATATTAATCAAGGTTTTTTCTTCTGATCAACCAAAGCTTTTATCGGTAAGTCAGAGGATATTCTGTCAAGATTAAATTTATATTTAGAAGGCTTCATCACAGATAATCTCTCAAATTCATCCGTATTTTAATTAAGACAAATATTTAGGTTGAAATATTATATATATATATAATGATTCGAACAAAAAGAAAACAAATGCAATTGGCCAGTGATAGGTTATACGACTACTTGTAACAAAGCATGCGTAAAAGAATTGTGGTTGCCATTTACAAAGCGTGCCTAATCGAAGTCTAGGACCAAAACCGTGTTTGAAATCGGGTGCTGGAGTTAGAAGAGAAACGCGGTTGTGCGTGCAATGTGGTAGTAAGTAATACAGAGAGCTAAAAAGATATTACGAGAAAAAAAATAACAACGAGAATTATGACAGTCATAAAAAGTACAGAAGATTATCTAGCAAGATTTTCAAAGTAATGATTTAGACAAATAATAAATTAAACAAATTATATTATATATATGGAGTAAAAAGACTTTGTCAAACATCTATTCATCAAAAATTACGTAGCAAATCGTGATGGTGTAATCAGGCACTATCAGCAACAACAAAAAAAACAGTCGGTCGTGTCATTAATACTGCTTTTCTCATAATCAGTACCTGGAAAAATAAAAAATATCTTTGCCATAAAATTATAAACGAGTGTTTCCACTAAGTAATCGAAGACAGTCATGTGATTGATCATATCAATGGTATAAAATCGATAATAATTAATCTAATCTGCGAGCTGTCACTCAGAGCCAAAATTGCAGATTTGGAAATACTGGCAAACATTTAAAATTGCAAGATCAGTTGTATCTACAAATGTAGAGACTGGCGAACAAAATAATATTTCAATCAATGAGTGCAGCTGGTAAATATTTTAATATTGTACCGCGTTTTATTCCTTTAGTCACAAATAATATTACCAGATCAGCTATTTTGAAAAAGTATAAACACAAAATAACTTTTCATTATTGCTGAAGGGAGACTATGTCTCTTTGGCAAGAGTTAATTAAGTATGTATCTCGATGATATTATTAACTATTTATTTAATTTCTTTTTTTTTTGTATAATAATAATCATTGCTAAAGTAATTAAGATAGAACAGTTAATTTATTAATCTAAGCTTCGTTGACGAAAAAATAAATAATCATATATATGTGTTATCACTAGGGAAACATACAGGATCCTATATTATATTGTAGTTATGGAAGCTTCCCCACTCGCAAGGACATATAGTTGTATCAGTGTCGAGTTAAATATCAAGATAGAACATTCTGAAGCTTCTATCGTCAGTGGTAAAAATGTACCAAGTTACTATAAAATATATATTTAGTGTATTTTTCCCCAGTCAGAAGAATATCGAGATAGAATAATTTTTATATATACCTCAATCAAATTTCAGTATTATTGTTAACGAGAGATAACTCTTGTCTCCTAGACAGAGTAATTTAGTAGTTACCTCCCTTTTTAGATGTGTGTGTGTGTGTGTGTGTGTGTGTATATATATATATATATATATATATATATATATATATATATATATATATATATATATATATATATATACAATAAAATGAATTTTGAAAATACTAATGCCATTATTTCTGCAATTAAAAAATTAAAACATGACGGCATTCAAATTCAACTTGATCCAGAGAAAATTATTTCTGATTTTGACTCATTAGAAAATCGTGAGTTTGAAGGTCGATATACACTATCAGATTAATGTCGATTGATTAAAACCATCCATAAAATTATGTTACAATCTTTATCAACATTGAAAGATACAGAAATGGAGAAATGCGTCCCGCTTTCGATCGAAATTCAGAACATTAGATCAAAATTATTTAACGAATATGAAACAAAAAAGATTATAAATACACGCGTGAGACTGCTGAAAAAGATTTTATTAGATTGTGAAAGTAAGAGTAAAAGTAAAAGTAGTAATGAAAATGAAAGTTATGGCAACTGTCGTGACTAGTTATTAGCGAGAATCAGTAAAAAAATATTCTTATGTAATATTTTTAGTGCAATTGAGTCAAAATTCATCATTTTTTCGATTTGTCAGTAAAAAATCAGTGAAATCGCAGATTTTTGACTGGTGAAAACCCCAGTGATTTATAGATGAATCAAATACTTTCATAAACACAGATAAGTAATTTTGTTTTACTGAAATATATCGGAGTTTGTTTTTTGAGTTGAAAAAGGAAAATGTATCGATTTATCGATAAATCATTTAGATAATCACTGGGGTTTTCACCCAAACAAATTATAAAGTCTGACTGATTTTCATTTTTTGTCTGAATTCTGAGCGAGAATCAGTAAAAAAATATTCTGTTATAATATATTTTGTGAATTTGTTTTTTTAGATTATACCAATCAATTTAATGATTTTTTTTCAGAACCAGACACTATTTTTTAAGCGGATCAAATTTGATACAGGAATGTGCATTATTCAGAATCTGATCTCTATCACACGTGATCATAGAAATATATTCTCGCCGCAGTTGATTTAATTGTTTCTGCGTCAATAAAAAGTCTTCGTTGCCGTATTCATCAACACATATATTAACACTAAACTGTTCTGTGTTGACTGGAGACTGTGTCATTATTGTTCTGTTGGCGTTTTCAAGTACCTCCTCCTTGTCGTGTATGAAAACTCTCACATGATGGTACATTATATAATATACCTGTTGATTAAATAATTTATTGTAAAACACTCTGCAAAAATATCATCATCATCAAGAAATCTACGGACAATATTTTTTATTATAATATGGTTTTATTTTTTCTGATATATTTTATTTTTTCTGCATTTTGTTTAAATTTCTTATTTTTTCATGACAATTAGTCAAAATTCATAGTTTTTTTCACCCATTTAGTCATTTTATTCAAGGAAAATCTATCAGATTTCGTAATTCTTGAGGGTGAAAACCCAAGTGATTCTCTAACTGGTTTATCGATATTCGATAATTTTTCGATAAATTCTTATATAGCACAACAAAAAATGATGTTTCTCATGTGTTTTTTGTCAGCTTTTTGACTGATTTTCGAGTAAAAAAGAGAATTTATCGAAAAAGGTCAAAACCAATTGGATAATCGCTGGGGTTTTCACCCTCAAGAATTTCGAAATCTGATAGATTTTCCTTGACAATTTTATGCAAAAAAATAATTTTGTCATCAGAATAAAATAAATCTGATTTCACGCTGTGGTTGAAAACAGTTAAGATGTTACGTATTAATTTATATTACGAAAGTCTCCACGTAAGTGAATTAAGTATCCGGATTGGTCTTTAAGTATTGAATGTATTTTTATTAATAAATTATTATGACAGGATTAATAGGTTCTTGTAGAATTAAATATCCAGGAGGTACCTGCGGTGTAAAAGTATACAGAATATATCCATGTTGAGCTTGATTTGATTTTTCAAGATCTATTTGATTTCTGGCATCAATTACATCGCATACAAGATTGACTGCAATCGTTGAGGTTATATTAACTATTCCTGGTGATATATGACGAGCTTCACCATACGGATTATTGTTATATCTTAGAAGAGATACTAGTGGGGTTATTTTTCTCCATGACTAGAGTATTTTGGGAAAGTTTTCGTTGATAAGATCATTAAGTGCTTTCTTTGGTCCGTCGGTTTCAAATCCTGGAAGTATACATTTTAGTATATCTACTTCAATTATTTTGTAATGATCAATAAATAATTGTTTAAATAGTAGCTTTTTTCCAAATCTATCTCTAAAGCTGCTGCTTACAGTAGACTAATCACCTTCGAGAATCACTTCATCAACGATAACTTTTTTGACAAACTCGAGATTTGATACAACCTGGTTTAAATTTTCTATCATTTCAACGATTTATTGAATCATATCACTATTATAATGTTTTATAATGCCAGAAATTAAATTTCGTGGATCTATAAGTAATTTAGAGTGTTCGGACTTAATTTGATTAGAAAAAGCGTTAATAAGATCTTCGTCGATATATGGATCTTTAGTATGTAGTTCATGTTGAAATTCATTTATAGTCCTTTCCATTCTAGGAAGTTTTGTGCCGTTGGATGCTGTAAAATAAAGTTTTTTACTATTTATAGGTTCATCTATATACGTCCATTGTCTTCTTTTTCGATATTCTGGTAGTTTTATAAATATTTTTCTAACTGTATTAAAATCAGTTAACTTGGTTCTGGTGGACCTTGATAAACCGGCGGGATTTCAGGCCAACCTAAAATATTTCTGATTCATGACTGATAAATACCTACAAAGTAATCTTGCAAATTTATTTCAATCGCAGCCGATAATTTTGGTTCGTGAACTGTTATAGCTATTTTTGCTTCTCTTCTGCTTATGGATTTTATTCTAGGCCGAAATTCATCATTGATTTGTTCAATCTGATAATTCCCTGCAGGAATAGAAACAACTAACCATTCGGGGGTTCCATCTGGTATATTTTTATTTGCAAAAACAAGCGAATGTTTCGCCTGTAATCCAACAATCGATTTTGATCTGATATTTGGCCAGCTGTAATATACTCGTAAGTGTGCTAGTGTGATTTCTTTTACTGTAATTGCAGTTGGAAAGTTAACACTAAATTCTGGATTAGTTTAGCTCACTGATATCATCGTAGTTTTTGGCAGAGTTGTTTTCATTACTTGTTAAAGTAGCTTGCTTGGCGATGTCAGTGGAGTTGACATTCTTATTTAAATCCTGATTTTCTAAATCAATCACAGTCATCGCTTCATTCTAAAATTTGATAATATCCGTGAACTCAAAATCTGATATTTTTCCATTACTAAGGCTCGTTGATAATAACGATAATAATTTCGACTATGCTAGCGTTGCTGTATGTAATTTTATTATATAATCATGTAATTTTACCGTTGTACACATACTTATTTTTTTTTGCAACGATATTAAGAATAACGGCAATCGTTGTTGTAGTTGAAACACAAATTGTTACAACTACTGGTGCCATCATTGTTATTGTTTATAACAATACGCCGGTTCCAGCAATAACAGCAGACGCTGAATAAACAATTATGCCAACAATAACTACACGTCTGCGGTATTTCTTTACTTTTACTATATATTCGTCAACGATATTTTGTAATTTTGCTTGCCATTCACGTGCTTGATCATATCAATAATGTTGAACGTTGATCGAGAGGCTCATTATATTTTATTTATGATTCAATTGAGGTGTTTCAGCCACAAATTCCAGACACCACCAGTAAGACGCTGCGGTTAATTTTTTATCAGATGCTACCAGAATAAATATTTCTCGTTCCCTTTATTGAACACAATAGTCACAACTCCTGAAAAATTATCAGTTGAATGACGCCAGGGATAAGTATTAAATATCTTATATTTTACAACGCTGAACACGGACAGTCTATACACGCCATTGAATTCTGCGGTATGTTTTCTAGTGCTATTTTGCTGTGACCATGTTAAGAATCCTGATCACACTGTGTATACTATGTTGTTAATCTGCCCGTGCGGCATTTTAATCAGATTAAATTTTTAAAACGATATCAGGAATTCCACTTATAACATCTTCTAATTTCTTTTTAATTGTTTCAATTTCTGATATAGCCTTCTTAATATCAGAGTTTCACGTCAGCAGTAAAAAAAAAATTCTACGAGTGTTCACAAACATATTTACGCGAACGTCATACTCGGCCAGCAGAGTGGATAATTTAGTATCTACTGTGTCTACATATTTTTTGTAGCAATATCTTGATTAGATGTCGGATCTCTTAGAACAACTATTTTGTTCCCGTTCATGCTGAGTTCGCCCGTCATTGTATCACCGTTGTTCCACAAACGATTCGCAACGCTTCTTGCAATTTCATTTCTAATAGTTACGAATGATATATTTAAGTCTCTGATTCTACCACCTTCAGTAAATACTGGAATGTTATCCGTAGTAGCAATAAGAACTCTACGAACTAAATAATTCCATTTGATATTGCTCGTCTATATAACACCGTATTTATCCTGAATAACAACCTTATCTCCATCAACTCCAGAGAGGTTCATAAATATCAGCGAGTTCATCTTTAATCGCGTAATTTGACAAATCAATATCATCTTTTCTTTTCTTGCCCTCAGTGGTACCACTAAGAGTAGGTCTTCCGTAAATATCAACCATTATACCTTATGATCTGCTTAATCAGTTGTTTTTTTAAGTAGCTGTGATAATCATCAACATTTTCATCAATGAGAGAAGGATACACATTGATATTCATAATACCGCCAGTAAATAATCTTCGACAAATATCAGATATTTCGTTAATGATTTCCGGTGAATTATTTCCAGCACGTTTTCCTCCAATCAGAATTTCTAATCTATCTACGTCAGAAAGAATATTGTTAGGACAAGCAATAAGACCACTTTCTCCTGGCGTAGTAGAGTAAAAACAACTTGCAGTAGCACCGTGAGGTGTGTCAGTTTCTACATCATAAACTTCATCTTCAGATGGTTTTAATAACGAATCAAGAATATATTCTTCTTTTGTCCTTTTACTTCATGCTTAAAATCAAGAAAATGCGAGTCATTATCTTTAACAGGTTTATTAGCAGATATGGAATATATATATCTTTAACCCAATCATCTTCACTCTTCAAAGAATCAATATATCTGGATTTTACGTACTTTACTATTTGACTATATCCCCGCTGGGAAATTTTTACCAATTCATTGTATCTTGAATTCCAATACTATTAAAATACCTTGAGACGTAATTTTATTTTTAATGTCAATTATTTCTGACTGTTTTTGTTTAGGAGATTGTGGTTGTTTTTGCTGTGGCCGAGGAATTCGTGACCCTGGAGATTGTGGTTAGTTTTGTTGTAGTTGTATTTTTTGCTGCGGTGGTGGAAGTCGAAAAGAAGGTTCTTGCTGGGGAGGGGGGTTGTGGTGGGGAAGGTTTTTGTTGAGAAAGTTGTTCCCTTGTATTATTATAAAGTCTGATTATTTCAGTAACAAAACTTTTATATTTTAGATCATCATCTCTAGCTTGTTTTTTGTTATTATATATATATATATATATATATATATATATATATATATATATATATATATATATATATATATATATATATATATATATATATATATACCCACTTAACGAAATTATCATCGTTCACAGTAGCATATTTTGGTTTTAAAAATCTATTTTTATCAAAAAGAGTACCAAGTGTCAGCCTAGGCAAATCTTTCTCTTTAATTTCTTCAAGTTGTGCAATAACACCTTCCCTAAATTGTTTAATCAATCCAACATTTTCTTTTTCTACTTTAGGTTTGGGTGCAAGATCTTCTTTTATTTTACTAATACCTTCAAGCTTTTCTTCACCTTTGTCAGGAGGAGGAGGAGGAAGCTGAGCAGAAACTATTTCGGCTGGAAGTTTTTTAAAACAAACTTTTGTTTTCTTAGTATATTTAGCAGTTTGTTCTAACGTTGGACAAAGACTTTCAGTAACTGCTGAAACTTTTTAAGTTGCTTCGTAATAGGTTTAAATAACTGTTTTTTTTTATCTTCAACAAATTCTACCTGAGATTCTTGACTTTCTTGTAGTTTTTGTCTAAGAGAATCACGAACAGGTAAAAACTTCTCGATTGCTTTTAATCTTTCTCGAGCTAATCTAGCTGTATAAGACTCCGTACTTGGTGTCATTTTTTGATATAATAGTGATCTAATTATAGCAGCAGAGAGGGCGTGACCTCAATGAGACGTCCGTTGGGTAAACGAAAACACACATACAAATTTCGACAAGAAAAAAGTAACAAAATAAACTAACCCAATTAGAGAAACACTCGGTAAGGTAGAAGCTTTGGTTTGGCGTCATTGACCTTATTTTGTTTTTCATTTTTTTAGTATGAAGTTTTAGTTTTTAAAATGACGTTTCAGCAAAAGGTCTGTTTTCCCTCTTTGCTGCTAGTGTTGTGTTACTCTTTCATTTTTTGTCAAGTACTTGTGTATTTACTTATAATGTATGTTGAAATTAAGTAAGTCTCGTAAGCGGAACAGATATTTGTCGAAGTAAAATTTATTATTTGAATTGTTATGTCGTGCTTGAATAATAATTGACACATTAGCAATTTTCCCGCTTTTGAAATAAAGAGAAACTTATGTTGTGCTCCTCGTGACACAAAAGTACTTCCTGATGGTTTTACATGCACACGTATATATGTTCCAACTTTAAAGGGTTTGCCCTTTTTTCATAGAGCAATTTTTGTATCGTATCTGGGGCACGTGTGTCACAGTCTTTCTTTTGATAAGACTGTATGGTCTAAATCTAAGAAACAGAAAAAACGAGAACCACAAAGTTTAGTAAAATACAACCAATAACGTATTTCCTTTAATACAATGTTAAAATTTAAGATAAACTTAAGCATTGTGAACTGAATTACAAAGAGTCATAAACGTTATATAAAAAGTCCAAAAATATGGTGTTCTGAATGAGTTCCAGTGGTGTACCGAATAAATTCCAATCTCGATTATTCTTTTGTGCTAATTCACTTAATTTTGTTGATCTGCCAACTGCCTTAATGTGTCACAACAATATAATCCCAAATGTCATTAAATGAATTCAAAATGATCCGAAATTAATGATTTATTCCAAAGTCAATAAACACCTTGTAATTCCAATTAATAATTTAAATAAATACGTCATCTCAAATTTTAACGGAACACAAATCAAAGACTGAGTTCACTAGACAGATGTTAAAATAGTAATAAATAATTCTGTTGATCACAACCTTTAGATTAAAATCTAAAAGATAATAATAGGACCAGGTTGTGCGTCATTTTGCCATCAAATTCGTAAAGAGTTCACGTCTGTTTTCTTACATTTTAGCAACCTACCAAGCAGAAATCAGATAGATCTTGGGTTTCCCAATCTGAAATCCAATCTCCTGAACTCAAATTCAAGTAAAAGCGGTTAGATATATTATCTTAAGGTGGTACGATACGATAATGGACACAATATATCTATGTAATAAATTGCTCACAAATGACCCTTAAAATATAAACTAATGGAGAAAAGTTCAGCACAAAACATAACGAAATTCATTTAGTAGTATCAAACTACGAATGTTCCCTTTTTTTCCACTTTGTGGCCCTCCCACCCCTCCCCCTCTTGCCCCATGACATATGTAGCCCATAAATGGCCATTTCATACTGATCAGTTTTAATGGTGTCCATATACACACGTTACGGAGTGATTCAGTTATGGGGTAGAGTCTCGTTCGGATGTACCCAAAGAGTTTCCGAAATTGGGCAAAACAATAGCCTTTGATAATACCTGAGTAATAAAACGTATCTACTCTGCGATTTTAGAAACGAAATCCCGCAGAGTGTACTACTTTAGGTACGCTAATGTGTTTTCGATCGATAACGTGATGATTAATTGATTCTCTCTGTCTGTAAATCCACGCTGTTTCCTATTTGTTCTCGTAACCCTCTCTGATATCCCATTTCTGCTAACAGTCAAAACCTCAGCCGCAAAGATTATTTTATCCTCGATTGCGACCGAATATAGTTGACTGATTGTATGAGACTTGCCTAGGTGGCTCCAAAAAAAAAATAATTCAGAATACACGCCTATTCGTGAATACTGTTGCATTGAAATTAATTTGCTAGCACAACCAGAGAAACCGGCTAGGATCGATATAGCTCCGACAATAATATCGATTGATGCACCTATGAGGCTGATGTAGTCGTAATTCCTTTCACACCTTGACCAAAAGTTGCTGCCTCAGCAAGACCGCAAATAGCATCTAGGACCAAACACGTGTGTTTATATTTCACGATATTTGCGGTTGTTTTGGCAATTTAATTGCAAAACTTTTCTTATGCTTCAGTTATTTTTTCACGTTAGTAAGACTGAGCGCCCATCACAGTTCTTCTATTAATAATGCAATCTCATAGTACTATTGTATGACAGGCAGACCCTTCTGTCCAGTTTTATCATCACGCTCAGGCGCAGTACGCACACTCACCTCTGACAAACTAACCCATTGTACTGGTACAACTGTCATAATTATAGAAAACATCAAACTCTGGAATGTTTACATTCCCTGCGATGTTGCTATCTACTTTTTTAGCACCCGTTTCACCTGCAAATACACCGATTACAAGTGCTTCCTTGTTTCTGTCGACCAGAGTTGCCTTTTGCTGCTAGTCAGCGTTAGCTTAAAATAATTAACAGGAAATGTAACTGAGATGGATACATCGGTGAATGCCACTTCATCGCTATAGAAACAAGTCCCGAGAGGTTTTACATCTGCTGCTGCAGTTAACGCTTGAGCGTTTTCACGTGCACGTGTGATGATATCAAGATTCCAAATGGAAATTTCTATTTGACCCTTAAAAAAATTATATGAGAGTTTATACGAGTATTTAGGAACACCACAATGAATTAGATAATTCTCGAGAAACTGAGCAAAATTATTATTGAAGTTAATATCCACTGCCAGCTGATTCAACACCACGCTGGTGGCAAATTCCGCAATTTCATCACCGTTTACAGATCCATACTTATATACGTTAGTAACAAAAATCTAATCTTTAAAAAACGCCAAAAAGATAGTTACGTACCCACTCGCATAAAAGTTGAGCATAAACGTTGAGCTTTTTGAACAGAATTCCATCTCCTATTACCAATGGTGCTTATAATGCAATGGTATAAGATGTGTCATAATTAGGCTCTTGTTGTGCGATACGTGGTACGTAATCAAAATCACCATGTCGCTTACAGATTATCCAGATTCCCATTCGGCTCCACGTACCTTTAGTTCCGTTTCTGATAAATAAGTATGATCCGGTCTAGCGTATCTTTAAGATGTAACGTTTGGGTCTATCAATGGTATCTTTACGAAGTTACTATGATTGGTGATCAGGTTATGCCAGCGATTTGTTGACCCACACGTCATTTTGTTGCTGTATTAGTATCATCAACATACCTCTCCACAAACTCAATCGGCACACCACTGTCTCTGATTCTACCGTTGTCAGTGACTAGAACCAGTTTGATTTTTTGCCTTTGAACCTGAAAACTACTCCTTGAATGCCCACCTTAGACGTTTAAAGTTTACCATTTTGATCTTCAGCAATCACAAGCTCTCCCAAATAGACAGTATCAAGAACACTAGTAAACTCAGAAATATAAGCTTTGGTGGCAAATCTGCACATCATATAATTTTAATAAATTTATTAACTATCATTTAATTTTATTAAGGGTCAGGTAGAAATTGCCATTTGGAACCTTGGTATCATCGCACGTGCACGTGTGAAAACGCTCAGGCGTTAACACCCTGTCGTCTGGAGAAGTAACGTCCGTAAATGTTAATAGACAATGCTTTTAATGTGAAATCAATAAGTTCTTGCCGAGCTGATGAACGCATGTAATGCTTCAATAATAAGATGACCGCATATGGGACATATGGGACCATCCAACCGTGTTTGTACTGGTAAATTTGAATCAAATGGCTTTCGTCCACCAATGCCCTGGGAGAAACAAGTAACAACTTAACTGGCGGTGGAAGCCCATACGAATCAAAATGCAAACTACTTTGCGGTGTTACCACGTATGCGACCCAGTGAGTACCAGGGCCTGTTGATGAATCCGGATTGACTATTCCAGTTTGGTGTGTGCGTTGCACTATCGATGTAAGTTCATCTCGAATAAAATCACAACCAAAATGTTTGACTTTGCCATCGCTAGTAAGTCAAGATTGGTCTATGCACGGCTCAACGACGTGATCTTCTTCGACCGGGTAATCGAAGACCTCTGCCCGAGAATATTCAACAGCTCGTGATTGAAAATCGAATGCTTCATCCATTGTTATGCAGCATCCAACTGGTTCTTCGAGGCCATTTCTGATGCAATTTTGAGAGCCTCAGCTTTTGTAACCGCCGGAGCCATTGCTGCAAACAAAACTGAAATGGCTACAAGGAATTGACATATACTACGTTTTTTCGTTTGTGTCACCTCTTACTTTTAACATTTGACCCCATTCAACGATCTGTGTCTGTGTCAACCACGCGGGGACATTTAGCTTGATTTATTTTGCTTGAGACAGTTTAAGTGTGACCCCAAAATTGTGTGTCTTATTATAGCAAGTTGATTTTTCGTAAAACTGACCATCTCTTCGTCATATGACATAATTACCTTACATTGGAAAACGCTAAATTGTGAATTCTACACAGATGTATGGATGACCCTCATTCGATCACCTCGACCATCCGACAACAGAGTCTTGT
Organism: Sinohyriopsis cumingii; assembly: GCA_028554795.2. NCBI lineage: Eukaryota > Metazoa > Mollusca > Bivalvia > Unionida > Unionidae > Sinohyriopsis > Sinohyriopsis cumingii. Next base: position 109,466,879 of record CM068831.1, on the reverse strand, counting down.
CAGAAAGTACCACAGCATAACATCGGTAATTAGCACCAGCAAACGTGAACACGTGGATGAAAATACATGTTGACAATGGACTGTCTGAACAACGCCATGTGTTCCAATGAAAAGTAATAAATTTGGTACAACATAAATAAATCTTGCTGGCAAATTTACAGACCAGTGTCAACATTTTGATGTCGGTCCATGTACGACCACAGATTGTGATATGCACGTGCAATATGAGATGTAGCTTTTGCATATTCCAGCCGAATATCCTCAGAGGTTCATGATGACCGTTTAACCGCAGGGACACTTCAGCCAATCCTAAGGTGTCAAATACCCGTTTGCTATGCTCTTGACTATTGTCTCGAATTATCTTTTGAAACGCCTTAGACACGTTTTTGTGCAATAAGACAATGCTGGGTACCTATTTGCCAAGTACACTATCCTGCAATAGCAATTGTTGGGTGTGTATTATGTGCGAAGACCGACAGCGTAGAAGTAATTTCCTAATGCATAAACGATAACAAACTGATTTTATAGAAAGTGAAGGGGATAATAGTTCTGCAAAATTAGCGTTGACAACTTTAACAGCAGCACCTGCTACGCGCCAACTGCATCGTCGGAGTTATTCTTACGAAACAAGATGATAGTGTGTTTGACTCCAAATATAACCATCCAAGCATGTTTACGAAAACCAAAGATGTGACTGAGAGAAATCGCGCACGAAAACCTCAGTGAATCACCAATTAGCTATGATAGACACTGTGCAAATCCAAAGTTGAAATTAGGATTAGGAAATGGTAAATGTTCTACAGCTGTATTAGCATTACCTGCAAAATTTTAAACTCGTTTATATATTGTTGGGGCAGTGGTTCTCGTGTAATTATCGCTATATCTGGAAAGCACAATATTTGTCGCGGCAACATCGACGTTGTCCAAATAGATTCGATTCTCTTTTCGTCAATGGAATAACGTGCACTGTTGAACAATGCCATGATACAGTTATTAATAAATACCACTTGGGTATTGGCGGTGTAATTAAAATAGTCGGCCTGTACCAGGTTTCCCTAAATTTTCAAAACTACCTCACATGGAAGGAGAAACCTAGATTTGTGTTGTACTTGCATTTATATTGTTAATCGACTGAGATCCCTGGCTTTATGAGTAATACTGAAACTATCCTTTGCTTCGATCCACTAACAAAGGCGTTTCCATGTCACATGCCGGATCAAATGCCTTTTTAAGCTGAGTCTTCGCACAAACAGATCGCCAAATTCGTACCACGTGTGATCGGAGAAACCAAGTCCAACATCAGCATGTTCAAGTGATCAATGATTACTTTTGGTAGATTTGCGTAACGTTGAGTCCAATAGAATGAAATATTTTTGCGAGATTAACTTAATTTTCAATCATCACATTATTTGTTTGTCTACTGTTATGATTTTTAATTTTAATTAGTGTCACCAAGTGCAATCTTGTTTCATACCTCCTTTGAGGACACATCATGTGATTTGTTCTCCCAGTGTTGGATTAATCTCATTCTTGCCATGGGTCAGATTCACATCGGCCCCTTTGATACCTTATAAGCAATGTCACGTCGGTAGCAAGCAGTATCAACGCGATTGCACATAATCCAAAATATGCTAGCCCGCGTAGGTTTTGGAAAGGTGAAACCGCAGTGGAACAGTGAGCCAGTACAGGGAATGTCTCTCATGTGATTGCTCGAGTAAGCGTGTCCACGCAAGCGCTGTGTCAAATTTATTTAAGAGTACAAAGAAAGGCATCACGGGGATGGTTCTATGCTCAAACACCAAAATGAGGCTGATTTGTTATTTATTCCACTCGATCGTTTCCGTGATAAACAAATACGTGTCATTGATTGTTGATATGGACAGCAGATACAAAGAAGTGGAGCCGTTGACATCAAACGATTTTGTCAATATCGCAGATACACACTAACGTATTTATGCATTCGACCTACTCACATGCTAACGTTTGTTACAAGTGGATCGTGGCAAAGAATTTCAAGGATGTGAGGTTGTGATGCCGGCCAAACACGATGTGCAAGTACGTGTTGGACACGTCAGTCAGCATCAAGACCAAACTAATGTGTAACGATTTAATCGTACTCTTGCAGAATGGCTATTCGGTCTTCATTAAGCACATAAATTGCTGATGAGGCCAGAACGGTATCAGGTTTCGTTAGCACTACTTCCATTAATCATAGCAGCCTTGAACAATTAAGTCACATGCACAATAGGATTAAAACCAGTTAGTGCTAGTCGACAAAAATCAGTGTTACTCTGAAAATGATTTTCAGCCAGCACCGCTACAAGTTCTCGGACACAAGTTTGTTCGGTGTTTTTGAGTACCTGGAGAGTTAAAAAGTGAGCAACAACGTCGCGCTACTAACCCGTATGATTCGCCGAGTTATTTACTTTCCCGGAACGGATTGATACTTCAAGACAACGAACACGTTACCATTTGGTTTTGTCACCTGGTGGAACAAAGCCTCCCAGGGGATCAATTGTGCCAGAGGAATGAGAGATCATAGCCAGTTATCTTTCCAACAGATGGCGCCACAGAAAATCCTGGTCCCGTTATTTGGTTGTCCTCTGAGTTTATCATTAGCCAGAACAATATATTTGTTGATCAATCGAGCGGTACATAATTTTCAAAACTTCAACAATACATGTATCACTGAAAACAAATATTGGTATTTTTTTTCCATTTTTCGGTGTATTATAATATATACTATACTACAAGACACTTAAAGTGCCATTTGTCTTCTTTTTCAGTGTAAATGAAATAGTATTTCTTACTGCTTTTGAGCTCCTTATGTTCATACCTTTAGTGCCAACCTACTATATATATATATATATAATCTTAATGCTAGTAACTTCATTTTTTATCCGATGCTTAGTGGCGCTTTAAATAGAAACCTCCTGACTGGTGTGGCTTAACGGAAATCTATCTAACAATAGTTACAAATGGCATGCTGCAATTTACAGTTAAGTACATGGAAGAAAGAACTTGATAAGTAAATACAAAATGAACAACTTGTTGTCTTATTATTTTTATTCTCTGATTACAATTATTTATGCAAAAGAACTGCGAGAACAGTTTCGTATTTAAACCTTAAACGAAAAGACAGTAATTGCCTTATTTTTCAACAAAAGTGAAATTCATGGCCACAAAGAGGTAGGTAGTCTTGGTATGAATTTATATCAATCACGTCAATGAAAGGGTCCGGACTTACACAAATATATGATTAAAAATGAAGAGGTGTGTGTGTGTGTGGTAATCAGAAACTATTCCCTTTTAAATTATTTCATTATATGTTCCTTTTGCGACAAAACCCAACGTAATGTTCTAAATCTTATTGCAAATGTCACTGCAAAACAGAGTTTAACACACCAAGAATAATACAACTTTATATATATCATGATAGTTCTCTCCTTGTGTCCCTTCCAAAAAATATTTTAGGTATATGTTGTCTGCATAATATAAAATTAGAACGTTTCGCTTCTAGCCAATCGGACATATATCATTGAACACACGCTCACACATAAAACACATATGGACGTCTCTCTCTCTTTCTCTGTGCCGAGTATGGGCTTAATATCAAATTAAACCCATTTTAAATAAGAAGCATAGCTGTCTTAATAAAGATAATAATACTGTTTTAACCGAAAGTTTTTTTCTGGAAGAGAACAGCACTAACATTGCAAACTTTATTGACTTATACGACTTATAAAAATACTTGTCTAGGACGACATCTTTAAAAAATTATTGTCGTAGACCTTCGACTTGAGAATGAAAAGAATATGTACAGTTGCATATAATGCAGATATCATATTACCCTAATAATACATCAAATATATGTTTAACGTAAAATTATTCAACGAGAATCTTGCATATTTCCGAGCTAAACACCTAAAATCGTTTCTAAGGAAGTTTAAAACTTTTACTAAATTACCCCACCAAGTGACTTTCTAAAGACTTATCAAGAATAAATTGCTGAATCGTCCATGAATTGTAAGATTTTAGGGATATGAATCTGTTGAAAAATAATATTAGAAAATAACCATAAAGGTAATTATGTCAAAAAGATTATTTTAGTTTTATGCAAATACGAGAAAATACGATTTTCCATCTGCGAATACAATATTCTCATCATGCTTAATATTTGCTTTCCTATCGATTAACTCCTTTTCTCGCAAAGATAACGTAGCCTTGTCTTTTTTAACTCCTCTTTCACCGACATTAACGTCCATGATTCATACGAGTGAGACATTTTAGTAAAGCAAAATGAACATGCTATATATTTATTGCTTGCTTATTAAGCAGGAAATATACCAGAAATGGTCTTGGACCGCTTTGTTCCGTGTTGCTACCTATCGGTTTAAAGGGAAAGAAACTGGCTAAGATCCCTCATTTCACGTAATTCCAGAAGACACGGAGATGCCATCAGGATTTGTGTTGACACATCATAACCAGTATCAATCGTAATTTAGCTCGCAATAACACGATGACCAAATGAGTAAGTGCTAATTCCATCGAGAAGTATCCATCGCTTGGTACCCAGCGGGGTCAAACTCACTCTAGTGCTTCGGTAAACGCTCATATAATGGTTCTTGGATTATGTCCTATTTGCGATGTGTGCAAATTCACGAAGACATTCCAGGTACAGTTTGTGTTTGAGATCTTTATGCACAATCACCTTTGGAACACCTTTGGCTTTTCTCATTTTTTTTGGGGGGTGGGGGTGGGGCAAAGCTCTGCGGTCTAACTACAACCGAGTACATTTTGGGTCGAAGTCTTCTCATATACTTTTCAATCAGTTTATCCGAGTATTCGTCTTTGAACTTGCCAACCATTTTTTTTTTTGGTGGCGCTAAACAACGGATTTCTGTCGGACAATTGCTGGTATCAGCTCATTCACCAAGTTTGCCTGTACCATATTGGCGTACATATCATTGTAATGATATTCATCTTTTGTGAGTCAGCGGCGGTGAACAGCATCTTGGATCGAACCTGATAAAGCGATTTGATCTTATTATAGTAAAACTAGTATATGAGCATCTTCGACAAGTCGATCACCGTCGTACCAACATTGGTTGGTTTTGTCAGCTTGAGATTTTTTTTTTTTTACTGTCAACGGCAACAAGTCCACCATCTATGATTTTTCTGAGCCATCGAAGCCTGTCTTGCTCACTATTATTACGAACAAGATCAATTCGAATTCGTTTCGCAGTTTCGCCATGGTTTTTGTCAACATGGATTTGAACATGAGCTTGTAAAAGTCCTTTCAAAAATCAGTAGTGACCTTTATGCGTAGGTCCGTATTTATCTGAACATACGGAGACATCCATCCTGGCGAAATGCAAACACTGGATTGATCTTGGTCAAACGTATGCCCAATCACAAGAACAACTGCAAATTTAGCACTTGCAGTACATACTTGTGTTTGGTCCGAAGTTATTGGTATTGATATAATTGTTGGGGTCGGCAGGGTTATACCCGACCACGTTTGGGTTGTTAGCACGAGCGTATCTGTGAGTTGACATCGATATTCCGCCACGAATTGATCGCTTGATAAGCAGATGATGATCAATGTCAGTGAGCAATTCCATGTCAATGTTATTTTTGGACTACAATGTATCCCAGCCCGTACCAGGTGACGAAAAGTATTGGGCGGCATCGAGCTTTTACACGTGTGTGGCAGTGTCACGATATTTGTCAAACACATCAGCGAGCAACAACACACCAGTGCATAGATAAAGATCGCGAGTCACCCAGTGTTTTGCACTAGGTTGCCGACCAAAGTTTCTTTACATGTTCATAGCCCTCGGCGGGAATACCTTCACGTGACAACGATGAATGACACACTTCAATCGGTGGCAACTTAGGTTCAGCATATTTCTTCCAACAATAACAATATTTAACAAAACTAATGGTTTATATTGTATTTAGATCTTAAATGTAACAAAGTATTGATTTCAAAGATGTTAATACTGTATTAAAATCGTAAGTATAAAAAATACTGGCAACACTGACGGTTTATATTTGATATAATTCTTAAGTGTAATAAAATATTAATAACACAGACGGTTTATACTGCATTTAAATCAAAAGTGGTATACGGTGTTTGAAAGTGACCACGACTTCGCAATACCTTCTTGGTGTGTCAGATTAGCTCTCTCTCTCTCTCTCTCTCTCTCTCTCTCTCTCGATTCTTAACGTAGCTTTAACAATTTGAGTTATATCTCCACGATGTATGCAGTTTGGCAGTTTATAATGATGTCTAACATCCATTCACATTATCCTGACACCAGGCTGATTAGTCGTAACATTAACCTTTTAAAGCTGAGGCGGCTGTAAGTACCATTTTTAAAAGTCTATGATATGGCTCGGTCGGGGCTCTAACCCGCGACCTCTTGCATACGAGGCGGACTTTCTAACCACTAGTACCCCGGAGAGATCAAATCAGATCTAAAAAAAAATTATTGTGTTGTTAATGTAATTAAAATACTATTTGCAAGATCTGCTATCTGAAGAATATATTGCGGACGTGTATTTTTACTTTCATCATCTTGAACATGCATACAAATACTTGTTTTGATCACATTTAGATATCTTGATAGTGCGACCTCAGCTCTTACAATAGTGTTAGCTGAAATATTTTAAAGAGAATATTTATATTTAATGCTAAGTGTATTCCTATTTTAACACATGAAACGAAATTGTCGTTGATTTACTAATAAAATATTGCTGCAATGGCTTAAAAATTAAAACTTCATTTGCATATTAGTAAAAATAGTATGTCTTTGACAAGCTGCTCTAATGTGGAGAAGTCTAATTACAACATCCATCTTATCCATCCATCCGTTCATTCGTCCATCCACACTTCCATTCATTTATACATCTTTCCAAAAATAAATACATCAATACATGGCATTTTCTGAAAATTTAGTCAGGTCATCTACATGCAAATAGTAATATAATTACTAAATTTCAGTTTTCGACTTAAAGCGCTTCTTGCAACAATTCTAATTCCAAACGTTGTTAAAATGTATACAAATTAAAAGACTGTTGTATTATTAGGCAAATGATATTTTTAAATTGCTCTTTTTCCAAAATTAAGAATATATATCAGATTTAGCTTATTACCTTAACTTAATCCTGGTTTTGAGAGAACCTATGAAGTGTGCATGTGCATGATTATATATGAGAGAGAGGGAGAATTTTGAGACGATCTCCGATCAAAGGAAATGGACTCACTTCACGTCACGCCGTATAAAATGCATTTTTATTCCAAGGGTTAACGAGGTAATAAAAATGAGGGAGTGTCAGAGCAGAAACGAATTTATTTGTCAGATTTTGGTCTTAAAGTGCAAACGATTTAAACAAAAGTTAAATAAAGACCCACTAAATACTTTTATCTTAGTATTGTAATTAATGTCGCATAAGTTCTGAAGGTTGTATAGATGACGCAAAGGAATACATAGAAGTTATATTTACCTTTTGCCTTCCAATATACAATATTGGACTCTGCTGGTTTGTCTTTGGAAATGACAGCCCGAGAACCTTCAAAGAAAATAAAAATTTATACCAATAGTGGTGTGATTAAGTAAGCATTTATGTCGATATATAAACAACAATGGCTGACCGTTTCCTTCAAAAAGTAAGATAAATTTTGTATATTCATCGACTTGTAACTCAATTATCTCTCGCTCTCTCTCTCTCTCTCTCTCTCTCTCTCTCTCACGCACACACACACACACACACACACACTCTCTTCTTTAATCAGACAAAATACCGAAAATTTCATTCACTACGGTGAATATGTAAAGGCATTTTTAGCCAAATTTCTTTCTCGTCATTGTATTGTTATTGTTATTCTTATCGTCTTCGTTAGCTTGTCGCCGTCCTTTTTAAGTACCTTGCACGTGCCCTATTACATTTTACGGAATAATTACAAACCTTCTATACGCAAGAGTAAGTTAGGCAAGAATAAGTAAACCTTCTATACGCAAGAGTAAGTTACGCAAAGTTTTTTTCTTCTGATATGTACGAAATTTTCCTACGGATATTTTTGTGAAACACGCTTGCATAATAAAGTTCGATTTTATGAAGCTTCAAACTTGAAAACCTTATGTGCGCAAACTTATACTGCTTCGTGAAATGGGGAACATAACGGGGGTTTTACAAACAAAATCCAGAAGGTCTAAAATATATTTGATTTATTCTAGTAAAGTATCGGTTGAATCTGACATTAAATGGCTTAAGGAAAGACCTTGATAGTTCAATGCGCTGAATCAAACGCTACATTTTTAAAAGTAAAGGTAAACTTTACTGTAAGAAATAAAAATTGTAGTATAACATGTGACATTCAGATGTATGCACTTTGCTTTGGATCTTCTTATCATAATAGAATATGAACCATAAGGAATATATACTGTTAAACAGTGAACAACATCGTTCTCATATGCATCCTATATATCGTATATATTTAAACTGGAAGATAGCAGTAAGTTATTAGATTAAGACCGTTCTATATGTAAAAAAAAACAAAAAACAATTATACTATGATAGCCCTGAGCTGAATGTATTTATCAGACAAATCTCTAAAAGAAGAATATATGGATTCACTATGGTAAACAAAACTAAGACATTGATAGCTATATTTATTGTGTATTTTTTAACCGTCTCTTGTTTGTTGTTCATTTCTGCAGTAGAAGGTTTCTTCTAGTTTTGTATTGAATGACGAATGGGCGTTCTATCTTTTGCGATTGTCGGAAAAGAGACTGAATCTTTTAATTCGTTCCAACAATGCGCATGAAAATCTCGCCTTGATATGTCTGAAGTAAAACGTGCAGCTCGTACAATTATTTGTCTTCTTCATGTATGATAAAATGTTACAAGAGGACTAAGTGGATCAATAATAGCATACAAAATAATATATGGATCATGAAGATGACGGGCTCACATTAGCATTGACTAAAATCCCATGCTTATCTGGTGGTAACCCTGGAATCTAGGATGTCGTATGCCGATAAAGATAAACTACTGATACATTATTGCATAATTATCTTCAGTGGAAGCCCTTCAATCTAGTCTGTATTACACAAATAAGGAAACGATATTGGAACATAATGCATACTTTTGTCTGATGGAAGCATTACAATCGTTGTTATACTTTCGTACCTTTTTTATTGTCAAAGTCTAGTATGTACGTTGTAAAACTCGATTACGGGGCTTTCTTTTTAAACATTATTGAAAATTTTGCAACTTTTAAAATATTATAATATCCTAATGTGTTTATTACATAAAATAGATATGATTGAATTTTTTTAAAGCTACGTTAAAAATCCAAATCACACACACATATTACATAAAACTGCACTTAATGTTACCATGGTTAAACACTAACATAAAAATAACCATAGTATTAAAACAAATCTTGGGTATGTGCCATTTGCATTTACGTCTCCATTTATAGCTTTGTTAGATATTAGTTGTTTTATTAGGGGAAGACGGTGCTGAGTAAATATTTCTCAGCGCGAATAATTAGTCAATTTCAAGGAACAGACGTCATAGTGTATAGTATTCATGAGATTTTATGATGGCATGGATTAGTCTGAGATGGGGTCAGACCAGCAAAAATTGGCATGAGCCAGTCAGTTCCTATCTTAACTTAGAGGTGTTGATTGATTGTGCCTTTCATTGTGAAATTATCGTGACAGGGACTAATTCTGTGTGGCATGGAATAATTGGAAAGGGTTAATTCCTTTATTTTAAGATGCCTTTTATTGGCGTTGTGGAAACAGTGATGTGGAGGTACACACGTGAAATATGTCTTAGAGTTGTGTTTTAACTGACACGAAGATGGAATTGGAAAATAGTTCCCTGCATTGTGTGTTTGAGCTGGGTTTTATCTTTCATGGTGTGAAGTTCTGCAATTGCGAGGTTGTAATATCTGTGGTCGTTGATCGATAAGAGAAAAAATATTTGAAATCTTGGCGCGTCATGGAATCTTCCAGCTGACATCGACTGTTGTCCAGAATTCCTTGGAAATAGAGAAAAACAAGGGACTTCCAGCCCAAACTCACGCCGGTGTTTGATTCGCTCGGTAGAGAGACCCTTGCATGTAACAGAATTCTCCTGCAAAATACAGAAAAGACATTATTTTAAACTTGACCTTAATTAATAGGATTACAGTTGAAAAGCAAAATGATAAGTGTACAAAAAATGTTGAAATTATGAGAAACTTAAGACCTTCCTTTGAACGATTCAATCATCTTTCTGATGTGATAAACGAAGATTTGCTTAGAAGCATACACATTCATGATGTACATGAATATAAGGTGATATAACGAAAGGGCATAATATCCTATTCTTTTTCATGCAAGCATCCATATTATGTGCCATAAAAATTTCACAAAGCCAAAAGCAATACATTGCACAGAAACCTATAAGATTATTTGTTTCATTAGATTTTGTAGCTTTGAGTAATGCAAAAGTCTAATTACTTTGAGGTTTCTGCATTTTACAAATACAAAGATTTTGGAATCGATATCTAAGGCGGCAAAAATTTGATGACGGTGATATTATTTCAGATCTGTCAAAAGTACACCAAGAACATTGATATTACTCTGCACAAACAGTGTCATGAGGGCTGCTTCAATGAAACTGTCCAAAAGCTAAACTATTTTCAACAAAGCAAAATAACTCAATGTATAGCTAAACGAGTTCGACTTAAAAATCACTTGGGTTTTGTCACCACAATAAAATAAAATATAATTGACATAACCAGAATTTCTGTTTTATACTTATGATAATGCCCACTTCTAGGGAACGGAATATGACATTTCACTTCATGTCATGTGGAACAATACAAAGCAACAGTATGCAAGAAACGTTCAAATATTCACCCAACATCAGTAAAGATTACATGATATAGAATGCGTTACCCATTTAATTTTACTTCGGATAGGACATTTAAACGTATAAAACTTAAGATGCTAAATATTATTCTTCATTTGTTATGTCTTTCAGTCATGTTTAGACTTCAAGGTGTTTGGTATCATCCATTTCCGTGAGAAAAGAGCTTCGTTGAGAAATATGACACACAGTGGCGAGAATTAAAACATGAACAAAATATCTTGATGCTAGTTAAAATCTGAAACATTTCTTGCAGTCTGAAAAATTTCAAAACAGTAATCAGGTTTTATATATTCATATATTTTATGAGGCGGTCACTTTTCAGATGAATCTCAAAAAGGGGTTAGAATGGGTCTGTTATTTGAAACAGAGTGGAAAGCGCAGCTACTAAGATAGAGATTGTCTTGTAGCTTAATTAAACTTCTTTGATGTAATCAATAGGCGAAACCGTTTAAAAACACATCTGAAGAGTTTAAAGCAACCTGTCAGTTGTCCCACAAACGGACAAGTCTGGCGGGGTCATTTGTTTGTGAGATTTCAGAACTGAAAGCCGACAAAAGAAAGCTATCGCTAATCTTGGTTCATGAGCTATGGACTAGTCTCTCCAACTGAGGTGCTTCTTGATCCCAGGGATCATAAAATCTACTTTTTCAGACATAGAATTTCCGACATATCTGATGTATAGTAGAGACGGAGTTTTAAAGATCCTTCTTATATGTATCTTAAAATAATATGAACTGAAAATGGAACAGTTTACACTTATTTTTGAAGAATTGAAAGTAGTGTCGTGGCTCTCACCATTTAAAGAGCAATACTCTGTAATCATCAGCCTGCCAATGTAAATAAGAGATTTGCTTCATACCGATGTGACGTTGAATCCTTGGGCAGATATTTAGACAAACAGATGCATTTTAATGGTGCTTTGTTGTAAAATGAGATTAATTATTACACTCCGTGGGTACAACATATGACACATTTTAAATCACAATATAATGGTTGTGTCACGAGGTATAATATACTTTCACATAGGTTTCTCGTTTACTAAACAGGTTAAAATGTTTTGTTTCAAACAACCGTTACATTTTGAAGAAAGAAAACAGTAGTGTTGGCTTCGTGACGGACAAAAGCTGAACTTTAAGTTTACAAATGACACAAGGTAGAATGATTTTGTGTTGAAGTTATAAAACGATACATTTTTAAATATATGTGCCTTAAGTTTACAGTAATCGTTAACTTGAGTCATTTATAAATTTTCAAAATGAGTAAGTCTGAAATTCTATTGTAAAATATTCCTTGAATATGTATGGTATGTTAAAGTTATAATGGTTTGACATGATAATATTTATCCAGTTTGTTCTATGATTATATTATTCTATGAAACACGGCCTGGTTACTCATAGCCAGCTATTTCAAGGGATGTAACACTGTTTAACAATGGTTCAAGGAAATAGGTTACTTCTTTTTATCTCTCTTATTTCTCGCAGTAATCCAGAATGGCAGGCATAAATTCTTTCAGTCATGGTATGTGTTGTGGTGCATAGTACCGTATGTATACACTCCTTCACAGTTTATGGTGCTGTAGTGATTTAGAATTTCATCGAAGTAGGGTTTATGCCAGAACACAATAGAACAGAATTGGACTTTGTGCAGTAAAGGCTTCTGCATTTCTTCGAGCTGATAAAGCAGGAAAAGGTGTCTAGGCCAGATATCACCTTTTCGTCGGAGTGCTCTTCGGAGCGTTGACCATTCAGCATATATATATATATATATATATATATATATATATATATATATATATATATATATATATATATATATATATATATATATATATATATATATATATCTGTGTGTGTGTGTGTGTGTTTCATAAAATAATTAGTTCTTAGAAATAAATGCTTTTCGAATTACACTTAATCATTTAACAAAGTCATGAGTGCCTCAGGCGTCGCCATCACAATACAATTCAAATATGCACTTTAGTATAGTATCAAGTAAAATGTAGATTTATGTTTTCAAGGACCATTACAAAATGGAGGTTGTCCTCACAAATGAAATTTAAATTTAAAGAGTAATAAAGACTTGCAATATACCCCACATATAACCACCATGATACTATGCTCCAGACAAAAGTACCTTACACATAAAAATGAATTATGAGTATGTGCTTTAAACGTCATTCAAAAAAAATCTAACCACAAGTACTAATGGTTTGAAAATATTAGCCTATCCTTTTAATATCCTGCACCTACAGAACAGACGTCGACCCAGGAATCATAATTCAAACTCTGTCACACATGATACGTCTTCATGTTATGTCTGCGTACTGTTTCGGTGAAAATACTGAAAATGTCACCTTAATTCAATGTATACAAAATTCGTTTAGCTTTCACCCCCGCCTTTGGGCTCCGAAATGGGTGGGATCCTGAACTACGACTCCTTTGCACACATTTACCCCATGAGTAACATAACTCCACACGTGGCTAGCAAGTTATGGTGAAATATTGCCTGGTGGTCTACGAGAGATTGAGTAACAGACAATTAGATGGATGAACGGACAGGCAGAAAAGGATTTCACAATATTGCTGTCACTTTTCAGAAAGCGTGGGGATCAATATACATTAATATCATATAGTTGTTAAACTTTACATATAGTGTGTGCAGTTTGATAATTTTGACATGTCGAGATGTTAAATAACATTTTATATGAATCTGATTGGTTCTAATAAGATGATGAAATTATTGCTCAGTATTCTCTTTACTGAATGCCTGCAAATATGGTTAATTTTCCTGACCCCGCCATTAGAACATTTTTTTGCAATTACTAACAACATTTTGGGGACCATTTTTCAAGTTGATTTCCCATGGGGAACTGGGGGAATAAAAAGGTTACATCTGCCGGAATATGACTAATCCTCACGCCGTGGCTGCTTACAAACAAAATTAAGGGTATCGGTCAATGAATAGATGGCTGGTGTGGAGGTGACCTGTAACATGGAACCCCACCTTATGACAAGCAAATGTTACCTGAGAGGAGTAAATAAATTCACCACTGTTCAAAGAAGAATGTGGACATATGCCGATCTCCCAACTAACAAAATCTACTGTTAAATGTTACTGGTTATAGAACTGTGCGTTATTAGTTCAGCTAATGTTTGGAACTATTTTACCCACACCAAATGAAAGGTTCAACGTCTAAAAGAATTTATTTATTCTTCTTTTTCTCTAAACTATTTACATTCAAATAAAAACTATGATAAATGTAATCTCAAGTGGATAATGATTTAATGTTAAATTTATAAACCTCGTTGAATGAAGTTCAGATTTTACTCGCCAGGGCTAGCAAATGAAGGATATAATTTTACCCATTTCATAAATTAAATATTAAAACATTACCCTTTTGAGATCCTCTATATCTATTCTTTTAGTTATGTCGAGTTAAAAGTAATAGAGAATAAATAGCAAATAGTGAATAGTCAAAAGTAATAGAGCAGCAGGGAGGGCGAAAAGCTTCTAATTGATTCACTCATATTTCGTCAAATTAAGTCTTCCTACAAAAACACAAAAATCGTTAAAAAATAGTGCGTATCCAGCCTAAAACAACTTTGTTTACCCTTATCGCTGGTATGTTTCTTTTTTGTCGCGTCGAAGGAAAAATGCGCGACTGTCAGTGACAATTTGGAGGTATGCCCTCCCTGCTTCTATTATCCAAAAATAGTATCTAACCCGACTCGATACCGTGTTCGAGGATCATGTAAATTTATTGTTATAAATCCGTGCGGGGTTGATTGGGCATGACTAAATAAATTTCTAAACTTATTTATATCCATATCGCGACTGCACCAAGTCTGATGTATATTTCGTAACATGTGTGTATCAACACCGTTAAACACTGCAAGAATATTACAGTTATCCCTGATCACTTTAGGAATCTGTGTATATCGCTGGGTTACATAAATCACATATGTTTTTGTGCTTACCTCTGCAAAATATCCTGGCAGCATTTGATTGTTTATCCAACATCACATCATCATACACGACCAAATTATTAATGAATCCATCAATATCATCAATACTTGGCGCTTCATTAATGTCAGTTATAACTTCAACAACATCATCACTGTTTTCATTTAATGATTTTGTACTTTCATTAAAATCTTTTAACACTTCGTAGCATCGTTGATCGTCCACAGATGGAGCTACCAAATACAACTTGTCCCACTTCATCCACTTCATTATTAAATTAAGTAACAACTGTGTCTTATCACTCCCAGATGGTCCAATTTTAATCATACGAACAGAATTTGGTAGCGCTGCGTGATGCTTAACTGGTTCTCGTTTCCTTGTTGCATAAAAGTCAGTGATTTCCATTAGAATAATATAAAATAAATATGGATTTATATTGTGTAAAATGCAGGGCGCGCACGCCAACAAGTGATCTAACAACCATTACAACAAAAAATAATAGATCCGCGGTTTCGGGCAAGTGTGAGCGATGCGGTACAAAAAAGTTCAAATTTATCTCCAGTGGTAAGTCAGCGCCAAAGCCAAAGTCAAAGCCAGCGTCAAGTAAAAAAAAAAACGAGGAGGTGATATTGCCACCAAGTTAGAAAAATTACCAGGGGCTCCGTGGGCTAAATACCCAGGAGAAAAACATCCCCCAGGATATAATTATTGTGGTCCTGGAACCAGAATTGATATCAGACTTGATGATCAAGATCAACCAAACCCAGGTGAGTATCCGATAAACGATATTGATAAAGCGTGTCATGCGCATGATGTAGCTTATAAAAGTAAAAATCTACAAGATAGGCATCTCGCGGATGTGAAATTAATTCACGCGCTAAATTCCATCACTGATAAATCTTTCAAGGAGAGGTTAGCTAGTTGGTTAATAAAATCCGTGATGAAATCTAAGCTTGCATTAGGTGCTGGTAATTAATTATAATGGAGTCAATGTATTATTCCCCAAGAGGATACTGGAGGGGTAGCGCAGCAATTAGTAAACTTGCCAGTGCAGCAAAAGTCACACGTGATACTGCAGCAGATTGGTTATCCAAACAGGCAATACGGCAAATTTATCTACCGCGTCCTAAGAAAATTAATTTTGCACATTTTAATGTTAGTGTGCCAAATGAAGTTCATCAAGCTGATATATTATTTCTACTACATGATACCGTTCGTCGTCGAACATATAAATACACGTTAACTGTAGTTGATGTTGCAAGTAAATACAAAGATGCAGAACCGTTAACGACTAAAACAGCATCTGAGGTTGCTTGTGCTTTTGAACGAATTTATCAATAAGGACCTCGACAATGGCCAAATCTATTACAAGTTGATCCTGGCAAAGAATTTCAGGGTTCAGTATCATCGCGAATGAAACAACATAATGTCAACATTAGACGAGGACATACCGAGATTCATCGTGTTCAGGAAATTGTTGAGCGATTTAATCGAACACTTGCTGAGCGGTTATTTGGATATCAGTACGCGAAGGAATTCATTCAGGACAAGAGATCGCGCGAATGGGTTGCAAGATTACCAAGCGTGATAACTGCATTAAATAATGAAATAACTCGAACAACCAACATGAAACCTATTAATGCATTTACCAAAAAACATATACCACAACGAAGTGATTTTTCAACACAACCAATATTGGGTGATGTCACTGTGAGATATTTATATGAACCAGGTGAACTTGAAGGTGGTAAAAAAAGAGCAACTGATCCTATCTGGAGTATTACCACACACAAGATATCTAACATAATTAGATCCACTGGTAGACCAGCAATCTATAGACTGGATTCAACTGCTCCTCAGCGTGGATTCACACGTGAACAATTACAAGTAATTCCCGAGGACACACAATTACCACCAAATCACTTAACTAGCACCCCGACGTCGATTACATTCAAGGCATGTCAACATTACATTTTCTCGTGCATGACCGCGACTACTATCTTTTCTATCAACGGTGAATTGTCTTGGATTATTACTCGAATACTGCCACAACATTATACAATTACAGCTCGCACAGTGATTATTCTGTTGTTGTTTCAGTGTAATGATAAATTCAACATCGAGATCAAAGTTGCGATTATTTTTTTTTGTTACTTTGTTTGTAACCGGCGAGTTTTTTTCTTATTATATCGATCTGACATTTATCGTTGTCATCAGCCATTGACTCATCCAAGACAATTCTTCGCAGCTGGGAAAATCTTCTGACTCTGGACACTGCTAAGTAAACTAAGTTTGACCACTCGATTCGATCATCAACGATCCAAACAACTGTATCAGCAGTAGTCAGTCCTTGAGATGAATGAATCGTCATTGCGTATCCTAGCGTCCACGGTGATTTATCAGCGCGCAGTGCATCTTCAACAACATTGACATCAACTGTGACAATATCATTTAATACTAAATTCTGTTTCCCTGACTGTTCTGGTATATCGACGTCAATATTTTGCAGTCGTGTATCAGCTGGTCTATAAAACAACGGCACTGGCAACATTGGAAACTTCTCCCGTTGTAAATGAAATAACTGCTGTTGAAGTGTGTCTCCGACTCTCTTTCTACTTGGCACTATCAAATCGTTTGGTCTCCACGTTTTCCAAAAGTCGCTCATTGAAGTCTCTGAAATTATTTTACGCATAATTTCACATTGAATTTTATTCGGTTGTAATCTGATTAATGTTTTAAATTCCTTCAACGTTGCATCAAGAGATCTATAATCATCAGACACTTCTTCATAATAATCAACAAAATCTTTTAACCACAAATGCGGAGATGGACCAACAAAAGGTGGTGGCTGACCGTGATCGCCGCACATAACGACTGCAGTATTTTTTGTTAATAGCCAATCAAGAAATATTTTTAATATATCTAACGACACTGTGCCTATTTCATCCCAACTAATAATCCGCGGAATGTATTTTTCTCCCATTCGGTCAGGAG
Source organism: Sinohyriopsis cumingii (assembly GCA_028554795.2). Classification (NCBI taxonomy): domain Eukaryota; kingdom Metazoa; phylum Mollusca; class Bivalvia; order Unionida; family Unionidae; genus Sinohyriopsis; species Sinohyriopsis cumingii. Next base: position 109,448,984 of record CM068831.1, on the reverse strand, counting down.
TCCACGCACCACCGCTGTATTTGAAAAGGCTGTGATAAGTACAAGAATTGACTCCTCGTTGTTTCATCTCCCTGGCGAGTCTGTGTGTAGGTGTTAGCACAATCATATCTAAATTTCGAAATAATTCAATCGCTCGAGTTGTCTTACCAGAACCTTCCGGTCCGTTCAAATAAACGGTTTTGTGTCTGGTGATTGGATCATGCACAGACGGCGCCAACGACAATTCTGATAGTTCTGATTTGCAATAACTGTCTTTAACCGTAGCATCAGCGGATTCACAATAACAATATAACATTTCCTTTTTTATTCTCCACGAAACCCATGATTCATCATTGCTTATAAAACGAGTCAGTGATTTTAAATATTGTTTATTGATATAAAATGAATCCGTGGCAACTCTGATTGCAGTGTCAGAAAATCTATTTATCATCGATAACAAGTTAATGGAAACAGGCCAGCATCGAAGATTTTAAATGTGTGTACTGAGGCGATTCTCCTTCGATGTAACTAACAATTGTACCAAATCGTTTTCCATCAGACAAGTAAGCGTCTTCACAATTACAATGTATGTTTCTTGCAGTGGCATCAGCATTTATAAAATCTAATTCAGCATCATCCATAACCAATCGTGAGTGATGTCGTTTATGATCATATAAGCCGCCTTGAGTAAACTTGCCAATTATTTTTCTGCTAAGTTTTTTCACTGCTGTAGAGTTTAATCTTAAGAATTTTAGGAGCTTCACCGACGATAACATCCATGGTCTCATGGGGGCATTCTCGTGCATATTCTTCAATAACTTCATCGAAACTGATACGCTCAGGTGTTGGTAACCAAACTTTGGTCTGTTTCCGATATCATATAATCGCTTCACTGACTGTCAACGACGTTAACATTTTACTGTCAAGCATATACCGTAATAATACTATCGGCGCCCAGCGCTTCTTCGAAAAGTGTCTGCCAAACCAAACATAACAAATCGGATGAAGTCCTTTAGCGAATTTAAACGATGTCACACGTGCAAATCCGGTTAGATCAAAATCGGGTAATGACCCATTAATAGCAACTCTAGTCATTTCATGACAAGGATGACCAAATCTTTTAAAATATCCAGCACACTCGCCCATCCCAAGAAAACTTCCGGGATAACACGCGGCCATGTATACGGAAATCATCTCGCTGATATTATACTCGGTGTTCCACAAACCGCCGTGTCCGTATTCGATACAACTTAACTGAACATCTTCAAGGAACTCAGCGCGTGTTGGTCTCCACGAATTTCTCTCTCTAGCGGCGTGGGCAGCAACCGACGGAACTGTAAAACAGTTGGCTAATAACTGCTCAGTGTTTCTGAATATTTCTGTGCGAGTATTTTTAATTTTTTCATGCAGAGATTCTTTACGATATAATTCTCCGTTAGGTCTTACAAATTGATCATACTCACCATCTTCGGAACTTTTAAACAACCACACCGACACATGGTCGTTTCTGCTTATCCGGCTGATAGCATCAAACATTCCACCCTCGGACGAGTAATATTTCACAACACGATTTCGTGGAAACATTGTTACTGCGTTAGTCCAAGCGTGAGCGTTATGGTCAATAATTTCAATCGGCGCTCCCTTTGACTTATTCGCTGATTCATATAATACCTCTCCGGTTAATGTTTTTACGGTTATTGGAAACTTTAATTCACTTGATAATTCAGCGACATCGTTTATTGACGCTCCTGTATCCTTAACCGATTCAGCCCATTTGTTTATTTCTTCACGTCGCAGATCGGTTAAACCGTTTCCACGCTTCGCATTTGTAAAATATTCCATTACTCTCTCGGCTACACAATTCAGCTTTGAGAATCTCATTGGGGCAAGTTTATTGACTTTTGGTTTTTTTATCGGATAGATTCCATAAATGACCTCTGTTACAGGATACGCTCGAGCGTGATATGGTTTATCAATCCCAGTCAACATTCATGGTTTGGAATCTTTACTTAACAGAGCGGTTTTTCCATTAGCAAGGACAGAGTCACGTTTGTCACGGATAATCCACGTATCAGAATCTCCTTGCACAATAAACTTTATTCTGAAAAAATATTTCTGATTATCAAAGTAATCGATAATCGTTTTCGCTCGTGCATCATTCATTACAGCATCAATGACTTCGCCAACGTCGCGTATAACTTTGAATGTAGACCATACGTGAGATGCTCTATCATTACGAAATTCCTTTTTGGCATTCCTGATAATATCAAACAGATCAGTCAGGGCTTGTCTCCGCAAGTCAGGGGTTAGTCTGTCAAGATCGAATCTAGAAGCGTTCCAGGACTTGATTGCAGATAATCTTTCAAACTCCTCCATACTATATTTAAAACAAACATTTAAATTATATATATATATATATATATATATATATATATATATATATATATATATATATATATATATATATATATATATATATATATATATATATATATATATATATATATATATATAATGTCTCAAACCAATCAGTGCAAGTGGCTTAAATTTGGATCTGTAACCACCTGTAACAAATCCTGTAGGAAAGAATTCTGCGGGGAACATTCCCAAAGCATTAGAAGGGGGAGTTTAGGACCGATACCCTGCCTGCGATGTGGTGTTGGGGTCAGGGGTAAAACACAGTTATGTCCAAGTTTCGGGGGAAAAAGATACCGTGAACTTAAAAGATATTATAAATAATGATGCGCTAAAATGTGAGCGCGATTATTTAACTAAGTTTTCAGACAAATTATATATTAGACAAATACATTATTATATAAAATGAATCAAGAATTTGTCTCACATCCTATCATTAAGAAATACGAAGCAAATCGTAATGAAATAGTCAGAAATTGCAGGTTGAAAAACCAGTTGGTGTTGTTAATAATTCTGGTTATCTTAGATTTACTGTAGGGAAAAAGAGGTATCTCTGTCATCGTTTCGTGTTCGAGGTATTTAACGGAGTGATCCAAGACGGTCTTGTGATCGATCATGTCAACAACAACAAACTCGACAATTCTTTATCCAATCTGAGAATTGTAACACAAAGTCAAAATTGTAAGTCTGGTATTACTGGCTGTAGTGATGAAAGAGCCAAAGAAATTTTATCGATAAATTTAGATACGAATGAAGAAATAATATTTCAATCGATGAACTCAGCTGGCAAGTATTTTGATATTTGTGCGCCTTCAGTACGAAAAGTCGCAGAAAATATATACAAATCTGCCCTCTCAAAAAAAAAAAAATAAGCAAAAAATTGTTTTCATTATTGTTAGATCCGATAAATTTAACGGAGATAACTCCGTTAAGCATATCTCATGCAATTGGTTCCCTCCCCTTGACTTCGTCAAGGTGACTTTCAAAAGATGCCATTACCCTCCGCGGGTAATATAAGTAGGATTAAATTCAAGTATTATTTTGCAACAACTGACGTCAACAGTTATCTATAACGATATACACTACAAACGGGTAAACGATTCTCCGTGTTACCTGACAGGGAAGTAAAACATCTCCAATTACTTCCCCTTGATAAAGTCAAGGATTTTATCAAAAACTGTCAACACGGGCGGGTGTACAATAAATAATATTTTTTTCAGAAACAATATACTTGTTTTATTAAATTCGTTTGGTTTCTTGGTTCATCGGTATTATTTCTGCGATTATATTTAAGAAAAGAAGTATGAAAAACAGAGTGAGCTATTTTTGAATTTCCAAGTATCAGTTAGTTTATATACTATAGCGTCCGAATTATGTGCGGGGTTTCGAAACCCAACAAAGTTGCACACCCTGACGCGGTGACCTTTTAGAAGTCGCGGGATTGATTCGGGGAGGGTGTGCAAATCTGTTGAGCGTAGAATATAACCTCGTTTCTGTCTGTATTGTCCTTAGTATAAGTTATAGTTAAAAATACATGTTGTACTGTCCTTAGTATAAGTTATAGTTAAAAAATACATATTGTACTGTCCTTATATGTATTCCTCTGAACCCGCTAGCATATCATTTGGTAAGCTAGAGGTTCACATGGGGAATGTTTCGTCTTTCGCAAACACGCCCTCTGGGCCTTCTAGACTGTTGTTTGACAGCTTAGGGGCTCACATGGGGGTTGTGTTTCCGCTCCTGAGTTTGGTAGGATGTCATAAGACACCCTAGAGACTCAATGGAGATGTATCGTCGCTGGTGTACAATTTTTTTTTCTTTTAAATATATAATATTTATATATATATATGAATTACGAAAATATCAATGAAGATTGTTGCTATTAAAAATTAAAATAGCGCGGATTTAATATATCCGATGAACTAAGTCCTGAAAAAATCATGTCTGATTTTGAAACACTACATGAGGCTAAATGCGCAGGGCGTTATATTTTGCCTGCTCAGTACAGATTTATAAAGAGGATGCAGACGGATTTATAAAAATCGCTGGCTACAGTAGAAGAAGCACAAATAAATGAATTTGTTTCGTTGTCTCGTGCAACTGAAAAAATTAGGTTGCAATTAGCCCAAGAATATGAAACAAAGAAAATAATAAATACTCACGTAAGACAACTAAAAAAATGTATGTCTGAAGTATATACCTAGAAATGATTTCATCAAGGAAGTAGACTGTCAGTGACAGTAAAAAAGATATTTTGTTTTACTTCCTTGACTTTGTCAAGGTGACGAAGTCAGTCTGATAATATTTCCCTTAGTCGATCGGATTTAATGCAAGAATGCGCGTAATTTAGAATCGATATTTATATCACGCGCTAGATATTTCGTCAAACGATGATATACACGTGCAACATGATAATTATCAAAATTTAACTGTATGGTTTCAGATGGTTTTTGATGCCCGTTTATTTTTAAAGAAACGTCAGTAACACCGAGTTTGTCAAATATCATATGACTTTGTAGTTGTGTTCTTCGTGTAATATCCTGAAGAGCAATAAAAATATGTCGCGGTACAGAAACTCCCTGCTGTGATGCTACATGCCATGTAAATAAACCGTTAGTGGTACTCTGAATACTATCTGTGGTTACTGTAAGCCATGATAACAACAATTTGCCACCTTGATCCATAAAAGAAAGTAGACGCTGTTCTTCAGCAATTGCCGGAGTCATTACTGGCATCCACAATGAAAGTTTTTTCAGCGTTACTTTACCAGCCTCACCCATAGGTCGCCATAAAGCATCATTGTCATCACCTTTTCTAAAAAGCACAATTGTATGTTTTGCTCCGAAAATTACCTTTCTGACAACTCTACAAAATACAAAGATATGCGATAGTGGAATCACACATGAAAAATGTATACGGCCAGCGCTTAACATTTGTCTGCGTGTAGAGAAACCTAAATTAAATTCCGGATTAGCATTAATCATCATGTCTTCAACGTCAATATCAGCAGGATTAGGTGCGGCGCGGTTTTTTGGTCGTCTAATAATGAACTGATCACTGTTAGGAAAATTAGAAGTATCCTTGGCAAACATCATTGACGGACCATTTGATATTGTATAATCATCAGAGTATCATGCTAAACCTATTATTGTTGTCGCTATGTCAACATTGTCCTCGATTGACTCGATTTTTTTTCCGTCAATGAGATACGCAGCGCTTTCAAACAAGGTCATAATTCCATTATTGACAAAACCGATTTTAACCGCATCCCCGTATGCTGTATCATCTGTTTTTATAATTTCACCTGCTACTTCAATAAACGCTTCAGCGTGCAAGAAATATCTACTTGTATCCTGAACCTGTAATTCAATTCGTCCTCGTCGATTTGGTTCCCGTGCGTCATAGGAATAATACTGAAAATCACGCACTGATTCATTTTTAAGAACCGGTTCGTCTATGTCAAATGCTGTGTCGGATTCCCGTTTAAACATTTTATTATAAAAGTTATCGCCTAAAACGAAGACCGCTCCCCGCCGCCAGACTTGTATTTATCCCTTGATTAATCAAGGACGCTAGTTTTTATTTGCAGCTTGATTTATTACTTTGCTAACATCGGTGGGCATCACTTAGGTGCTCGGTAATTCCACCGGTGGTGGAGTCCTGTGTATTAATCGTGCTAGTCTGTCCTTGATTGCCAAGAATGCTTTACTGGCAACGTTACCAACAGCACCAGTAGCTTTATCACGAACAACGTCAATAGCTTTCATTGATAATTGTTTTGCGATTGGAATTGCTTTAGGAGCCATCCTTGCAAATAAACCCCGAACAACATCACCAAATCCATTTCCGTAAGTCATCCTGTATACGAGTACTCGTGAGTTTACAACTCTAACCATGACTGGTCTACGATGAGAATTATGTACGATCATTTTATTTAATTAGTTATTTATTTAACTAGTCGCTGTAGTAGCCACTGACACCATCTGCGAGCTCATCAATAAATTCTCGGTATATACGAGCATCCATGATACCACCTTGAAATAATCGCTGACAGATATCAGCTGCTTCATTAATTATTTCTGGCGAGTTATTTCCAGCTCGCTTTCCTCTTATGAGAACTTCTAACCATGACACGTCATTGATGATATTGTTAGAACAAGTAAGACCACTTCCCAAACCACTGTCAATAGCACCGGTGTCAGGTATATCGTAAAACTCTTCCTCTTCATCTGGATCATGGGATGATACATCTCTTTCTCCGCTTGTTGCAATGGCGGTGAAGGTTCCTGCTGGGAAGTTTTTTGTTTCTGTTTTCGTTTTTGTTCTTTTTCTTTTCGTTTTTGTTCCATTTGTTTTTGCTTTTGTTCTTTTTCTTTTTGTTTTGGTTCTTTTTCTTTTTGTTTTAGTTCTTTTTCTTGCTCTCTTTGTTTTTGCTCTTTTTCTTTTAGTGTTTTATCATAGCTTTCTGTTCCTTCTAAATAAATCTTATAACCAATATCTTCTTTGTCTATATAATCAACATCTTGATTTATTTTAAACAACCAATTTCTCCATGTACCACTATTTACTTTAACGTATTCGGGTTTCAAAAATCGTTTTCTGAAAGAAAAATGTTCGACAGCAAACTCACCAAACTTGGCCTTGTCCTGTCTAGTTTTCATTTTATATTTTTGAATTTCTTGTATATCTTCTTTAGTAAATTTCTCCCTAAAATCGATTACTCTCTTTTCTTTTTTGGGGGTTTCACCAACAGCACCTTCAAGTATTTCTTCTCCTTCATCTTCAAGTTGTGGTTGACCTGCAGCTATATCAGTTGGAAGATCTCGTAAAATCTTTTTTGTTTGTTTGGTTCTTCTAGCAATTTTTTTCAGTCTGCTCAGCGGTCTGTTTTAATATTGGAAGAATACCTTTCTCATGCTTGGTATCTCCCAGTAAAGGTCTTTCAGTGACCACCGCAGCTTTTTCAGTAGCTGTTGTAACAGGTTTAAATAATTGTTCTACGTCTGGTGCATATTCAACTTGTGCTTTTTGCCGCGCTTGTAATTTTTGCCTTACAGAATCTCTCACGGGAAGATATTTCTTTATTGCTTCTAGTCGCGCTCGAGCTAATCTAGCGGAATGTGCTTCTCCAATGTTGGCCATTATTAATAACTTAATTTTTTAATTTATGACAACAGACGCACGAATGTTTTTTTTGCGTAATCATTTTTTGTCTGAACATAACAAACATTTAGACAAAATCATATACATATATGAACGACAAAATTATAGCATCAATCAAAACACATCCTGAAAATTTACACAGTAAATACTGTCTCAATTTGATGGACCAGGAAAAACTAACTAGCATGTACGAACGCGTAAAAAGGTTGCGTGACAATCTCGCAGAAGGAACGCTCGTCTACTACGAGAAAGAGACCGAACATTATGTCTGGAGAGAGAGAGAAGAATTTGTTGTGGCGAACTTGCAAGATTTTCACAAACTCGAAAATGAAATTTGTGAATTAGAATTGATAGATAAGCGTATACAAATTACCAGCCAAGAAATAGAAATCTCAGTGTGAAATCCTTAAAATGCTTACAACACAGTGTGAAATTATAATTGTTAGATATAATCAAATTCAAGAGATTGAACCGTTATATAAGATACTCGATAAAATCAAACTTAAATTAAGAGATCGTATATGTGAATTTGATAAACGTTTTAAGATTTTTATCGAGGAGGTCAATGCTCCTGAACACTATGGAAAAATTTAGTGGAATGTGATTCTCCAACATAATTTTTAATTTATAACCGGAAATTTATGGCAGCAGACGCGCAAATATTTTTTTTTCGTACATCGATAAAAGCCTTGGTTTTCGAATAGGAACGCAGGAAGCAGCAGGGAGGGCATGCCTCCAAATTGTCACCGACAATCGCGCATTTTACCTTCGACGCGACAAAGAAAAACAAAACATACCAGCGATAAGGGTAAACAAAGTTGTTTTACCCTGGATACGCACTTTTTTTTAAACGATTTTTGTGTTTTTGTAGGAAGGCTTAATTTGACGAAATATGAGTGGATCAATTAGAGGCGGTTCGCCCTCCCTGCTGCTAATAGAGAATAAACAGCAACAGCACAGAGATCATTCGTATTTAGTCAGGTGTAAACATTAACGGACCTTGAAGGATGAGGGTATAGTGTGGAGCTCAATATATTCAGCATATATATATATATATATATATATATATATATATATATATATATATATATATATATATATATATATATATATATATATATATATATATATATATATTATTTGTGTATTGCATTCTTTTCATAACCGTTTTTCTGTTTTATTTGTTTGTTTTGTCTGTGTTTTGTATTTGCCTTTGAAAAAGACTCATTAAAGGGTCGAAAGCGCTCAGGCTAGCTAGATACTCGTTTCGCACTGTTCATTCGCAGGTTATTGCATTTATCTTAATCAACGTGACACATGTGATCCATTGCTGGGTCCAGTGCACTTGAATTGATTGTTAATCACCATATAATTTGTATTCTTTATATTATCAACTTCGTATGGCACTATCTACCTTTTTCTGTGATCTAACATCCTTTCAGTTCTAAATTTTATGTCATGTTAGTGCATACGTCCCAATTTTTTCCTTCTTATATTTAGATAATTGCCTCATCTAGTAGAATGGAGACGATGTCTCAAACAATAGAGAAAACACTCAAAACTTTTCGCAATGAAACTAATGCCTTACTTCGTCTAAAGCATCATCACAATCTTTCGCATCATTTCCTCGAAACAAACACAGTCCCTAAAGGTCTTCAGATTCATGTCAAGCCGCAAATTATTGGCAAGAGCTCAAACAGATTCAACAAGAGATGGAATAAAAGAACCCACGATGCGTCAATGAAACTCACAGCCCTACTTGGTGAAACAAACCATCAATATCTAGTCAAAGCAGCAACCATCGAAGTATTCAAACAGCAGCTGAGTTTAGTTTCCACAGAGAAACAATTGCAAACGTTTTACTCTAAATTAAATAAGAATCAAAATCGACTCTGTGCAAAACTAAACAAAGTTAGAGAATGAAAACTTAGAAGCCATGATCTCCAACCAAATCACTGTTGTGAAGAAACTTCAGCTGACGTAATTTCTTCTAAAAACAAACGTAAGAAGAAAAACCCCTGTAAAAGGAAGAATAGAAAGCACTCTATAGCAAAACCTAATTCAGCTGTTACTAACTCAGTGGTCAATATCTCTAAGTTACGGAGGCAGAAATACAACTTTTATCGAACGGTTTGAGCTTTAGACATATGACAGAGGGAAGCTGAAAAAGGACACCGAAGAGTTTAGCCGCCGATTAAGACTCAAGGCCCATTTTTCCTTGCAGCCAATAAATAAATCAGAGGAAAATATAAGCTTCGACCAACCAGTATTCAGAAAGAAAAGTAACTGGATCCTACCAAAAAGTTCAATTCCGAATCTAGAAGTCTTTATCAACTCAGTTGAAAACGACACTTCAAACACATCAACCATATTAACAGATACTCTAATTTGACAAAAGAAGAAACAGAATCCCTACACTCACCGAAAAGCAGAACAGACGTCATAATCAAGCCTGCAGATAAGGGTTCCGCTGTGGTCATTATGAATAGGGAAGACTACATCAGTGAAGCAAGGAGACAGCTAAGTAACGGTAGGTTCTACCAAAAACTAGACTATGATCCAACACTGGAATATGCAAAAGCCATCACTAATATTATTGACGAGGCGTACCAAATCGGGCACTTAGGCCAGCAAACGAGAAACTACTTAAACCCAAAAAACCCAGGGGCAGATAGATTTTATCGTCTACCTAAAATCCACAAACAAGGAAACCCGGGTAGACCTATAATCTCCGGTAACGGCCATCCCACAGAAAGGATATCAGAATATTTCGATCATTTTATGAGACGACATGTCCACAAATTACCATCATATCTTCAGGACACGACAGATTACCTCATAAAAATCAAAGCAAGCGAACCATTACTGACAGATAAATTGCTTATTTCCTTAGACGTCACATCTTTGTATACTAACATATCACGCAACGAGGGGATACAGGCGTGTAGAGAAGCATTGGAAACTAGAACTGTAGACAATCCACCCACACACTTGCTAGCCCAACTCCTGCAGCTTGTCCTAAAACTTAAAAACTTTAAATTTAATGAAGAAAACTACCTCCAAATTAATGGAACCGCAATGGGTACAAAAATGGCCCCTTCGTATGCTAATATTTTTATGGGAAAACTTGAGGGTCAACTTTTAGCATCTTTTGAACTTACATCATACCAGTGGCTACGCTTTATCGCTGATATAGAAATGAAGTGGCAAATGGAAGAGAAGTTCTGGATGTTTTCATATCAAAGGCAAACTTCTTCCATCCCTTAATAAAATTCACGGCAGAAATCTCCAACTCAAACCACGTCTTCCTGGATACAACAACCAGACTGGTAGAAAACAAACTCCATACAGACATATACTCCAAACCAACCGACAAACACCAGTATCTCCTCCCAAGCAGGTGTCATACAAAACACTGCATTAGGAACATCCCATATAGCTAGGCACTGAGGATACGAAGAATTTGTTCCGACGATGAAACATTCCTAAAAAGGTCTGAAGAGCTATATAAATATTTAATTTACCGAGGCTACGACAAAGACCTGATTATATATGCAACCCAAAGGGCTAAACAAACAAACCACGATAACCTACTAAAATATGGAAAGAAGGAAAAGGCTGACAGGATACCATTTATCCTGACCTACCATCCAGACAACCCCAAAGTAGTAAAATCATCGGGAAACACTGGCCAATCGTGGAATTGTCGGACGCACTAAAGTTCATCCTCCCTAACAAACCTGTAGTCGCCTACCAGAGACCAAAAAACCTCAAGGATATCCTAGTCAGGGCGAAACTAACACCAATAAATAATCAAGACCACCCTAGTCAATCTGGCCCCTGTGGCGATAAAAGGTGCAAAACCTGTCAACACATGATAGAGACGAGGATTTCTAGCACAGTGACTAGAGAGAAATTGAACATACATGGTCCAAACTAACCATGCAAAACAGAGACTCTCATCACATGTAAGATATGCAGCCTTCATTACGTCTGAGAAACTGAAAAGCTACACAAAAGGATCAACCTTTATAGATCTGATTGGATGACAAAGAAGCTGTATAGAAGCCCGGTCGCAGAACACTTCTCCTCCCCTGGCCACACTTTCAGTGATATAACACTTATTGCAATTGCTCACAACCCCAACTGGAGTCCCCAGACCAGGAAAGAAAAGGAATCTTACTGGATACGCCGCCTTAGAACATTGAAACCACGCGGTTTAAACCAAGAAGACTAGAGAAAGACAACCATGCACAAATAAAATTATCTTTTGCAGCCGACACATTTCCTTTTAAATAATTCTCTAAATTCGCTTAATAGCCTATGAGTACTATAACAATGAAATATCCGGGATATAATCTGCGTTTACATAAATTTACATAAAATAACATATATCGTTATGGCTCATCAATTTCTTGGTCAATACAAATATTTTCCAGTATCAGCAACAAGCTGAAATAAACTAATTGAAACATAAAAAAGTTAAAAGGTTGAATTCCTGAAGAAACAGCCATGTAAAGTTTTGCAAACTTAACCGTTTTTCTGTTTTATTTTTTGCCTTGTCTATGTTTAGTATTTGCCTTTGAAAAAGACTCATTAAAGAGTCGAAAGCGCTCAGGATAGCTAGATACTAATTTCACACTGTTTGTACTCAGTTTATTGCATTTATCTTAATAAATCCCTGACACACGTGATCCCTTGCACCCAGTGCACTTGAAAGGATTGTTATTCGCCATATGATTTGTATTCTTTATATATATATATATATATATATATATATATATATATATATATATATATATATATATATATATATATATATATATATATAATACCTTATAAAATGTGTCATTTCCACTTATTATAGTCACTAACATGAAAATGCACATTATGTGGGATCTTTTGTATCCATGACATTAGCTATTATGTCAGAAGATGAAATATTATGAATCTACCATTTTCATTTCTTCAATAAATGTATTTAACCCGAACAAAAACATTGTAGTAAATTAAATAGTTAAGATGTGCTCAGTGTAACCTGTAAAGGAGTAAAGATTTGCCAAGAGTTTTTCTTTGAAGGTAGTTAAGGTGTGCCCACAGCATTACCTTAAAGGTATTGACGGGATACAAACACAAATGCCATCAACTGTTCATGAATGGAGCGTCAAATTTAATGTTAACTTGTTTCGGTTACACGTGTTTGCCACACAAATAAACTAATCCGACAACAATGTGCGCACACATTTTCATGCTGAGAGTTCTCCGTCAGTTTTATAGTGGACACTTCTCTAATGAGACTTATCTAAGGATTTATGTAAGACTAGTAATAATGGCATGGGTACTATTCAATAGCAATAGTACAAGTTAATAGTAGAAATGGTATTGGTGGCTGTTGTAATGACAGTGTTATATACATATGGTAGTTGTTTATGGGTTTAACGCCATTTCCCAGCGCAAGACAGGCTATATTTAGCCGCCAGTATAATGGGTGGAGGAAGAACCCGGGAAAACCCCGGTATGAACCACCGACATGCGGAAAGCTACTAGCAGTTTTCTCACATACCCATATTGACCGAGCTCGAGACTCGAACCTACGCGGACAGAGGTGAGATGGCAATGATCAGTAAATGCGCGCGCTTTAGACCATTCGGACGCCCGGGCCCCAAATGTGGTAGTTGTAATTATTCTATTTGTGGTAGACGTAGTAGCAGCTAGGGGGTTCCCGCTAATACAGATTTCTCACAGGAAAAGTGTATGGTAGTATTACATACTCATGGAACGCCAGAGCTGTCTCAAGATGATAATTTTTATTATATGATGTACAAACCTCTTTATATGGTGTGCTTTTGTCCTTATATTACGTACAAATATCGTGATATGCGGTGCTTTTGTCCTTATTTGATGTGCAAACATTTTTATATGCGGTGTTTTTGTCCTTATCTGATGTGCAAGGGTCTGTATATGATATGCTTTAGTCCTTATATTATGTGCAAACTTCTTTATATGTGGTGCTATTATCCTTATATCAAGTAGTAAAACGGGAAAATCGTATATTCGGTCGAAACTTCCTTTTTATTATGTGCAAACTTATTTATGATGATGAGCAAAGACGGAACTATCGCATGAGCGAGGAAGAGCTAAAAATGGGATATATTGCCTTAATAAACCGATTAATTTTTGAAGTGACTACAGTGAAATAAAATGGCAGATTCCATGTCTAACGTTCTCAAACAAGTGAATTTACATCCTTACATTGGGATATTTGAAAAACAGACAATCTCGCCCGATATTGTGTGCAAGCTATCATTGTATGACTTTCAATGCTTGGGCCCATTCAGTAGGTCTGACATTATGAGACTTCATATAGAATGCGTCAATTACGGAATTTATTAACCAAATTTAATCAGCAATCACCTTGGTCGCCATTAATTTATCATACCAAAAATTACTATCGAAGCGCTTCTCGAGACAGGATATATTATAGTTAAGGATATCAGTGATACACTGTTTCAGAAATTACTATATATCAAAGAATTAGATATTACAAGCTCAGTAGAATTGACTTCTCAGATATCAACGATGAAACGCTCGACTTCTCCGTTAATGAAATAATAAGAGAATTCCCACATTGTGGTGAAGCAATGATAAGCAGATCTTGTATCATAAAAATAAGGTTTGTGTTATTACTTAATATTGTTTTGATTACGTTTTTATAACACTTAGAATAGTCACTGATATATAGGTACTATTTAGTAAACCATTTCATGTGTTTAATGTTTAAAATTTATTTATCTAAAAAAAAAACGACAAAGAAGGAATTGCTTTCATTATCACTTGCCATATTCATCCTTTGGTCTTACATTTGCTTGGATGAGAAATCACGTGCCTTGCTCTACGTGTATGGAACAAACTAAGCAAAGATATTTAGTTCTTAGACTAATTTGCAAAGGACGTTTTAGATTGCCTTAAAAGTTAAGAGACTTAGGATACTAGTCATTTAGTACCTACAGAACCTAAATTAATTTTTATAACAGATAATATGCAATGCTAAAATAAGGATTCCCAGTACATGTTATTAAAGCTAATAGTGATAACTGAATGTCAAATCGTATGGTGGTCATGCTCAAATTGTATCAAAAGGGTATTCACCAGGTATACCGTCAAGGAAAGTAGATTCACATGGCTAGCTTTTTCAGTTTATGTTGTATTATTTATATCCCATGCTTTTGTTGCTGAATTTATTAAAATTTTGTGCGAAAAGTTGGTTGCAGATTAAAATGAACGGCCTCCACGTAATACTTTTCAGATTAGGTATTCAGCCTCCGTGTAATTTGTCTCGACGTGCTAATACACTTTATGTGTCCTCTAACTAGCTGATGATTAAAATTAAAAGTCTATGTGTGTGTGTGTGTGTGTGTGTGTGTGTGTGTGTGTGATTTGGATTTTTAACGTAGCTTTAACAATTTTTCAGTCATATCGCTACGATATCTGCAGTGTGGCAGTTTATAGTGATGTCTAGCAATGGGACTCATGCTAGTAGTGAAGTGGGTCACTCTAGCGACAATGGAAATTTAACATGGGGAAAAATCGTGGGTCACTCTAGCGACAAGGGGAATTTAACATGGAAAAAAATCGTGGGTCACTCTAGCGACAAGGGGAATTTAACATGGGAAAAAATCGTGGGTCACTCTAGCGACAAGGGGAATTTAACATGGAGAAAAAAATCGTGGGACTGTCTAGCGTCAAGGGGAATTGAATATGGGATTTTTTTTTTTTAAAAATAAAAAAATTTTTTTTTAAAAAAAAGGGGTAGGCAATTGAAAGTCATTCTCTTTTCGAGAAATGTGGGTGGCCCTGAAAAGGGCCTTTGGGTTTATGTTAATATGCCCTTAACATAAAGGGCATCTGCGACATCTTCTTGTCCTCAAGCTGCGTCTTACTCGAGGGCCATAAATCAGTGTCCTCTTGAGGCAACCTTGTCTTTCTACGTACACTCTTCGTATCCACAGAATGGTGTCTGACTTGTCGACAACGGTCCACTTGGACCGGACATACATGAGCATGTCCGTCCTAAACATCATGGAAGACACAAGGGTGGATGATTCGACTGTGGTCCACATCTTGAAGCGACGAGAACAGGTGAATCAATGCAGTGAACTGCGCTTATTTATAGGTAGAGGAAGGATTGAAACGGATTGAGTTCATTCACCAATCCGAACACGCGTTACAAAAATTCAGTCAGCCCGCATCCAATCCGAAGAGAGCAGTCTGTGACGTCACGTGGTCTATATAGATTCGCTAGCGCTTGTGTACAGTCAATCTATGCGACAGTGATTCAACATGACGGAAACTCAGAAAACGATCCATTGGGGTGCACCAGCAGGGGAGACTGCCCAAGGGAACCCGGACTTACTTTCAGAAGAGGTGAATTGGGATTTTGTGGATTTTCTTACCTCGCAAGAATTTGTTCCGGAACCTTCGTTACCTTCTTCATTACCGCAAGTGGAGAATTTTAGACAGAGACAGAAAGAAGAATTGGAGAAATTTATACAACGACAAAAGGAAGCGGAACAAGCTTTTCTCCTACAGCAGCAGCAAGAAGAAGAGGTAAGAAAAAAACAACAGCAACAACAACAACAAGAAGTAGCAGCAAAGAAACAAGAGGGTGAAAATCAAACGGTTACGGTACTGTTGGACATTTTAGCGGAGTTAAGAAGTCTGAAACAAATGTATCAGACTTCTTTATTACGACCGAAGAGAATACGACCTTCCCGAGCTAAACACGTTAACCCTGTGACTAAGCCTACCGTACCACCCTTAGTGATTTCAACCCAATCATCATCAACAGTACGCAGTCCAGAAGTAGGCCTTGGCCGTGGCAGAGGCTTAAGGCAGTTAAAGTTGATTGCTTGAACTCACCCCTACACCAAAAAAGGCCCTTTTCAGGGCCACCCACATTTCTCGAAAAGAGATAGCCTTTCAATTTGCCAATAACTGAAAAAAAAAACAACCCATTTTACCCCCATAGTACGTGCATGTGTATGAGTGCGTGAGTGTCCCTTCTTATTTTAAAATCAAAACTCAAAGACACTTACCTTATATAATTAATTTATTCTTTTCTCCATTGTTACATTCCAATTCACAATTCACAACAGAACACTTTAATATAAAGTTCACTGACTTCTTTCTCCTTGTTCAGTCTCTCTGTTTTTTGAATTTCTTCACCGTCTTTTCCTCTTCTTTCTCCTCATTTTCTTCCCTTCTTTTCTTCTCCTGTTTCTTTGCCTCTTGTAAATAGAATTTTCTTCTTTCTTCCTCTTCTTCCTCTGAAGAATCCCTCTCTTCTTCTGAAGAATTCCTCTTTTCTTCTGATTCCTCTTGTTTCTTTTTTGGGCAATCTGGAGACCAATGTCCTTTTTCTTGACAATAATAACAGGTATCTTGACTTTTGTCTTTTCTAGCCCCTTTGTTTCTTTTTTGATGGTCTGGACACTCTGAAGACCAATGCCCTTTCTTCTGATAGATATAGCAAGTATCTTGACTTTTATCTCGAAAGGAAGGAGAGTAGTCCGTGGGTTGGTCTGAAGAGAATTTTCTAATGACCCCTCGCAAAGCTCTGACGAAACGTTCGATTTGGCTAGTCTCTTCCATCGTTGTGCTCGCCTTAAGAGTGAAATGAATAGTGAAAGGACAAGACACACACCCTTTTATATACGCTGGTCTGCCATGACTATAAATTAGTCTATGGTGTTTAAACTTGAGTCATTTGACGTTTTGCACTCAAGATGAAACGATCCTATTCATTCGAGAAGAAAGAAGAAGAAAGTAAGAGGCAGAAACGTGATCTATCGCCTCGTACCAGGGCTGAAATCTTGGCACAAATCCATGCCAGTGATTTTGAAGAGGACATGAGTGAACCAGAATCCGAACCCTCTAAACCAAGTTAACCACCCTTAGTTAACCCTGAAAAATACTATTCCATTCGAGAGACGGAAAAGCCCTCCTCTAGAAAATTTAAAACCACCACTTACACCTACACAGTGAAGTTTAAAGATTTCAAGTCCGACGTACCATTGGAGAAAGCAGAAAGGTTTATCACTGGGGTGTGGGATTCTTTGCTCACCGCACTCAAGCGACAATGTCAACCCAAAGAAGACGATCGCTTGACACTATCCATAGATCACGACGGTTTGAAATCCCCTGTTTGGATCGAGTTTAGCAGACCCGCAGAATTGACCGCTTCCAAAGTCATGGACAAGATTCAACACGTACAAGAATCTAATGATCAGTTTGACATCACCGATGGTAAAGCCACACTGAAAATGGCCCACGTCTCTCCTCCTCAAGGGACTGGACGCAAACTGATGTTATTGGTGGACGACCTTCGCAACACCAAAACAAGTCTCGTCCGAATTAACAACCCTCAAGACCAGATGTGTTTAGCCCGTGCCATCGTGGTGGGACGAACCTATGCCAACAAGAACGACACGGTAGAATGGAAAAGAACCTGGAAAACTATTCAACGATCGGACCGAGCCAAACAACGAAACGAAGCAGAACTCCTGTTGCAACAAGCTGGCCTGTCCAAAGACACACCCTGTGGCATTCCTGAGATGCAAAAATTGCAAGATGCCCTAGCTCCACGCTACACCTTGAAAGTGCACCCTCAAGAAGTGCGCGGACCTCTGTTGTTTCGAGGCCAAGACTTTAAGGACGGAAAATACATTCATGTCTATTATCACGATGACCATTTCGATACCATTACCACTATCACCGGATTCTTGGGATATATTTATTATTGTGAGAAATGTGATTATGGTTATAACAATCGAGAGCAACACAAGCATTGTGGATGGAAATGCTCAGGATGTTTGGCCTCTCCACCCTGTCTGAGCGAAGAACCAGTGCCTTGTTCAACTTGTCTGCGCACGTTTGTCAGCCCTACCTGTTACCAACAACATTTGAAGACGCAAGGTTCACAGAAGAAATGTGCTTGTCAGCTGCTGAGAATGTGCCCTACCTGTGGACAAGGCATACTTACCAATAATGCCAAGGCACACGTATGTCGAGGAAAGAAAAAATGTCACATTTGTCACCACATCGTGGACTTGGAACACCAATGCTACGTGCAAAAATATCAACCCCCACCAGACAAAGAGGACGGTCACAAGAAGAAAGGCAATTTCATCTTTTTCGATTTCGAATGCATGCAAGAGACCGGCATTCACATTCCTAATTTCTGTGTGGCTCATCGAGCGTGCGAGAAGTGCATTCAAGAACCTATCTTCAGTCATTGCCCTCACTGCAGCAAGATTCCCGGAGGGCGTGAAAAAATCTTTCGGGGACCGAACACGTTAGCCGATTTTGCCCAATGGGTCTTAGACCCCATCGACAAGACGTGGAGCCAAGAGGACATCGAACGTTACGGAGATTGTCATCGTCATGCCACGGTGATGGCTCACAATTTTTCCGGATACGATGGACAGTTTCTTTTGAGATACTATACGGAACAAGGCACCGAGCGTCCTAAAGTGACTTTGAACGGAGCCAAAATCATTTTCATGCAAGTGGGACAAGTACAGTTTAAAGACTCGATGAGTTACTTGGCCATGCCTTTGAGTTGAATGCCTAAAACGTTTGGAATGACAGAAATGGCTGAAGGGTACTTTCCACACTTTTTCAATACGGAAGCCAATCAACATGCCGTTCTACCCCATTTACCTGAGGCTCACTATTACGACCCCGACAACATGCGTACCGAACAACGAGAAGCTTTCTACGCTTGGTACCAGGCTCACGCCTCGGACCCTTTCGACTTTCAAGAAGAAATGCTAAAGTATTGTCGTTCCGACGTGGACATTTTACGGCGTTGCTGTGGAAAATTTGGAGAACTGTTCATGGAACACGGAGGGGTCGATCCTTTGAAAGAAGCTTGCACCATTGCCAAAGCGTGTTCCTTAGTGTACCGACAACGATTCGTGCCTGAAAACACCGTAGCTGTCATCAGCCCTCAAACGACCCACTATGTCAAACGTCAATACTCGGTCAAAGCCCTACGTTGGTTACATTACTTGTGCGACAAGGAAGACAAATGGATTCAGCATGCCCGCAACGGAGGGGGTGAAAAGCCTATCGGAACGTATTCGGTCGATGGCTGGGACACTTGTCAGCGACGCCTAAAGTTAGAACAGGAAGGATACCAAGTGGTGGAAATGTGGGAACACGAGTACGATCACCGTATGAAAACCGATCCCGAGTTTAAACGCCTCGTGGAAAGTTACCAGTTCATGGACCCGCTGAACCCGAGGGATAGTTTGTATGGAGGAAGGACCAATGCCACCTGTTTGCTGTACCAAGCCAACGAAGAGAAAGGAGAAGAAATCAAATACTTGGACGTGTGTTCGCTATATCCCTACGTGTGCAAATATTGTCGTTTTCCTGTAGGGCACCCGCAATTGTTAACGGAACACATCGACCTGAAAAACATTCGACAATACGAAGGCTTGATCAAGTGCAAAGTTTTGCCTCCCACGAACCTATACCATCCCGTCTTACCTCACCATTGTCAAGGCAAACTGATGTTTCCCTTGTGCCGTACTTGTGCCTAAACGTGCAACCAAGATCAGCCTTGTCAGCACACCCAGGAAGAACGTGCCTTGACGGGAACCTGAGTCAGCGTAGAATTGTTCAAAGCTCTGAACATGGGATACCAACTGTTAGAAGTGTACGAAATTTGTCACTTTCCCAAGACACAACAATACCACAAGGGTGACCCCAGTCAGAAAGGCATGTTCGCCGACTACGTGGATGCCTTTTTGAAACTGAAGCAAGAAGCCAGCGGCTATCCGTCCTGGTGTCACACTCCCGAAGACCAAATACAATTCAAAGAGAAATACTATGAACAAGAAGGCATCTCTTTAGACCACATCGAGAAGGCAGGCGATCGTTTGCCAAAGTGATGTTAAATTGCTTGTGGGGTAAAATGGCACAACGACCGTGTTTACCCAAGACGGAATATTTGACAGAACCTTCCCGCTACTTCCAGATGATTCACGACAAAACCAAATACATGAAACACGTGGACGTCGTTTGAGAGAATTTGATCTTGGTCAATTACGAAGAAGATCTGGACTTTGTACAAGACGACCCTTTTGGAAATGTCATCATTGCGGCTTACGTGACAGCTCATGCTCGCTTAAAATTGTACGAAGCTTTAGAGCTGTTAGGGGAACGTGTCCTGTACTTTGACACGGACAGTTGCATTTACATCCATCACCCGAGTCAACATCACCCTGACATCGAAGGAGACCGTTTAGGAGGCTGGACAGACGAGCATCCCGACGACAAGATTCTAAGTTTCGTCAGTGGCGGTCCCAAAAATTACGGCTACGAATACCGGGACAAACAAGGAGAAGTGCACACGACGTGCAAAGTGAAAGGACTGACTGAATTATCGTACCAGTCGAGTGGTCAACTTTGGGGTATTGAAAGAAGCCTTGCAATCGAGAGAGGATGCAAACTTTAAAGTGACCACTCACCAACCGAACAAGATTGTACGTTTACCCACTCATCACATCGTCAGTCGGCCCTTGGAAAAAGTCTATCAAATCGTGTACCAGAAGCGAATGCGACTTCCCAATCATTTCACCTTACCGTATGGACACGTCGGTATTGGTCTGTATATAAAAAGGAACCCTAGGCAAGATCGAAAGTTCATTGTGACTACCAAGACCAAGCGAGCAAGACGAATACTTTCAGAGAAACACAAAACAAGTTGTTTAGAAAGGCACAATTCAAGTGTGAGGCTTGTGAAGTGGAATGCGATTGTGAGCCTTGCGATGGGTACGATGCTGTACGTTGTGACCTTAGCGATTCCGTAAAGCATCATGGGAACTTTAGTGTCACTACCCCTATCATGGAAAGGGATGCTGTGCGTGTCAAACCTGAGGGATGCGAAAGTGATGTGCTCGTCCTCTTGGACATTTTACTGGGTTTCGTTTTAAAGCGGAATGTTCACCTTCACGTCTACCCCCCTACGGATGTCATCCTGCCCTGAGCAAACTCCTGTTCATGTCACCCAACCCTCATCGAAACAAACCTGTGAAAGACGAATATTCGTTTCCTGTGCGTTTGTCGGAATACTGCGACTTTGAAAATCGTCTTCAATCGTTCAAAGGAAAATGGCCTAAGTATCTGGGAGGACCGACTCCCGAAGAATTAGCCAGAGCCGGATTTTTCTACTTGGGCGAAGGAGATAAAGTCAAGTGCTTCAGTTGCGGTGTGTCACTTCACCACTGGGAACCGCAAGATTCGGCCTACGTAGAACATGCTCGATGGTCACCGAATTGTCATTACTTACCCTTAGTAACTTGAACATTGAAGTAACTTACCATGTCGTTGACGAAGAAGAAACCAGTTTGGCTAGGAGTCAAATGTTGGACATCACCGAGACCATATTTAAACTTCATTTCAAAAACGATATTGAATCATTTCCTAAAGAACTGCAAGAGAAGATTTACAAGGAAGTTTGGCAGGGACTTGCCAGAGTGAAATCTCAATGGGTCACTGTAGAACTTTTGTGCCGTGAAATCCACAAGAGGAAAGTGAAAAAAGTCAACCAGTGTGTTAGATTTCTTTGGGTCAAGTGTGCATTCGTCCTATTGTATTACTCTAGACCGTTTACATCAAAAGAGTTCAGCGACATTCTTGGACGTTACCCTGCATGGCAGTGGTCAGAAATTACTCACTATGTGGATTACTTTTGCTCTAGGAGAAGATTGTGAATTGTACGGACTGACCTATTCATGGATACTTTACAAGAGAACATTCGTGCTTTGCCTGTGGAATTGAGAGAACTCATTTACCGAGAACTGGTCAAAATACAAGTCAAACGTAAAGAACAATTGCATCCGTTACGTCACCAGATCTTTAACCACTGGTACCTGAATGGTATAAGAGAACTGATTCGTCAGAAATTGTTTCAGTGGTCAGACCTTGTTCAATACTTCCAGGCCCCCGATGATCCACGTGTTGATCATTTTGGTTACTTCGAGATTCACCTAGTGCAACACACTGAGAAAGACAAGGTAAAGGATTACCGACATATTTTACGTGGAAACTACTTAGCGGAAGAGGAAACTTCTAAACAAAGTCTGACGTTTCGGTTACAGTATGCAACATTTAGATTCCCCACTGGAGAACGAAGATCTCTGGCTAGAAAGTACGTGTATTGCTTCCGAAACAAAGAGACTATAAAAACAGGCTGCCATGCCGCGTCTTATGTCGTATGTAATCCAACAGATTCCGTGGAAGGAACTCAATGACCATATTCAAACCGTGGATCATTACCATCGATTATTACAAGAACTGTATCCATTCAGTTTGGGTCGACAAGTGGTGTGTGTTTTAGTGACTTGTTTTCTGGGATTTCGTTTACTAGCCGATTCCTTGTGGACTCTTTACGAACAGTACTTACCACCTCAATGGCCTTAAATGGTCACGAAAGACTCCTTTTGCTCAAAGCCTTGCGGTTTCATCTGGATACTTCTCGACCTCAACAGGAAAAAAAGATTCGTCAACTTTTAGCTAGCGAAGACGTGTATGACGATGTGTGTGTAGCTTGTGACTTACATCCCCATTGGACAGATGTCCGTGCCTGGAAAGAATGGGATTTTGAGGCTTGGACCCAAGAAGTGGCCCAGTATGCACGAGAGTTGTTCAAGGAAAAAAGTTACTTTTCAACCCGTGTTAGTGACGGTGCCAGAAGAACCCGTCACCCAGGACAGGACTGTCGTGGACAGGCCTGAAAGACCCTTTCGGGAGGACACTTGTGTGACTTTACCCCCTATAGAACTGGTCAGAACTTTACCCAAAACATGTTGTACAGACACTTGTTTTTATTCCACGTTAATGGTTATCATGTGCCTTTTATCCTTGTACTTAAGCCTTTGGCTTTTATGTATTTTTGTCTTTCGTATTCATGTTTAAAACATTCAATAAACGTGTTCTGAAAAAAGTATATAAACTCTTGTCTTGTTTGTTTACATGTCACAAGTGACATTCCTGACACTATGGCTACCTCTGCTGTCTCTGCTCCCTCTTCCTCTACTGTCAAAGTCATCGACGAACACTTAGATCGTGCCAGTTGGGAGGCTTTGTATCTTCGCCATCCCTTTAACATGCTCATTGCTGGACCTAGCGGTTCAGGCAAAACCGAATTCGTCAAACGTTTGATCGAACATAAACATCATTTGATCGATCGACCACCTCAGCGGATCGTGTGGTGTTACAAAGAGTGGCAATCGGCTTACAGCCTTTTGCGAGAAAGTCAAGGCGATTCCATCGTGTTTGTGGAAGGCATTCCTAAAGAAGACGACGGTATCGTCTCTGACTCCCGTCAAACCCATTTGGTCATTTTTGACGACATGTTAGGAGAAGACGAAGAAGAAATTAAACTGTGGTTCACGCGCAAAGGGTGTCACGGTAATGCCAGTGTCGTTTACGTCACCGAAAACGTGTTTCAACAAAGTAAAGCCCATCGTACCATCAGTCTCAATGCACATTACGTGGTCTTGTTTAAAAGCCCTCGAGATAAATCGCAAGTGCAAGTCTTAGCCAAACAGTTAGGAACGCCTTGGCTGACTCAGGCGTACGACGATGCCACTCAAACGCCACACGCCTATTTACTCGTCGATTTCAAACCTACGACCCCCGATGATTTGCGATTTCGTACCCACTTGTTTCACCACTGGTGCCAAGACGGAGGGCCTGTCCTGTACACGTCTCCGTCCTCGACTTAATTTCACTCCACATAAAAAATCTATAAAAACCTCAGACTCTTTTCGTCTGTCTCACACACATTTTGAACATGACGTCCCTTCAGTCGCATCTTCCCGTCAAATTGATTCGTGCCTTGTATGGGATCAGTCGAGAAAAAAATCCACAAATTCGAGCTCGTGTCTTAGAAGCTAGTCTCAAAGAAGTCTTAAGATGGTTCACGGTGACGGCACGTCAATTACTCCAAGGAATCATTCAGATTCCTCATCAAACCAAACACTTTTTCGATCGAAACAAAGTCGCTTTGACCCAACTGGCCGATCCCCGCATCGACACTCAAACCAAAAAACAAATCATTTTGAAACCTGGAGGGAGCGGTACTCTAGGAGGGGTCATCATTCGTTCTCTCTTAAGATGGGATCCTAATGCCCCCAAACTTCTCCCCAAGAAAAAAGTCCAACAAAGCCCCAAGAAGAAGAAAAAGACCAGGTCCCCAAGAAGAAGAACTTCTCCAGTGGCGGGACCCTCCTCTTACCAGAGACCACCCCGGAACAAGAAAAGAAGCCCCCAGAAAAAGAAACAGAGAAAAAGTCCCCAGAAAAAGAAAAGTCCACAGAAGAAAACTAGTCGCAAGAGAGGCACTTCGGCCAGGACGCAACTTTACACTCGCAAACCACGACCGGCGGTGACCGCGTCTCCGGCAGCCTCAAGTTCATCCACTTCTCCGTTGATGACACCAAGAACTGAAGAGTACTTGGAGACGTTGATCACACCAAGAACTTCTCCGTTGATGACCCCAAAAAGAACTTCCCCAGAGGCAGGACCCTCCAATTTAGTGGCAGTGGCTGCTGCTCACAAAGTACCTTCTCCCAAAATCAAAGTTCAAGAAAGATCGGGCATGTTACAAAGTTTACTGGATTTGTCCAAGCAAGAACTGGCTCGATTTAGTCCGTTACGTACCCCTGTACGACGTGTCATGGCTGTCCTCAAACTAATACTTCGTAAAGACAATCAGTGGCGACGCGTTCCAGTATAAAAAAGGCCTGTGACCAAGTCGGGGTATCAGTGTTTTGGTGCTCCTGAAGATGTCACCCTCCAGAAAACCCCAAGGAAAGGAAAGGAAAGGACTACCACCACGTTTAGTCAAACATGGAGACATGTTATCTGTCCTGTCCAAAGCTTCTCCACCTCTACGAAAAAAACTCATTCAATCGCCCTCCAAAGAGGTCATCGATACCTTGTGCGAATGTTGTTTGAACGTCTTGAAAGGCACGATCCCTTTGTCCAAACACCAGAAACAATGCTTAGGCAAACATCGTCACGTTCTTCGCCAAATGGTTCAAAAGAAAATTCCCATTCGTCAAAAAAAGAAGATGTTGGTCCAGCGTGGAGGCATTTTACCCCTCTTGTTAGGTCCCTTGCTGAAAGGAGTCTTGGGAACCATGTTGGGAGGACTGGTGGGAGCAAGATAAAAAGGCCCTCGGAAGTCCCAAGATCTCAGAATCGACCCCTGACAACCCCATGGAAGGACGAAAACTAGCTTTAGTGCCTTACAAACGATGGATGGAATACCATCGTTGGCAAGAACAACGCACCCCGCATTTACTTCCCAATCCCAATTTGAGCGAGATGTCCCAGTTACAATACGAATTGCAGTCCTTGATGGATCGCCAAGATTTGTCCGAAAGAGAAAAATCGCAAAAGTACGGTCAACTCTTGCAACGACTGCAACTCTTTCACCAAAAAGCTTTAGACGAAACAGCTCTACCCACTCTGAAAGATTTTAAGACCTTGATGAAAAGTCCAGCACCATCACCAGTACCAGTACCAGTGACCAAGACAGAAAAAGGAGAAGAAGAAGAAGAAGGGTTTCAAACTCCACCAGAAAAAGTACGCAAGTTAACAACACCACCTACCTCCAGAATTGGATGGATTAAAAAGATGATGGCCACCCCTTCTTCATCACAAGAGAAAAAGAAAGTGAAGCCAGAAGTGAAGACAGAAGTGAAACAAGAACCGATATCCCCCGCTCAGACATGCTCCTCTTCAACACCTATTGCCCGTCGCACACGCAAAGCATTGCAGTCCAAGAAAGTACCCCAAGAGAAAAAGAGTAGCATCCTCCAAGAGTGGGTGTCTTATTAACATACGAACACAAAAAAATGGAAAAAGTCTTAGCCAGCATTTACTACGATCCCTCCCATCCTGCAGGTTCCGCAGGAGTTCAAAAATTGTATCGTGCTGCCAAAACTCGATTGAAAAGTCTCCGTTTACCTCAAGTGCAACGATGGTTACAAGAACAAGCTACCTACACTTTACACAAACCCATTCGACGCAAGTTTGCCAGAAGTCGCACCCGAGTGGAAGGCATCGATCATCAATGGCAAGCCGATTTAGCCGATGTCTCTCATTAGGCCAGCTACAATCGTGGCTACAAATATTTGTTTTGTGACATCGACGTCTTTTCCAAATTTGCCTGGGTCGTGCCCTTGACTTCCAAATCGAGCAGCGAGTTAGTGCGAGCCCTGCAACGGGTGTTGAAACAAAGCGGTCGTCACCCTCTTCGACGGCAAACGGACAAAGGCACCGAATTTCTGAACCAAGCTTTCCAAAAAGAATTAAAGAAACGTGACATTCATTTTTTTACCACCGAGAATTCCGAAACCAAAGGCAGCATCGTGGAACGTTTTCAACGTACTTTGAAAGAACGCATGTGGAAATATTTTACGCATCACCACACTCTGAAGTACATCGACATCTTACCGTACCTGGTGCAAGCATACAACCAATCTTACCATCGAAGCATCGGACGTGCCCCGCAAGACGTGACTCCCGAGAACGAAGTGTTGGTGTTTGAGCGCCTGTTTGGTACGTCCCCGACGAGGGCTGTCCCCAAGAAAAGTGGAGAGTTGACCGTAGGAGATTGGGTGCGCATTGGCAAAACCAAACGCACTTTCGACAAAGGTTACTTACCAAACTGGACTACCGAATTGTTTCGCGTCACTGGACGAGTGCATGGCCGTCATCCTGCCGTCTATAAATTGGAAGACATGAACGGAGAAGTGCTCAAAGGAACGTTTTATTTGCCCGAGTTACAACGTGTCACCAAAAAAGAAGACGACGTGTACGACATCGAAAACATTCTCGAACGCAGAACCCGTAAAGTGGACAAACGACGTGTCAAAGAAGTGAAAGTACGTTGGAAAGGATATCCACTCAGTTTTGATTCTTGGATCGACGCTTCGCAAGTCATCGACTATAAAAAGAAGTGACCATCATGCCTTTTCACACAGACGCAGCTACGTCGACCACTCCTTCACCCAGTTCTTCTCTGCAAGATTTACAAAAACAACCCTTGTGGGTGTGGTGCGGAGAACGTGTGCCTAAAAGGCAAATCGTGTTTTTCTGCCAAATCTTCGTGGTGTATTGTGTCATCGGGGCAGCCATCGCCAATTTGAGTTTGCAACAAGGAGACAAACAATTGTGGACCATTTTATTGAGCAGTTGCATCGGTTACCTGCTTCCCAATCCCTCCCTGAAATTCTCTTCGAACGGGAACCTTGTGTCCAGTGCCAGTGCCAGTCACCACTCCAACCACAACCAGAACCCCATTTTAGGCGGAGACACGCCTCTGACGTCCAGTAACCCCTCGGACAGCCACAGAACTCTGGACTTATGAGTCACCAAAACCAATTTTACTTAACCTTACCCAGTGACAGTTCCATGGAGGTGTTTCCCATGAACACGTTGTGCTGTTACACGGCCAAATTACCTCAGGCCATCCCATTAGATCACGAAGCCCATTGGGAAGTGGCTTTAGTGGAAATCATTCACCCGACCCAAGTCCTCAATGTCCTTCCCAATCAAAACTTTTTTGATGTGGAAGTTTATGACGAGCAAATGCAACAGTACTTGGATACCCATGGCAAATATGACAAGAAAATCCCTGGCACAAGAAATCAAAAGTACACCACCAATCACTTGTTCATTCCCCCAGGCTATTATTTTAGTGGTCAACATTTGGTCAGCACGATAGCCTCCAGGTTTAATGTCGTGTTTCTGAAAGCTTTGGAAAGTGTCAAAAAAAGTGTCACCATGGAATACCACAAAGCAACTCGTCGCTTCTTGATGAAATTTGACGGGAGTAAAATCCTGTCCATTTTATTTTGTCCTGAATTGTTTGACATGTTGGGTGGAGACATGGACATGAGAATGGCCATGATCAAGAAAAACGAATTACCAATCGTTTACGACAACGAGTCTTTTAGCAAGTTATTTCGTGCCCCGGTAGAACTGAACCAAGGACTGAATTTGATGTTTGTGTACTCCGATGTGGTGGAGTACAGCGTGGTGGGACACACCTCCGTACCCTTACTGCGTGTCATTCCTTTCAAAGTGGATTCTGCCACGAACGCTGACGAGGAAGGTGGAAACACTTACCACGTTCACCGCGAATTTGTCCATCCTCACTATTTGCCTGTCAGTAAGTCTTATTTGGACACGGTCAACATTGCTATAAAAGGAGATCTGGGACAAAATATTCCATTCACCAAAGGAAAAGTCACGGTGAAACTCCATTTTCGAAAACGGTTCTCTCACGACTCGTAAGTCATGTATCCAGTGTACCGAGGGGTTGCTCGACAGCGAGGACACGGTTTAGGAGATATGCTGAAATCAGCCTTTCGTTCGGTGGCCCCAGTCTTGAAACCGATGGTGACACGCGGATTGCATGCTTTGAAAGATGCGGCACTGACGCAGGGCAAAGAATTTCTCCAAAATGTCATCATCGACAAACAAAACCCTAAAGAAGCCTTCATGAGGGCAGGCAAAAATGTCTTGCTGCGAACGGGCAAAGACATTTTAGGCCGACGAGACACACCTATAAATGCCCTGCACGCTACCGAGTCAGGCATTCAGCAAGGACAAGGCAGAAAGAGACGACGAAGAAAACACCCTTTCACCAGACTTCACACGTCTAAACCGAGAAAGGCCAAGAAAAGAAGAACCGTTCGAGACTTAGACGTTTTCGATTATTGAGAAAGAACAAAAAAACAGAAGAAAAAAAATGATGCACCGAGAGTCTTGCGCTTGTTCCAAGTCGGAACTGGATCTGTTTGCCATGCCCCCCACCATGATGACCATGCAAGAATCCCAGTGGGTGGAATTTCACCCCGTCTCCTCTTTGACAGCCTCAGCTCCCATCGAGTTTGAAATCAAAGGACAGCCCGAAGATTACATCGATCTGAATAGCAGTTACTTGTACCTGAAAATCAAAGTTGTCGATGAGGATAATACGCCCCTAGATGGTGATGAGGTAATAGCTCCCGTCAACAATTGATGCATTCCTTGTTCAGTGGAGTGGACTTGTACTTGAATAACAAACTAGTCAGTAGCAGCATGAATACTTACCCTTATCGAGCGTACCTGGAAAATCTCTTGACGTACGGAATAGACGCCAAGAACACTCATCTCAATGCCTGTGTGGTATGGGAAGCTGACGATGCAGGCCAGTTTGAAGAATTCGAAATTGATACAAAGAAAGAACACAATGCGGGATTTGTAGAACGAAGAGACAGAATCATGGGAGCCAACAAAAGTTTAGAACTGATGGATCGTTTGCATTTGGACATGTGGTTGCAAGAAAAGTATTTGCTGAACGGAGTGAATCTCCGCCTGAGACTGAATCGTAGTAGTGCCGTTTTCCATTTGATAGGTACTAGTGCTTGCAAAACTGTCATCGAGGAAGCCAGGCTCTACGTACGACGCGTGGAAGTGTTACCTAAAGTGGGTAACGACATCATTCAGACGTTGAGCAGAACGACCGCCAAGTATCCCATACGACGCGTGGAAGTGAAAACCTTCACCATTCCTACGGGGCTGCGATCCATGATCGAAGATCATCTGTTCCAAGGACAGGTACCCAAACGTTTGATCCTTGGTATCGTCGAGAATGCAGCCTTCAACGGAGCTTTGGCTAAAAATCCTTTCCACTTTCAACAATTTGACATGTCCAAGATCGAAGTCAGTCGCGATGGCAAGACCTTGTGTACCCGACCTTTCGAACCTAACTTTGACAAGAAGAATTACTTGAGGTCGTACTTGTCCCTGTACGAAGCCACTGGTCAGTTAGGCACCAACACCAGTCACATCATTACGTACGAGGATTACGCAGGAGGCTACGCTTTGTGGGCTTTCGATTTCACTCCAGACCAAGGCAGCGACGAGGGACATTTCCACCCTATAAAATCTGGCCAGATTCGTGTGGAAATTCAGTTTACTACAAATCTAACAGAGACGGTGAACGTCATCCTGTATGCAGAATTCGATAATACCATAGAAATCAACAGTTTGAGAGAAGTCGTTCTAGACTATTAGAAGCCATGGAAGACTGTTATCCCTCTTTACCGAGTGGAGAAACTTTGGAGATGGAATGTGAGGAGACCATGGAAAAAGAAGAAGTGATCATGATGAAGTCAAGATGGCCAGAACAAGAAGCTCATTTAGTCTCCTGTTTTGCCAAACACTTGGTGGAACAAATGACGGAATTGATCAAGAAAAATTGCTATGGATGTCAAAACGATCATCCCAGTCAAATTCAACACGATAAATGCCTGATGCTGAGTCAAGAAGAAAAATTGGACGAGTATCTGGACGATGCTTGGAGTCTCATCTCGGACGAAGACGTGTTGCATCAGTGGTATAAAGATTTGCGTGAACATTCTTGTCCACCATTAATCACTCAAGAGATCCATCGTATCGAAGCTCTCCTGAATCAAAGTGAGGAGACGAAACGAAGAAACGGTTATTTGTCAGACATTTTCAAGCAAAAAGTCAGGATCGAATTGATCACTTATTATTACCTGTGAAGAAGAAAACACACAAAACAATGGATACCTGGGAACTTTATTACCTTTTAAACCACAGTTCGTACACGGCTTCTTGGAATCCTGTCGTCTGTGCTAAAGATGAACTCCCTCATCGCAAACCTCAAGACCATCTAGCTTATGTGATCAACACTGATGACAGTCATCTCCCAGGAACCCACTGGGTAGCCGTTTACTTTCCTCAAGAAGGATGTGTGGAATATTTCGATTCGTACGGATTGCCCCCTTTGGAAGACAATATCATCGACTTTATGAGAAGAAATGCTCAGACAACCCGATTCAATAATGTGAAATTACAAGGCACAGATTCCTTGGTATGTGGACAATATTGTGTGTATTTTCTGCATCATCGCGGCCTGGGCTATTCCTTAGAACATTTAGTAACTCATTTTGATCCTCGTTCTTCTTCTAGAAA
This sequence comes from Sinohyriopsis cumingii, assembly GCA_028554795.2. Taxonomy (NCBI): domain Eukaryota; kingdom Metazoa; phylum Mollusca; class Bivalvia; order Unionida; family Unionidae; genus Sinohyriopsis; species Sinohyriopsis cumingii. Next base: position 109,417,352 of record CM068831.1, on the reverse strand, counting down.
TGATGTGAAAGTAGATCGATGGTTTTGTGACCATTATGCTTATCTTTTGTCTCAAGCTAGGAAACGTAGTGTCCATCAATGGCCTAGTGATTTCCAACAGTGGAAATCACAATTTCATTCACAACGTTGTCAACCCTGTTTAAAGTAGAGTGTGAATTGAAAAAAATGTTTGAGATTTGAAAAAATGTTTGATGTTATATTGTTGGATTATTGTTAAAAAATGTTAGAGTTGTTGTTTAGTGTTAAGTGATTTTGAATAAAAAATGTTGTGCTTTGAAAAAATGCCTTTGTCTTTTGTTTGGCTATAAGAATGTTTGATTCATGCTCTTTGACTTCTTGCTATCCCTCTCATGATACTCATTGAACGTTGCGGTTCGAAAACCGTGGAGGGATGATTTCCTTCACGTCCTCGCTTTGACTTTAAGAACCGGGGCAGTTTCCAGTCTAACCATCCATTGTCGACTCATCCTCCTACGAAGATGTGCTCCAAACTAGCTAAGCTAAACGAAGCCTACGTGAATTTGCATAGGGTCAGACACAGTCTGATACCGAAGCCAGAAGAGATAGAGAATGTGAGAATGTTAAAAGTCACTGAAGACCTAATAGAAGAGCTCTTCAGAGAAGAAGTGAACAGGGAGAAAGAAGAATTGACAGAGAAGTACAGACTTCAGAGACAGCAGCAACAGCAGCAACAACAGCAGCAGCAGCAGCAACAGCAGCAACCTGAACCCGACAGAGGCTTTGTCGATTGTCGTATCGACACCAAAGAGTTCTTCTTCTCTTTCCGAAGAAGCAGACCTATCGCCAGAAAGTCTATCCTCAGAGGACATGGCATTCTTAGAAACTAAAAGATTGCCATAGCAACAAAAAAAACAGCCCTTTTCAGGGCTACCCCAATACTCTAGAAAAGAAATAACCATCAATTTGCCAATGTGTGTAGGTAGAGTAGTTGAATATAAACACTAACTCTTTTTTTATAGTGTGAGGGTATGTGTTTGTGTATAAGATTGTGTGTTAGTAAGTGCTCACGTACGTTGGTGTGGATAGTAGATTAAGATCATGTCTTATTTTGGTGTTTGAGGTGTGGGGAGAGTAGATTTAAGGTTAGATGGGACTGCTTTGCGTATGTGAATAGTATATTATTTGTTTAATAAAATTTTTTAGAATAGTGATGGGTAGTATAAAAAAGTGAGTGAGTGTTTCTTTTAGGTCCGCGCGTTGTTTTTTGGTCATGATCTAGGTAAGATCAATTTTATGTTTTTAGGGGATGATTTCCTTCACGTCCGCGCTTTCACTATAAATTGAAACTCGCTGGACAGTCTAGCTACCCTGTTCATTCGTTGACAAAACAATGAATACCAGAATTGTGAAACTGCTAGAACTCCAGATGCACCTGGAATATGCCAGGCGCATAGTAAATGAACTGGCCGCGGAGGCCATTGTAGAAGAAGCAAGAATGAAAGAGGAGGAGGAGGAAAGAAGAAGAAAAGAAGAGGAGGAGAGAAGAAACAAAGAAGAGGAGAGAGGAAATTTCAGAATCCCAGAGACAGAAAATTGGGATTCTGAAGCCACATATCCCGCCTCTGCACTCCCAAGAAGAAAGGTGAAAGGAGACTGGGGAAGAAGATGTGTGTGTGGCGCCAGGCCAGGAAGGTGCCATCATTAGATAGGTGCATCTGGAGTTCAAAAAACAACAGCCCTTTTCAGGGCTACCCAATACTCTAGAAAAGAAATAACCATCAATTTGCCAATGTGTGTAGGTAGAGTAGTGTGAATATAAACACTGACTCTTTTTTATAGTGTGAGGGTATGTGTTTGTGTGTTTGTGTTTGTAAGCGCTCACGTAAGTTTGTGTGAATAGTAGATTATGGGTTTGTTTATTGTTTCTTAGCGTATGTGGAGAGTATAGTTTGGGTTTTATTATATGAAATGAGAAAGTAGGGGGATGTTTTCCTTCACGTCCGCGCGTTGTTTTTGGTCATGATCTAAGTAAGATCAATTTTATGTTTTAGGGGATGTTTTCCTTCACGTCCGCGCTTTTCGTATAAGAAATCACAAAGTTCGTCGTTCGCACCATTCTACGGAATAACAGATACAAGATGGAAGTGTTGGAGTTGTTTAATGATTTAAGAAATGTTTATTTTTGGATGATGGATGGAGAATACACTATTGAAAGGATTAAAAGAGAATGGAGGTTGAGAAAAAGTCTTGACTATGTCAATGAACTAAAATTAGCGAGGAAGATGATAGAGGAGATGATAGAGGAAGAAGTTAAGAGATTGAGAGGATTGATTCAACCAGAGTATGTAAGAGTGGGGAATATAAAAGAGTCTATGGACAAGGTACAAGCAGTGAGATGCTATTTAGAAGAGCTAGAGAAATGGTCAGAGTGGAAGTTTGTGAAAAGGGGCATTGAACAACTAAAGAAAGCGGAAGAAAAGATGAAAAAGATAATAGAGGAAGAAGTGCAGAAAATTAAGGACAGGTGGGCAAAAGATAGAAAAGAAGAAGAGAATAGAAAGAAAAAAGAAGAATATGAGAGACTGAACAATAACTGGATAAAAATCCAACAGAAGTTCCGAGCCATGGGGCACCCGGACTGGATACCGGAAAATGAAAAGAAGAAGAAGAACAAAGGAATTTGGGGAAAGATTAGGGGCTGGATGAGGAAATGGAGGAAATAGAAGAAAGCCAAAGGCCCTTTTCAGGGCCACCCACATTTCTCGAAAGGAGAATAACTTTCAATTGCCTACCCCTTTTTAAAAAAAAAAAATTCTATTTTTTTTTTAAAAACAAAATCCCATATTCAATTCCCCTTGACGCTAGACAGTCCCACGATTTCTTTCTCCATGTTAAATTCCCCTTGTCGCTAGAGTGACCCACGATTTTTTCCCATGTTAAATTCCCCTTGTCGCTAGAGTGACCCACGATTTTTTCCATGTTAAATTCCCCTTGTCGCTAGAGTGACCCACGATTTTTCCCCATGTTAAATTTCCATTGTCGCTAGAGTGAGCCATGGGTCTCTGTAATGCTAATTCCCATTGTCGCTAGGGTGACCCACTTCACTACTCATGCTGCTGACATGTAACATGATGTTTCACCCAGTCACATTATCCTGACACCATGGCTGACCAGTCCTAACACTAATCTCTTAATGCTGAGCGCCAAGCGAGGCAGCTGTTAGTACCATTTTTATAAGTCTTTGGCATGACTGGGCAGGGGTTCGAACCCACGACCCACCGCATTCGAGGCGGACGCTCTAACCACTAGGCCACCGGAGATGTCTTAAATTCTTTAGATAATACCAAAACGATTAGTTACTGGTAATTTTTGTCTCACAACACATTCTTCCAACATGTAAATTATTTAAAGAAATATCACTGTTGGTATACCCATCGTGTACATTGTAAATATCTATTTCAAACAGGTACCAAGATCTCAAATTAGAGGCAGTTTATATCATTTGGATGAAACTGGCATCCAAAACAGAAGTAGAAGAAGACTGCATCGCAGAGTATATAACATAGCTTGACCTAATCATTTATGGCATGTGGACACTAATGATAAGTTGATTAGATGACATTTTGTCATTGTTGGAGGCATTGATGGTTTCAGCTGCTTCATCACCTTCCTTGAATGCACAGATAATAACAAAGCTGAAACTCTGTTAAACTGTTTTTTAAGGGGTATGCAGGAGTTTGGACTACCGCTAAGGGTCAGGTCTGACAAAGGCATGGAAAACACTAAAATAGCTGACTACATGATTAGAGCCCCTGGACCAAATCGTGGTAGTATGATTACAGGCAAAAGTAAGCATACTCATGCTTTGAGCGTTTATTGAGAGATGCATACGAAGGGGTTTTAAGTTATTGGTATGATCTCTTCTATTTTATGGAAGATGAAAGAGATCTTGGACATCATGAATGATGTACAAAATTTTGCTCTGCATCATGTGTTCCTTTCAAAAATTAACGAGAAGCTGAACATTTGGCTAAATGCATGGATAAAACAGGGCTCATGAATAATCCAACTGATAATCCACTGGCAGCTTCTAAAAAATTGTAATAAAAAACAGCAGGTGATAAAAGACCGTGTGACTAGTTTGTAGTGAATAGGGATAGCATAGGGTCTATGAGACTTACCATTAAAAACACCCCTGGGACAATATAGGGTCTATGTAAATTTAACATGGAGAAAAACCCTGGGACAATATAGGGTCTATGGGAATTAACATGGCCAAAATCCCTGGGACTGTATAGGGTCTATGTAAATTTAAAATGGACAAAAACCCCTGGGACTGTATAGGGTCTATGTAAAATTGAACCAGGGAGGGGTCTCTATTTTTTTGAAAAAATAAAAAAAAAAAGGGGTAGGCAATTGAAAGTCTATCTCTTTTCGAGGGATTGGAGTGGCTCTGAAAAGGGCCTTTGGGTTTCTTCTTCTTCTAACACCTCCACTTCTTCAACCATCTCTCACTTTTGTCACTATTCCTGTCTTCTTTTTCTCCTTTTCTGGCATCCAGTCAGGATGGCCTAGAGCTCTAAACTTTTCCTGAACTTTTATCCAATTCTGATTCAGCCTCTCAAACTCTGCCTGTTTCTTTTTGTTTTCCTCATCCTTTCTTTCTTTACTCCATGTCTCCTTTATCTTCTTTACTTCTTCCACCATTACTTTTCTTATTAATTCTTCAGATTTCTTCAGCTTTTCCAGACCTCTTTTGACAAAGGGCCAGTCTAACCATTTCACCATTCCTTCCAAAAAGAACCTTACTTTTACAACATTATCCAAGGCCTCTTTTAACATTCCAGTTTTGACATATGCAGGATTAATAAACCCTCTCAACTTCTTCACTTCTTCTTCTATTAACTCCTCTATCTTCTCCCTGGCTACTTTTAGTTTGTTAGCAAAGTCCAGACTGTTTCTTATCCTCCATTCTCTTTCAATTCTTTCCACTACATATTCACTGTCTATCATCCAGTAGTATGTTTCCTTTAAGTTGTTGAACAGGTCAGATACAGCTACCATTTTCTTTCCGTTATTCCGTAGAATGGTGCGAACGACGAACACTGTGGGTTCTTATAGTTAAAGCGCGGACGTGATGGAAAACATCCCCCTAAAGCCCAAAAGTTATATTACCTAGATCATAACAAAACAACGCGCGGACGTGAAGGAAAACATCTACTTTTCTCATCTCATATTATCTACTATCCACATACTTGAAGCAGCAATAAACAAACGCAAAATCTAATATTCACACACGCAAAGCAATAAAATGAAACCCAAATCTACTATTCACACAAACCAACTTAAGCGCTTATAAAACCCAATAATCTACTATCCACACAAACGTACTTGAGCGCTTACAATCACAAACACATACAATCACACCAGAAAAGAGTCAGTGTTTATATTCACACTACTCTACATACACACATTGGCAAATTGATTACTATTTCTTTTCTAAAGGTTTGGGTAGCCCTGAAAAGGGCTGTTTGTTTTGAACACCAGGGCACCTGGTTAATGGTTGCACCTTCCAGGCCTGACACCACACACACATCTCCTACACCAATCTCCTTTCACTCTTTTTTGAGGGAGAGCGGAGGCGGAATGAGTGGCTTCAGAATCCCAATCTTCTGTCTCTGGGATTCTGAAATTTCCTTCTTGTGTCTGTGTTACAGCCATTCCTCTCTCCTTTTCCTTCTCTTCTTTCTTTCTTCTCTCCTCCTGTTTCATCCTTCCCTCTTCGACGATTGCCTCCGCAGCCAGTTCATTTAGTATGAGCCTGGCATATTCCAGGTGCACATGAAGTTCCAACAGTTTCGCTAGCCTTCTGCTCATTCTCTAGTGTTGATCAATCTACAAGGGTATCTAGACTGCCGAGCTATTTTCAATTTATAGTTAAAGCGCGGACGTGAAAGAAAACATCCCCAAGGCAAAAGTTATATTACCCAGATCATGACCAAAAAAACGTGCGGACCTAAAAGAAACACTCACTCACTTTTTTACTATCCATTACTAATTTAAAAATTTTCATTAATCACTTCAATATACTATCCACATACGCAAAGAAATCCAATCAAACCCCAAATCTACTCTCCACGCACGTCAAACAGCAAAAAACATTGTCATTATCTACTATCCACACAAACACATACACTCACACCACAAAAGAGTCAGTGTTTATATTCACACTACTCTACATACATACAGTGGCAAATCGATTGTTATTTCTTTTCTAGAGTATTCGGGTAGCCCTGAAAAGGGCTGTTTTTTGTGTGCGAAGTTGAAGCTAGGGCGATCTTTTAGTTTTTAAGAATGCGACGTCCTCTGACGATAGACTTTCTGACGATAGGTTTGCTTCTTCGGAAAGAGAAGAAGAACTCTTTGGTGTCGATACGACAGTCGACAAAGCCTCTGTCAGGTTCAGGTTTCTGTTGCTACTGTTGTTGCTGCTGTTGCTGCTCTCTCTGCTGTTTCTGAAGTCTGTACTTCTCTGTCAATTCTTCTTTCTCCCTGTTCACTTCTTCTCTGAAGAGCTCTTCTATTAGGTCTTCAGTGACTTTTAACATTCTCACATTCTCTGTCTCTTCAGGCTTCGGTATCAGACTGTGTCTGACCCTATGCAAATTCACGTAGGCTTCGTTTAGCTTAGCTAGTTTGGAGCACATCTTCGTAGGAGGATGAGTCGACAATGGATGGTTAGACTGGAAACTACCCAGGTTTTTAAAGTCAAAGCGCGGACGTGAAGGAAAACATCCCCACACGGTTTTCGAGTCGGACCGTTCAATGAGTGTCATGAGAGGGATAGTAAGAAGTCAAAGAGCATGAATCAAGATTCCTATAGCCAAACAAACCACAAAGGCATTTTTTTCTTCAAAACACAACATTTTTTATTCAAAATCACTTAACACTAACAAACAACTCTAACATTTTTTAACAATAATCCAACAATATAACATCAAATATTTTTTTCAAATCACAAACCATTTTTTTCAACTCACACTTTATTTTGGACAGGGTTGACAACTTGTGAATGAAATTGTGATTTCCACTGCTAGAAGTCATTAGGCCATTGATGGACACTACGTTTCCTAGCTTGAGACAAAAGACCAGTATAATGGTCACAAAACCATCGATGTACTTTCACATCGTTTCTAGAAGAAGAACGAGGATCAAACTGAGTCACTAAATGTTCTACAGAATAGCCCCGACTGCGATGATGCAGAAAATACACACAATATTGTCCACACACCAAGGAATCTGTACCTTGTAATTTCACATTATTGAATCGGGTGGTCTGAGCATTTCTTCTCATAAAGTTAATGATATCGTCTTCCAAAGGGGGAAATCCATAGGAATCGAAATATTCCACACATCCTTCTTGAGGAAAGTAAACGGCTACCCAGTGGGTTCCTGGGAGATGACTGTCGTCCGTGTTGATCACATAAGCTTGATGGTCTTGAGGTTTGCGATGAGGAAGTTCATCTTTAGCACAGACGACAGGATTCCAAGGAGCCGTGTACGAGCTGTGGTTCAAAAGGTAATAAAGTTCCCAGGTATCCATTTTTTTTCTTTTTCTTCTTCACAGGTAATAATAAGTGATCAATTCGATCCTGACTTTTTGCTTGAAAATGTCTGACAAGTAAAAGGCGTTTAGCTTCGTCTCCCCACTCTGATTCAGGACAGCTTCGATACGATGGATCTCTTGAGTGGTTAATGGTGGACAAGAATGTTCACGCAAGTCTTTATACCACTGATGCAACACGACTTTGCCCGAGATGAGACTCCAAGCTTCGTCCAGATACTCGTCCATTTTTTCTTCTTGACTCAGCATCAGACATTTATCGTGTTGAATTTGACTGGGATGATCGTTTTGACATCCATAGCAATCTTTCTTGATCAATTCCGTCATTTTTTCGACCAAGTGTTTGGCAAAACAGGAGACTAAATGGGCTTCTTGTTCTGGCCATCTCGACTTCATCATGATAACTTCTTCTTCCACGGTCTCCTTACATTCCATGTCTAAAGTTTCTCCACTAGGTAAAGAGGGATAACAGTCTTCCATGGTTTCTAATAATCTAGAATGACTTCTCTCAAAACTGTTGATTTCTATGGTATTGTCAAATTCTGCATACAGAATGACGTTCACCGTTACATAAGGGATTCAGTTTTTGAACTGAATTTCTACATGAATCTGGTCGGATTTTATAGGGTGGAAATGTCCTTCGTCGCTGCCTTGGTCTGGAGTGAAATCAAAACCCCACAAAGTGTTGCCTCCTGCGTAATCCTCGTACGTAATACCGTGACTGGTGTTAGTTCCTAACTGTCCGGTGGCTTCGTACAGAGACAAGTACGATCTCAAGTAATTGCTCTCGTCACTAAAGTCAGGTTCGAAAGGTCGGGTACACAAGGTCTTGCCGTCGCGACTGACTTCAATCTTGGACACGCCAAAGTGTCGAAACTCAAAAGGATTTCCGCTGTGAAGTCCATTGAAAGCTGAATTCCTGACGATAGCAACGATCAAACGTTTGGGTAACTGTCCTTGGAACAGATGATCTTCGATCATGGATTGCTGTCCACCAGGAATGGTGAACGTTTTCACTTCCACGCGTCGTATCAGATACTTGACGGTCGTTCTGCTCAACGTCTGACTGACGTCGTTTCCCACTTTGGGTAACACTTCCACACGTCGTACGTACAGCCTGGCTTTTTGGATGACAGTTTTGTATTCGTTGTTATGGGTCATCAAATGGAAAGCATCAGTGCTACGATTCAGTCTCAGGCGGACATCCACCCCGTTCAGCAAATACTTTTCTTGTAATCACATGTCCAAATGCAAACGATCCATCAGTTCTAAACTTCGCCCTTGCAGAATTTTAGTTCTACGTGTGTTAAACCCCACATTGTGAGGATCGTCAGCTTCTGTCAGGGCTGTATCGATAAACGTGCCATCACCCGCTGTGTCAGGTTTCCATACCACGCAAGCATCCAGATGAGTATTATTGGCTTCTTTTCCGTACGTCAAGAGATTTTCCAGGTAGGCACGATACGGGTAAGTATCCATGCTGCTGCTGACCAGTTTGTTATTCAAGTACAAGTCCACTTCACTGAACAAGGAATGCATGAAATTGTTGACAGGAGCTACTCTATCATTGGCTCCAGGATTGGTGTTGTCCGCCGCTTTGATCACTTTGACTTTCAAGTACAGGTAACTGCTGTTCAGATCGATGTAATCTTCGGGCTGAACTTTGATATCAAACTCGATGGGAGCTGACTCGGTCAAAGAGGAGACGGGATGAAATTCCACCCACTGGGATTCTTGCATCGTCATCATAGTGGGTGGCATGGCAAACAGTTCCAGTTCCGACATGGAACAAGCGCAAGATTCTCGGTGCATCATTTTTTCTATGTCTCAATAATCGAAAACGTCTAAGTCTCGAACGGTTCTTCATTTCTTTGCCTTTCTAGCTTTAGACGTGTGAAGTCTGGTGAAAGGGTGTTTTCTTCGTCGTCTCTTTCTGCCTTGTCCTTGCTGAATCCCTGACTCAGTAGCGTGCAAGGCATTTATAGGAGTTTCTCGTCGCCACAAAAGGTCTTTACCTGTTTGCAACAAGACATTTTTGCCTGCCCTCAAGAAAGCTTCTTTTGGGTTTTGTTTGTCGATGATGATATTTTGGAGAAATTCTTTACCGTGTGTCAATTCCGCATCTTTCAAGGAGTGCAATCCGCGTGTCACCATCGGTTTCAACACCGGAGCCACCGAACGAAAGGCTGATTTTAGCATATCTCCTAAACCGTGTCCTCGCTGTCGAGCAACCCCTCGGTACACTGGATACATGACTTACAACTCGTGAGAGAAACGTTTTCGAAAATGGAGTTTCACCGTGACCTTTCCTTTGGTGAATGAAATATTTTGTCCCAGATCTCCTTTATTAGCAATGTTCACAGTGTCCAAATAAGACTAGCTGACGGGCAAATAGTGAGGATGTACAAATTCGCGGTGGACGTGATAAGTGTTTCTACCTTCCTCGTCAGCGGCCGTGCAGAATCCACTTTGAAAGGAATGACACGCAGTAACGGTACAGAGGTGTGTCCCACCACGTTATACTCCACCACATGGGAGTACACAAACATCAAATTCAGTCCTTGGTTCAGTTCTACCGGGGTACGAAAAAACTTGGCAAAAGTATCGTTGTCGGAAATGACTGGTAATTCGGGCTTTTGTTCTACTATCTTCCTCAGCTCCATGTCCCCGCCCAACATGGCAAACAATTCAGGACAAAATAAGAAAGACATGATTTTACCCCACTGAGGAAATTTCATCAGGAAGCGACGAGCTGTTTTGTGGTACTCCAGGGTGACACTTTTTTGGACACTTTCCAAAGCTTTACGAAACACGACATTAAACCTAGAGGCTCTGGTGCTCACCAAATGTTGACCACTAAAATAATAGCCTGGAGGAACGAACAATTGGTCGGCCCACTTTTGAGTTTTGTCATCATAGTTTCTGTGATCATATTTGACATGGGTATTCAAGTACTTTTGCATTTGCTCGTCATGAACTTCCACCGTACAAATATTTTGAATAGGAAGAACATTGAGGACTTGGGTCGGGTGAATGATTTCTACCAAACCCACTTCCCAGTGGGCTTCGTGATCTAATGGGATGGCCTGAGGTAATTTGGCCGTGTAACAGCACAACGTGTTCTTGGGAAACACCTCCATAGAACTGTCACTGGGTAAGGTTAAGTAAAATTGTTTTTTTTGACTCATGATTCCAGAGTTCTGTGGCTGTCGGAGGGGTTACTGGACGTCAGAGGCGTGTCTCCGCCCAAAATGGGATTGTTGTTGTTGGAGTGGTGACTGGCACTGGCACTGGACACAAGGTTCCCGTTGTTCCTGTTCGAGGTGAATTTCAGGGAGGGATTAGGAAGCAGGTAACCGATGCAACTGCTCAAAAAAATGGTCCACAATTGTTTGTCTCCTTGTTGCAAACTCAAATTGGCAATGGCTGCCCCGATGACACAATACACCACGAAGATTTGGCAGAAAAAGACAATTTGCGTTTTAGGCACACGTTCTCCACACCACACCCACAAAGGTTGTTTTTGTAAATCTTGCAGAGAAGAACAGAGTGAAGGAGTGGTCACAGTAGCTGCGTCTGTGTGAAAAGGCATGATGGTCACTTCTTTTTATAGTCGATGACTTGCGAAGCGTCGATCCAAGAATCAAAACTGGGTGGATATCCTTTCCAACGTACTTTCACTTCTTTGACACGTCGTTTGCCCACTTTACGGGTTCTGCGTTCGAGAATGCTTTCGATGTCGTACACGTCGTCTTCTTTTTTGGTGACACGTTGTAACTCGGGCAAATAAAACGTTCCTTTGAGCACTTCTCCGTTCATGTCTTCTAATTTATATACGGCAGAACCACGGCCATGCACTCGTCCAGTGACACGAAACAATTCGGTCGTCCAGTTAGGTAAGTAACCTTTGTCGAAAGTGCGTTTAGTTCTGCCAATGCGCACTCAATCTCCTACGGTCAAGACTCCACTTTTCTTGGGGACAGCCCTCGTCGGGAACGTACCAAACAGGCGCTCAAACACCAACACTTCGTTCTCGGGAGTCACTTCTTGCGGGGCACGTCCGATGCTTCGATGGTAAGATTGGTTGTACGCTTGAACCAGGTGCGGTAAGATGTCGATGTACTTCAGAGTGTGGTGATGCGTAAAATATTTCCACATGCGTTCTTTCAAAGTGCGTTGAAAACGTTCCACGATGCTGCCTTTGGTTTCAGGATTCTCGGTGGTAAAAAATGAATGTCACGTTTCTTTAATTCTTTTTGGAAATCTTGGTTCAGAAATTCGGTACCTTTGTCCGTTTGGCATCGAAGAGGGTGACGACCGCTTTGTTTCAACACCCGTTGCAGGGCTCGCACTAACTCGCTGCTCGATTTGGAAGTCAAGGGCACGACCCAGGCAAATTTGGAAAAGACGTCGATGACACAAAACAAATATTTGTAGCCGCGATTGTAGCTGGCCAAATGAGAGACATCGGCTAAGTCGGCTTGCCATTGATGATCGATATCTTCCACTCGGGTGCGACTTCTGGAAAACGTGTGTCGAATGGGTTTGTGTAAGTAGCTTGTTCTTGTAACGATCGTTGCACTTGAGGTAAACGGAGACTTTTCAGTCGCGTTTTGGCAACACGATACAATTTTTGAACTCCTGCGTAACCTGCAGGATGGGAGGGATCGTAGTAAATGCTGGCTAAGACTTTTTCCATTTTTTTGTTTGTGTGTTAATAAGGCACCCACTCTTGGAAGATGCTACTCTTTTTCTCTTGGGGTACTTTCTTCGATTGTAATGCTTTGCGTGTGCGACCGGCAATAGGTGTCGAGGAGGAAGAGGATGTCTGAACAGGGGATATTTTTTCTTGTTTCACTTCTGTCTTTACCTTCTTTTTCTCTTTTGATGAAGAAGGTTGGTCATCATCTTTTTAATCCATCCAATTCTGGAGGTAGGTGGTGTTGTTAACTTGCGTACTTTTTCTGGTGGAGTTTGAAACCCTTCTTCTTCTTCTTCTCCTTTTTCTGTCTTGGTCACTGGTACTGGTACTGGTGATGGTGCTGGACTTTTCATCAAGGTCTTAAAATCTTTCAGAGTGGGTAGAGCTGTTTCGTCTAAAGCTTTTTGGTGAAAGAGTTGCAGTCGTTGCAAGAGTTGACCGTACTTTTGCGATTTTTCTGTTTCGGACAAATCTTGGCGATCCATCAAGGACTGCAATTCGTGTTGTAACTGGGACATCTAAGTCAAATTGGGATTGGGAGGTAAATGCGGGGTGCGTTGTTCTTGCCAACGATGGTATTCCATCCATCGTTTGTAAGGCACTAAAGCTAGTTTTCGTCCTTCCATGGGATGTCAGGGGTCAATTCTGAGATCTTGGGTCTCCAGAGGGCCTTTTTATCTTGCTCCCATCAGTCCTCCCAACATGGTTCCCAAGACTCCTTTCAGTAAGGGGCCTAACAAGAGGGGTAAAATTCCTCCACGTTGGACCAACATCTTCTTTTGGCGAAGGGAGATTTTCTTTTGAACCATTTGGCGAAGAACGTGACCATGTTTGCCTAAGCATTGTTTCTGGTGTTTGGACAAAGGGATCGTGCCTTTCAAGACGTTCAAAGAACATTCGCACACGGTATCGATGACCTCTTTGGAGGCTGAATGAATGAGTTTTTTTCGCAGGGGTGAAGAAGCTTTGGACAGGACAGATAACATCTCCCCATGTTTGACTAAACGTGGAGGCAATACTTTCCTTTTCTTTTCTTGGGGATGTTTAGAAGAGGGATGTTTTCTGGAGGGTGATCTCTTCAGGAGCACCAAAACACTGATACCCTACTTGGTCACACACCTTTTTTTATACTGGAACGCGTCGCCACTGATTGTCTTTACGTCGTATCAACTGCAGGACAGGCATGACACATCGTGCAGGGGTACGTAACGGACTAAATCGAGCCAGTTCTTGCTTGGACGAATCCAGTAAACTTTGTAACATGCCCGATCTTTCTTGAACTTTGATTTTGGGAGCAGGTACTTTGTGAGCAGCAGCCACTGCCACTAAATTAGAGGGACCTGCCACTGGGGAAGTTCTTCGGGTCATCAACGGAGAAGTTCTTGGTGTGATCAACGTCTCCAAGTACTCTTCAGTTCTTGGTGTCATCCACGGGGAAGTGGATGAACTTGAGGCTGCCGGAGACGCGGTCACCGCCGTTGCAGGTCGTTATTTGCGAGTGTAAGGTTGCGTCCTGGCCGAAGTGCCTCTCTTGCGCCTAGTTTTTTGTGGACTTTTTTTTTCTGGGGACTTTTTCTCTGCTTCTTTTTCTGCGGGTTTCTTTTCTTTTTCCGGGGTGGTGTCTGGTAAGAGGAGGGTCCCGCCACTGGAGAAGTTCTTGGAGACAAAGGTCTCCTTGGGGACCTGGTCTTTTTCTTTTTCTTCTTCTTGGAGCTTCGTTTGACTTTTTTCTTGGGGAGAACTTTGGGGGCATTAGGATCCCATCTTAAGAGAGAGCGAATGATGACCCCTCCGAGAGTACCGCTCCCTCCAGTTTTCAAAATGATTTGTTTTTTTGGATTCCGTGTCGATGCGGAGATCGGCCAGTTGGGTCAAAGCTACTTTGTTTCGATCAAAAAAGCGCTTGGTTTGATGAGGAATCTGAATGATCCCTTGTAGTAATTGACGTGCTGTCACCGTGAACCATCGTAAGACTTCTTTGAGACTAGCTTCTAAGACACGAGACCGTATTTGTGGATTTTTTTCTCGACTGATACCATACAAGGCACGAATCAATTTAACGGGGAGATGTGATTGAAGGGGCGTCATGTTGACGTTGTGTGAGAGAGACGAAAAGTGTCTGAGGTTTTCATAGATTTTTTGGTGCGGTTAAGTCGAGGACGGAGACGTGTACAGGACAGGTCTTCCGTCTTGGCACCAGTGGTGAAACAAGTGGGTACGAAATCGCAAATCATCGGGGGTCGTAGGTTTCAAATCGACGAGTAAATAGGCGTGTGGAGTTTGAGTGGCATCGTCGTACGCCTGAGTCAGCCAAGGCGTTCCTAACTGTTTGGTTAAGACTTGCACTTGCGATTTATCTCGAAGGCTTTTAAACAAGACCACGTAATGCGCATTGAGACTAATGGTGCGATGGGTTTTACTTTTTTGAAACAAATTTTGAGTGATGTACACGATACTGGCATTACGATGATGCCCTTTGCGCGTGAACCACAGTTTAATTTCTTCTTCGTCTTATCCTAACATGTCGTCGAAAATGACCAAATGGGTTTGACGGGAGTCAGAGACAATGCCGTCGTCTTCTTTAGGAATGCCTTCCACAAACACGATGGAATCGCCTTGACTTTCTCGCAAGAGGCTGTACGCCGATTGCCACTCTTTGTAACACCACACGATGCGTTGAGGTGGTCGATCGATCAAATGATGTTTATGTTCGATCAAACGTTTGACGAATTCGGTTTTGCCTGAACCGCTAGGTCCAGCAATGAACATGTTAAAGGGATGGCGAAGATACAAAGCCTCCCAACTGGCACGATCTAAGTGTTCGTCGATGAATTTGACAGTGGAGGAAGAGGGAGCGGAGACAGCAGAGGTAGCCATAATGTTAGGAATGTCACTTGTGACACGAGAACAGACAAGACAAGAGTTTATATACTATTTTCAAGACACGTTTATTGAGGTTTTTAAATATAAATACGAAGAGAAAAATACATAAAAGCCAAAGGCTTAAGTACAACGATAAAAGGCACATGAAAACCATCAACGTGGAATAAAAGCAAGTGTCTGTACAACATGTTTTAAGCAATGTTCTGACCAGTTCTATAGGGGGTAAGGTCACACAAGTGTCCTCCCGAAAGGGTCTTTCAGGCACGACAGTCCTGTCCTGGGTGACGGGTTCTTCTTCTTCTGGTACGGTCACTAACACTAGTTGAAAAGTAACTTTTTTCCTTAAACAACTCTCGTGCATACTGGGCCACTTCTTGGGTCCAAGCCTCAAAACCCCCTTTTTTCCAGTCACAGAGATCTGTCCAATGGGGGTGTAAGTCACAAGCTACACACACATCGTCATACACGTCTTCGCTAGCTAAAAGTTGACGAATCTTTTTTTCCTGTTGAGGTCGAGAAGTATCCAGATGAAAACGCAAGGCTTTGAGTAAAAGGAGTCTTTCGTGACCATTTAAGGCCATTGGGGTGGTAAGTACTGATGGTAAAGAATCCACAAGGAATCGGCTGGTAAACGAAATCCTACAAAACAAGTCACTAAGACGCACACCACTTGTCGACCCAAATTGATTGGATACAGTTCTTGTTATAATTGATGGTAATGATCCACGGTTTGAATATGGTCATTGAGTTCCTTCCACGGAATCTGTTCAATCACATGTGATAAAAGTCATGGCATGGATTCCTGTTTTTATACTCTCTTTGTTTCGGAAGCAATACACGATCTTTCCTGCCAGAGATCTTCGTTCTCCAGTGGGGAATCTAAATCTTGCATACTGTAACCTAAACTTCAGAGTTTGTTTAGAAGTTTCCTCTTCCTCTAAGTAGATTCCACGTAAAATATGTTATTATCCTTTAACTTGTCTTCCTCAATGCGTTGCACTAGGTGAATCTCGAAGTAACCAAAATGATGAACATTTCCTTCATTCACTAACTCAAAGCGTTGAACAAGGTCTGACCACTGAAACAATTTCTGACGAATCAGTTCTTTTATACCATTCAGGTACCAGTGGATTAATATCTGGTGACGTAACGGGTGCAACTGTTCTTTACGTTTGACTTGTATTTTGACCAGCTCTCGGTAAATGCGTCCTCTCAATTCCACAGCCAAAGCACGAATGTTCTCTTGTAAAGTATCCATGAATAGGTCATACTAAATCCTCTTTCTGACACAAGAAATGTACCGTTTGCACAGACATGGTTTTACTTCAGTGTCGAATTTAAATCGTTTAATCACTAATTTGCACATTACAATTCGTTCAGAAGTTTCCTCTTTCACTAAGTTGACATTGTGTAAAAGATGTTGGTAATTCGTTAACTCTTCCTCTGGAATTCGATGCAGTAAGTTTACAATGTAGTAGATAGAATCATCAATAGCAAACCAATCCTTTTTAAAACCAGGGTGTCGTTGATCAATGTCTATCCAATGGAACACTTTCAACTGAATCA
Organism: Sinohyriopsis cumingii; assembly: GCA_028554795.2. Lineage (NCBI taxonomy): Eukaryota > Metazoa > Mollusca > Bivalvia > Unionida > Unionidae > Sinohyriopsis > Sinohyriopsis cumingii. The sequence continues at coordinate 109,400,616 of CM068831.1, read as the reverse complement.
ATCCTTGTATAGCATTCAGGTACCAGTGGTTCAAACACCGGTGACGTAACGGATGCAATTGTTCTTTACGTTTCACTTGTATTTTGACCAGTTCTCGGTAAATCCTTTCTCTCAACTCCACAGGCAAAGCACGAATGTTCTCTAGCAAAGTATCCATGAATAGGTCAGTCCGTACAATTCACAATCTTCTCCTAGGGCAAACGTAATCCACATAGTGAGTAATTTCTGACCACTGCCACTCAGGGTAACGTTCAGGAATCTCAATGAACTCTTTTGATGTAAACGGTTTAGAGTAATATAATAGGATGAATGACCCTTGACCCAGAGAAATCTAACACACTGGTTGACTTTTTTCACTTTCCTTTTGTGAATTTCTCGGCATAAAAGTTCTACAGTCACCCATTGAGATTTCACTCTGGCAAGTCCCTGCCAAACTTCCTTGTAAATCTTCTCTTGAAGTTCTTTAGGTAATGATTCAATATCGTGTTTGAAATGGAGTTTAAATACTGGTCTCAGTGATGTCCAACATTTGACTCCTAGTCAATCTGGTTTCTTCTTCTTCAACGACATGGTAAGTTACTTCAATGTCTCGGTCCCACTAAGGGTAAGTAATGATAATTCGGTGACCAACGAGCATGTTCTAGGTAGGCCGAATCTTGTGGTTCCCAGTGGTGAAGTGACACATCGGAACTGAAGCACTTGACTTTATCTCCTTCGCCCAAGTAGAAAAATCCGGCTCTGGCTAATTCTTTGGGGATCGGGCCCCTCAGATACTTAGGCCATTTTCCTTTGAACGATTGAAGACGATTTTCAAAGTGGCAGTATTCCGACAAACGCACGGGGAAAGAATATTCGTCTTTCACATGTTCGTTTCGATGAGGGTTGGGTGACATGGACAGGAGTTTGCTCAGGTTTGGATGACATCCTTAGGGGGGAAACGTGAAGGTGAACATCCACTTTAAAACGAAACCCAGTAAAGTGTCCAAGAGGACGAGCGGCGTCGCTTTCGTATCCGTCAGGTTTGGCACGCACAGCATCACTTTCCATGATAGGGGTAGTGAGAACAAAGTTCCGATGATGCTTTACGGCATTGCTAAGGTCACAGCGTACAGCATCGTTCCCATCGCAAGGCTCACAATCGCATTCCACCTCAGAAGCCCCAAACTTGAAGTGTGCCTGTCTGAACTTGTTCTGTGTTTCGCTGAAGGTATTCATCTTGTTCGCTTAGTCTTGGTAGTCACAATGAACTATCGATCTTGCCTAGGGTTCCTTTTTATATACAGACCAATACCGACGTCTCCATACGATAAGGTGAAATGATTGGGAAGTCGCACTTGCTTCTGGTACACGATTTGATAGTCTTTTTCCAAGGGTCGACTGACGATGTAGTGAGTGGGTAAACGTACAATTTTGTTGGGTTGATAGGTGGTCACTTTAAAGTGTTGATCTTTTCCAGACTGTCAGTCTTCTTTCAATACACCAAAGTTGACCACTCGACTGGTACGATAATTCAGAGTCAATCCATTCACTTTGCACGTCGTGTGCACTTCTCCTTGTTTGTCCCGGTATTCGTAGCCGTAATTTTTAGGACCACCACTGCCAAAACTTAGAATCTTGTCGTCGGGGTGCTCGTCTGTCCAGGCTCCCAAACGGTCTCCTTCGATGTCAGGGTGCTGTTGACTTGGGTGATCGATGTAAATGCAACTGTCCGTGTCAAAGTACAGGACACGTTCCCCTAACAGTTCTAAAGCTTCGTACAATTTTAAGCGAGCATGAGCTGTCACGTAAGCCGCAATGATGACATTTCCAAAAGGGTCGTCTTGTACAAAGTCCAGATCTTCTTCATAATTGACCAAGATCAAATTCTCGCGAACGACGTCCACGTGTTTCATGAATTTGGTTTTGTCGTGAATCATCTGGAAGCAGCGGGAAGGTTCTGTCAAATATTCCGTCTTGGGTAAACACGGTCGTTGTGCCATTTTTCCCCAAAGGCAATTTAACATCACTCTGGCAAACGATCGCCTGCCTTCGTTTTCCTCGATGTGATCTAAAGTGATGCCTTCTTGTGCCCAGTATTTCTCTTTGAATGCCTTTTGGTCTTCGGGAGTGTGACACCAGGACGGATAGCCACTGGCTTCTTGCTTCAGTTCCAAGAAGGCATCCACGTAGTCTGCGAAAATGCCTTTCTGTGTGGGGTCACCCTTGTGATATTGTTGTGTCTTGGGAAAGTGGCAAATTTCGTACACTTCTAACAGTTGGTATCCCATGTCCAAAACTTTGAACAATTCTACGCTGACCCACGTTCCCGTCAAGGCCCGTTCTTCCTGGGTGTGATGACAAGGTTGATCTTGGTTGCACGTTTCGGCACAAGTACTGCACAAAGGAAACATCAGTTTGCCTTGGCAATGGTGAGGTAAGACGGGATGGTACAAGTCGGTGGGAGGCAAAACTTTGCACTTGATCAAGCCTTCGTATTGTCGAATTTTTTCAGGTCGTTGTGTTCCGTGAACAATTGTGGGTGCCCTGCAGGGAAGTGACAATATTTGCACACGTAGGGATACTGCGAACACACGTCCAAGTATTTGATTTCTTCTCCTTTCTCTTCGTCGGCTTGGTACAGCAAACAGGTGGCATAGGTCCTTCCTCCGTACAAACTATCCCTCGGGTTCAGCGGGTCCATGAACTGGTAACTTTCCACGAGGCGTTTAAACTCGGTATCGGTTTTTTCAAACGGTGATCGTACTCGTGTTCCCACATTTCCACCACTTGGTATCCTTCCTGTTCTAACTTTAGGCGTCGCTGACAAGTGTCCTGGTACAAGTCTTCCATGGTTCGTTGTAAAAACTGATTTTTAGGGCCACGGTCAGGGTAACAGACGGGACATCCGTGAAATAAGCAACCGTTAAACTCGTACACGATCTTGGGGTTTTCTAAGTCCCAGCCATCGACCGAATGCGTTCCGATGGGCTTTTCGCCTCCTCCGTTGCGGGCATGCTGAATACATTTGTCTTCCTTGTCGCACAAGTAATGTAACCAACGTAGGGCTTTGACCGAGTATTGACGTTTGACATAGTTGGTCGTTTGAGGACTGATGACAGCTACGGTGTTTTCAGGCATGAATCGTTGTCGGTACACTAAGGAACACGCTTTGGCAATGGTGCAAGCTTCTTTCAAAGGATCGACCCCTCCGTGTTCCATGAACAGTTCTCGAAATTTTCCACAGCAGCGCCGTAAAATGTCCACGTCGGAACGACAATACTTTAACATTTCTTCCTGAAAGTCGAAAGGGTCGGAGACATGGACCTGGTACCAAGCTTAGAAAGCTTCTCGTTGTTCGGTACGCATGTTGTCAGGATCGTAATAGTGAGCCTTAGGCAAATGGGGTAGAACGGCATGTTGATTGGCTTCGCTATTGAAAAAGTGTGGAAAGTACCCTTTTTAGCCATTTCTGTCATTCCAAACGTTTTAGGCATTCGATTCAAAGGCATGGCCAAGTAACTCATCGAATCTTTAAACTGCACTTGTACCACTTGCATAAAAATGATTTTGGCTCCGTTCAAAGTGACTTTAGGATGCTCAGTGCCTTGTTCCGTATAGTACCTCAAAAGAAACTGTCCATCGTATCCAGAGAAATTGTGAGCCATCACCGTGGCATGACGATGACAATCTCCGTAACGTTCGATGTCCTCTTGGCTCCACGTCTTGTCGATGGGGTCTAAGACCCATCGGGCAAAATCGCCTAACGTGTTCGGTCCCCGAAAGATTTTTTCACGCCCTCCAGGAATCTTGCTGCAGTGAGGGCAATGACTGAAGATAGGTTCTTGAATGCACTTTTCGCACGTTTGATGAGCCACGCAGAAATTAGGAATGTGAATGCCGGTCTCTTGCATGCATTCGAAATCGAAAAAGATGAAATTGCCTTTCTTCTTGTGTCCATCCTCTTTCTCTGGTTGGGGTTGGTATTTTTGCACGTAGCATTGGTGTTCCAAGTCCACGATGTGATGACAAATGAGACATTTTTTCTTTCCTCGACATACGTGTGCCTTGACAGTATTGGTACATATGCCTTGACCACAGGTAGGGCACAATCTCAGGAGTGACAAGCACATTTCTTCTGTGAACCTTGCGTCTTCAAATGTTGTTGGTAACAGGCAGGGCTGACAAACGTGCGCAGACAAGTTGAACAATGCACTGGTTCTTGTCCTACGCTCAGACAGGGTGGAGAGGCCTAACATCCTGAGCATTTCGATCCACAATGTTTGTGTTGCTCTCGATTATTATAACCATAGTCACATTTCTTACAGTAATAACCGTATCCCAGGAATGCGGTGATACTGGTAATGGTATCGAAATGGTCATCGTGATGATAGAGGTGAATGTATTTTCCATCTTTAAAGTCTTGGCCTCGAAATCACAGAGGACCACGCACTTCTTGAGGGTGCACTTTTAAGGTGTAGCGTGGAGCTAGGACATCTTGCAAATTTTGCATTTCAGGAATGCCACAGGTTGTGTCTTTGGACATTCCGGCTTGTTGTAACAGGAGTTCTGCTTCACTTCGTTGTTTGGCTCGGTCCGATTGTCGAATGTTCTCCCAGTCTCTTTTCCATTCTACCGTGTCGTTCTTGTTGTTATAGGTTCGTCCCACCACAATTACCGGGGCTAAACACATCTGGTCTTGAGAATTGTGAATTTGGACGAGACTACGCTTAACGCTGCGAAGGCCGTTCACCAATAACATCTTTTTGCGTCCAGTACCTTGAGGAGGAAACACGTGGGTCATAAACAGTGTGGCTTTTCGGTCGGTGATGTCAAACTGGTCATTGGATTGTTGTACGTGTTGAATTTTGTCCATGACTTTGGAAGGGGTCAATTCTGCAGGGCTACTAAACTCGATCCAAACAGGGGATTTCAAGCCGTCGTGTTGTATGGAAAGTCTCAAGCGATCGTCTTCTTTGGCTTGACATTGTCGCTTGAGTGTGGTGAGCAAAGAATCCCACATCTCGGTGATGAACCTTTCTGCTTTCTCTAACGGTACATCGGACTTGAAATTTTTAAACCTCACCGTGTAGGTGTAAGCCGTGGTTCTAAATTTTCTAGAGGAGCGCTTTTCTGTCTCTCGAATGTGATAGTACTTTTCAGGGTTGACTAAGGGTGGTGAACTTTGTTTAGAGGAAGACTCTCTGGGTTTGAATTCTGGTTCACTCATGTCCTCTTCAAAATCACTGGCATGAATTTGTGCCAAGGCTTCAGCTCTGGTACGAGGCGATAAATCACGTTTCTGCCTCTTACTTTCTTCTTCTTTCTTCTTTAATGAATTGAATCGTTTCATCTTGACTGCAAAAAGTCAAATGACTAATATTTAAACACCATGGGTTACTTTATAGTCATGGCAGACCACCGTATATAAAGAGTATGTGTCTTGTCCTTTCACTATTCATTTCACTCTCAAACCGAGCACAACGATGGAAGAGACTACACAAATCGAACATTTCATCAGAGCGTTGCGAGGGGTCATTAGAAAATTTTCTTCAGACCAATCGTCGGACTACTCACCTTCCTTTCGAGATAAAAGTCAAGATACTTGCTATATCTGTCAGAAGAAAGGGCATTGGTCTTCAGAGTATCCAGACCGTCAAAAAAGAAAGAAAAAGGGGTTAACAGAGACAAAAGTCAAGATACCTGTTATCATTGTCAAGAAAAAGGACATTGGTCTCCAGATTGCCCGAAAAAGAAACAAGAGGAGTCAGAAGAAGAGAGGGATTCTGAAGAGGAGTCAGAAGAAGAGAGGGATTCTTCAGAGGAAGAAAGCAGACAGGTGAAGAAAAAGACACAGGAAAAGAAAAGAAGGGAAGAAAGTGAGGAGGAAGAGGAGGAAAAAACTGTGACGGTAAAGAAATTTAAAAAACAGAGAGACTAAACAATGAGACAGAAGAAATGTATGAACTTTTTAAAGTCTTATGTTGTAAATTGAATTGTAAAATTTGTACCAGAACAGAAAGTCTATAAAACGTAAGTGTCTTTGAGTTTTGATTTTAAAATAAGAATCTACACTCACGCACACTCATACACATGTAATATAAGGGTAAAATGTTTTTTTTTTTTAGTTATTGGCAATTGAAAGTCTATCTCTTTTCGAGAGACATGGGTGTCCCTGAAAAGTGCCTTTTTTTGGTGTAGGGGTGAGTTTAAGCAATCAACTTTAACTGTCTTAAGCCTTTGCCACGGCCAAGGCCTACTTCTGGACTGCGTACTGTTGATGATGATGATGCTTTGGTTGAAATCACTAAGGGTGGCACGGTAGGCTTAGTCACAGGGTTGGAGTGTTTAGCTCGGGAAGGTCGTATTCTCTTCGGTCGTAATAAAGAAGTCTGATACATTTGTTTCAGACTTCTTAACTCCACTATAATGTCTAAAAGTACCGTGACCGTTTGATTTTCACATCCTTCTTTCTTTGCTACTGGTACTTCTTCTTGTTGTTGTTTTTTCTTACCTCTTCTTCTTGCTGCTGTTGCTGTAGGAGAAAAGCTTGTTCCGCTTCCTTTTGTCGTTGTATAAATTTCTCCAATTCTTCTTTCTGTCTCTGTCTAAAATTCTCCACGTGCGGTAATGAAGGAGAAGATGGCGAAAGTTCCGGAACAAATTCTTGCGAGGTAAGAAAATCCACAAAATCCCAATTCACCTCTTCTGAAAGTAAGTCCGGGTTCCCTTGGGCGGTCTCCACTGTTGGTGCACTCCAATTTATCGTTTTCTGAGTTTCCGTCATGTTGAAAAAACTGTCGCATGGACTGACTGCACACAGGCGATAGCGAATCTATATAGACCACGTGACGTCACAGACTGCTCTCTTCCGATTGGACGTGGGCTAACTGAATTTTGTAACGCGTGTTTGGATTGGTCAATGAACTCAATCCGTTTCAATCCTTCCTCTACCTATAAATGAGCGCAGTTCACTGCATTCATTCACCTGTTCTCTGCGCCTCAACATGTGGACCGACGTTCAATCTTCCACCCTTGTGTCAACGATGATGTTCAGGACGGACATACCAATGTATGTCCGATCCAAGTGGACAGTTGTCCATAGGAGCGACACCAGCCTATGGATACGTAGGATTTACGTGGAGAGGCAGGGATGCCTCAAAAGAGTGCTAGTTTATGGACCTACAGTGAGACGAAGTTTAAGGCGAAGAAGATGTCGCAGATGCCCTTTATGTTAAGGGCATATTAACATAAACCCAGAGGCCCTTTTCAGGGCCACTCCAATCTCTCGAAAAGAGATAGACTTTCAATTGCCTACCCCTTTTTTATTTTTTTTATTTTTTTAAAAAAATAGAGACCCCTCCCTGTTTCAATTTTACATAGACCCTATACAGTCCCAGGGGTTTTTGTCCATGTTAAATTTACATAGACCCTATACAGTCCCAGGGTTTTTGGCCATGTTAATTCCCATAGACCCTATATTGTCCCAGGGTTTTTCTCCATTTTTAATGGTAAGTCCCATAGACCCTATACTATCCCTATTCACTACTCTAGTTGCACATACAAGAATCAAACTTTTAACACCAAATGGGTGTTAAAAGCGGTGGGATTAGATGCGTTATAAACTGCTGTGGGACCAGTTGCTCATATATTAATCAACATTTAACACCAAATGGGTGATGCAAGAGCTGAACATAAATCAAAATTAAACAGCGTTTTAATGAAATGTATCCAATGTAACTGTTGTTGATTTAATAGATTGAATTTTGTCCATACACCGATGAACACCAGTTAATTTAATTAACAATGTCTGTAAGAACTCTCCACTTTGATCTGAAAATTGTTAATAAACACAGAGATTTTATCATCATGTCGGGAGCATGGGCGCCCGCACATAGGGGCAAGGGGGTTGCACTTGTCCCCCCCCCCTTCACCTCTAAACAAGGTTTGGTCTACATCCATACAACATTATTGCTGACCACTAGATGATTGCCTCCACCCACTCCGAAAATATTTCTGCGGGCGCCTCTGATGGGGAGGAATCTGGTCACACTACCAATGAAGAAAAATATTAAGATTCGCAGAACTGTGTAGCCTATTTGACAAGGGGGATGAGAAAACAAAGTATATTGAAGCTGAATAAAATATACACAGATGGAACACTTGATATAAAATCTTCACTTACCCAGGGGGTTATATGTTAACTAATAGTATAGTTATAGTACATGGAACACTGAATAAAATATTTTAGTCATATTTAAAGGATCTTCAAATAAAGTCATGTCTGCCCCAAGTCCAATAATTAGCAATGTCGGTAAGGTTCTCTATTCACAAACGATTGCTATGCAGTTAAATGCTATTCCTTGGGACTATATCTTGCGATGATTATTATCAATTACAAGATACCATAGTCATTACAATCTCTCTCTCTCTCTCTCTCTCTCTCTCTCGTACTGGAATGATTGCACAAAGACTTTCTTTCCTCATGAGTGTATGTATCTTGTTACAGAAACTGCTTGATATTACTGTTTAGGTTAGAAGTAGTGTGTAATCTATTTGACACGGTGATGATAACAGAGGCTGAATTAAAATGCTCATTTAAAGTCAACCAAATTACTTTTGTCAAGGGACTGTTTGGCCCCTTTGCGCGCCTGCAAAAGTTCATCATATAAGGGCGAAAGCACCGCATGTAAAGAAGTTTGCACATCTTATAAGACGAAAGCACCGCATGTAAATAAGTTTGTACATCATATAAGGACGAAAGCACCGCATGTTAAGAAGTTTGCACATCTTATAAGACGAAAGCACCGCATGTAAATAAGTTTGTACATCATATAAGGACGAAAGCACCGCACGTAAAGAAGTTTGTACATCATATAAGGACGAAAGCACCGCATGTAAAGAAGTTTGTACATCATATAAGGACGAAAGCACCGCATGTAAATAAGTTTGTACATCATATAAGGACGAAAGCACCGCATGTAAAGAAGTTTGCACATCTTATAAGGGCGAAAGCACCGCTTATAAAGACGCTTGTACATCAAATTAGGACAGAAGCACCGCATATAACGATGTTTGCACATCATATAATGACAAAAACACGTCATATAAAGAGGTTTCCACATCATATAATAAAACTTATCATCTTAAGGCAGCTCTAACGTTCGATAATTACATGTAGCTGTTTTATTGTTACCGTTGTACACGTGGCAGTATTAACTTGTAGTTTCCACTAAACAAATCTAACAAAGGAGCCAAACTTATGTCGTTATCAAAATTTCTGAATTTGTCAGATCACTTGCAATTTATTTTCGAAAAGGACAAAATAGATTCGGTATCATGTTACAGCTTATTTATTTATTTATTTATTTATTTATTAAAACCGTCGAGCCTGCAATATTGATTTATTTAAAAAGCAATAATATTGTTTTGTCAGATGGCTTTCCGAAATAAGATACATACAATTTCTGCAAGACGATTTTCTTACGACTCCACCACTCTAATTAACTTTGGTTCCCAAAATATCGTACAGAGTAAGGCAATAAATAACTTGGTTTCGACTTAGAACGTTTTGATCATTTTCGTCATACATGCGTACAACGTTACCGAGGGTGGATAATTATTTTTCTAGGTAAGCGACTGAACTTGCATGGATCTCGTCGTAGATCGCTTGCGGAAAGATACACAAAAAGCATGGTATGCACGGGTATTTTACCCTTGCTAATACTCATTCTCCTGTAGATTTAAGGCAAGTTCTTTTTTAATTGAAACACTGGTCTTTTGGATCTTGTCAAGGATTGAACGTTCTCCATTTTTGTTCTACAGCCATAGGGGTAAGTGTTCCATTTTTATTTTATTTGATATGTGAAGCATATTCAGTTTTTGATGTCGTAGCGTGAAATGTTGCCTTTACCACTACGCGGATTTGAAACGTTGTGAACTTTTGAATTGTTACAAGCTGCTATTAAGAGTTTAATTTAGTAGTCTATATCTATAGATTTTAATTCCGTACCTGTTATTATGACCAGTTTGGTTTTATTTTAGCTGTTTGTGCTTATGTATGTGCGTGTATATCAGGCTGTTGGTCTGGCCGTCTGGATGTCTGTATGGGGATGGAAGCAGGTGTTACCATCAAGGCCATACAAGGACGGAACCACTGATTTGTAAACTTGTGAGCATGGTGGATTCATGAAGGGTGTCTGTAGCAAATACATATGGGGGCCAACCCAAGAATTCAGGAGAACTATGTGGTCTGACAACGGACACGTAACCAGGCCGAAATGTTTCGATTTGCAACTTTTTACACGTATTGAGTCGTACGTGGCTGTATATCATACGGGCTGTACAAATGACTGAATCACGAGTGGTATGTTTGTTTCAAATGATTATGTTGTTTCATTTGAGTACAATTCAGTTACTTCCATTACATTATGCTATTTCAAACTTACTTTCATTACATGAGATTATTTGAATCTTACTTTCATTACATGAGATTATTTGAATCTTACTTTCATTACATGAGATTATTTGAATCTCATTTTCAATACGTGAGATTACGTGAATCTTACTTTCATTACATGAGATTAAATGAATCTTACTTCCATCACATAAGATTATATGAATCTCACCTTCATTACATGAGAATATATGAATCACATGTTTGTTTTCCTATTTTTGAATGTTTGTGTAAAGTAATTGAATGAGTCGTATGTTTAGAGCGTGAAAGAATCACACTGTATTTGTAGAGTATATACACATTTTTATTAATTCATTTCATAAACTTCCATCTTTCATCACACTGTGTTCTGTTGTCATTTGATCCAAGCATCCATTCAGGTATATCCTGTTACAAATGTAATATTTCATTAGGATCGTTAAACATCAAATTGCGTATGCCTTTGAATATTAACAACACCTACGAAAGATAAAGTCAAAAGACTTCTGTTTTATTATTTTGTGAAATATCCATAGCACCTTTTCGTCGTTTCCTAAATGCTTGCCACAGCTAATACCTAAACTAACATTGCTGAATTTCAACTCTTTGTGCTCGACAGCCAAATGTGGATGATACAGTAAGTTTTATTTCACATTATATTAACTGCCAGGCATCTAACTTCTGTTATATTTTACTGTCATCATTTAAAATCAGTTAATGATATCATTGTTGCCCGTTTCTTGCTTTGGTTGTCACAGATAGATTTTGGCAGCCTTACAGCATATGAGATCGATGGATTTGAAGTAATTTTGATGGCATTTTACTTGATAGTCATGTCTCATTTATCAGATTTCTTTGTATGACTTCAAACATTGTATCTATTTATTAAAAGGCACACGCAAACATTCATTTATCCGACATTTGGATTCATTTGTCAGGTGAATTGGACTTTCTATGAGGATCCATGTAGAGATAAGTATAATACCATGTAGAGATAAGTATAATACCGGTTGTGATGAATGCAGGTAGAATTGGGCCTTTAATACGGACGAATATACGAATGAACCTCTGAAATATAAGCGTAACAGGAGCATACAAACAGTCACAATGACCAAGTCTTGATACGGTTGAGCTAGTCATGCTAAGATGTATACACATGTCAATTTGGACGAGTATAGGTGAACTATGGCCGAAGGTATTTATATATCAATTGTTTGCACAATAAAAGCAACTAGCATGTTAATGAGAAAAGGGAAGACTGTGAATGTTTGTTTATTTTTGTTGTTTTTTTTAAGAGTGTTCTTATTTAGCAGGATCATATAATTTAGCGCTGTATATAATATGCATGTCTTAACTAGGTAAAATTAAATAATTTGATCATTTTATGTAACATCCATGTGTAGTTGAAATAAAGTCACCAGTTGAAATTATTGTTATTCCCTATTGTCGATGTACCCCATTGTCAATTAGGCAACCTTGAGCTAGGATTACCTGTTCCAGCTGTTTTGTTTTTCCCTGGACAATTAGGTTACCCTACTTACTGTTTATGTTGTTTTGTTCAATAGGACAAACAATAAGCCAATTTCCAATCGGTTATTTGGAAAAATGTTAAGATAGTTTATCCATGTATTCATCACTTTGTGATAAACTTGTCAGAGTTGGTGTAATAAACGCCTTTCTGAAGCATTCTAGTTGTAGGCGTTTTTATAAGGAAATGTATTTCCAATGGATTAATGAATAAGACAAAATACAAGTAAACGTATTTTACATTTGTATTTAGTTGATTTGTGATCATGTAATCTTCGTTTGTATTTGCTCAGTACAAGAGTGTCAGCGGGTAAATACCTTTGATTTCCTAGTGTTGCTTACCCTTTCACTATTTATGTCCGCAAGATGGAAGTGCACTTGTATACCAAATGTACTTAGATGTATGGTAATAATTAGTTTTTAGTTTCTTTGCATTCCCATGCGAGAGTTTGGTGATTTGTTTTTGAAGGTGCTATTCGAAACGTGACCTTTGTCTCAGATGACAAAGGATCTAGATTTCTATACTGTGTTATGCATGTTTGATATATCAGTTTTTATGTACTTCGTATATTTCCCTCTGAATATGATAAAGAAAATTCATATATCCAATGGAATTACTGTATGTTGTTCTGCTTTAAGTATACTTAGTGTTTATCATTCTGCCTATTCTTATCTGGGCCTATCCATACTGACATTAAAACTTATCTTGATGAGCATAAGATCAAAACCTTGGAAGATGCTGCTCGTGCTGCTGACGAGTATTCTGTAGCTCATAAAGTTTATTTTTTAAATAAGACTTCCTTCCACTCAACTGTCTTCTGGCAGAAAAGTATTTCAGACTAATTCAAGGCCTTCTAAATCTCAAACTGGCACAACTTTTAAAAAGCAAGCTTCAGATAAGCTTCATCGAAGATCATTGTCTCTTCCTACGTGTACCAATTGCAAGAAGAAAGGACATGTTATTTCTGATTGCTATAAATTGAAAAAAAAAATCAGAATCAAAACAGACTTATTCCAACTGCTCTTATTTTTACGAGGTCAAGGTCACGGTCGTGTATTGAAAGCAATACATTTATTGGGTCTAATAAACCCAATTCTAATTTTAGTATGGAAAATTATGAACCATTCATATCGAAGGGTTCTGTATCACTCTTGGGTGATTCGGCCAATCCTATCCCTATTAAAGTTTTAAGGAACACATAAGCTTCTCAGTCTTTTATTGTCAGGTACTTTGCCTTTTTCTGAGGAGTCTTCTTCTAATGAGAGTGTTCTTATTCAGGGAGTGGATTGCTTTGTTAATGTTCCTCTCCTTTGTGTGCATTTGTCATCAGTCTTAGCCTCAGGACCCGTAACAGTCGGAACAGTGTATGCTTTACCCGTTGAGGGCATTGATTTATTATTAGTCAACGACCTAGCCGCACATAAGGTTGTTGCTAATCCACTTGTAACTGACAAGCCTTGCTTGGATAATAAAGTCGATCCAATGGTAAAAGAATTCCCTGATTTGTTCCCAGCTTGTGTGGTTACCAGAGCTATGACAAAGAAACCTCTTGAGAATGATGTTGATAAGGAAAATATTCCTTTAGCTGACGCATGTATTCATCTGGCTTTTGATGATGTCACTTTCACTCCTTGTTTGGATCAGTTAAAAGGTATTGATCCTCCTTTAACTACTCATTATCTTTATTCTAATCCGGGTGGCAAGCGACAATCAATTGTCGTCGAACAGGAAAAAGATCATGAGATCTCCTGTTTGTTTCAAAGGGCCATAAGTGAAACTGAAGCCAATGAAGTACATGTTAGGCATTTCATTAAAAATGAAATTCTTATGAGAAAATTGAGACCTCCCGAGGTACTTGCTAGTGACGAGTGGTCAGTGAACTATCAAATTGTAGTTCCAAAATCATACAGACAGGAAATACTTTGTCTGGCCCATGAAACTCCTTTGACTGGTCATTTAGGGATTAATAAGACTATCACAAGATCTTGACTCACTTTTACTGGCCACAAATCAAACGTGATGTTTGTAAATACTGTAGACCTTGTCATACTTGTCAAATGGTAGGAAAACCCAATAAGAAAATAGCTAAGGCTCACCTGCAACCTATTTCTGCATTTGACGAACCATTTAGTAGAATTATGCCAGATTGTGTTGGTCTGTTACCTCAGACCAAGTCAGGTAACCAGTACTTGTTGACCATTATGTGTGCGTCAATAAGGTTTCCAGAGGAGATCCCTTTCAGGAATATTAAATCTAAAACAATAGTAATAGCCTTAATAAAGATTTTTTCACTCAGTTTAGCCTTCCCAAATCTGTCCAATCGGGTCAAGGGTCAAATTTTTAGTCTGGAACTTTCCAGCTGATTATGCTTGAATTTGGCATTTAGCAACTCCAGTCAAAAGTAAAATTATGGTTTGACAGAACTTCAATGGATAGAACTTTTGAGTCTGGTAATAGAGTTCTGTCTCTCTTGCTCATTACTCGAAATTTTCTTCAGTTTTGATATTACGTCCCTTAAAAAGTTAAGAAGAAAATGAATGATTTAAATTATAATATTAGTGCTCCTGGGATCTAAATAAATTATAGGAGTACCAGTATATTTCAAGAGATAGCCAGGTTAAACATGGAATTAATTTAGTTGTACCTGTCCCACTCAGCAAAGATTTACATGAAGGTGTATCATCGAATTCTACTGATACTGGAGTGACAAATCTTCGGAATTCAGGAATTATAAAAGAGCTGGACCAGAAACTTTCACATTTGCCAGACCAAGAAAGAAATGAACTTAAACAGTTATTAGTTGAATATGAGCACTTATTTCCAGATGTTTCTGCAAGAACGAAAAAAAATTTCCATGACATTAAAATTGTAAATTGCAAACCTGTGAAACAACACTTGTACAGGATGAACCCTGTCTAACAAGAGTACTTGAATAAAAATTCAGTATTTGCTGGAGAATAATTTCATAGAGCCAAGTAAAAGTGACTGGAGTTCACCATGCATACGTCTTCCGAAACCAGATAAAACTTTCCATATATGCACTGATTATAGGAAGGTGAATGGTGTGACAAAGACAGATTCATGTTCATTACCAAAAATCGATGACTGTATTGATAAGATCGGAAATGCCAAATATGTCACCAAATTTGACCTTCTGAAAGAATTTTGGCAAATTCAACTAACGGAAAGACCAATGGAAATTTCGGCATTCGTGACTCCAGATGGACTTGATCAATATAAAGTAATGCCATATGGGACGAAAGGTTCGTCAAGTACTTTTCAACGTCTCATGAATATGATTACCTCTCGTCTAGATAAGTGTGATGCTTACATCGATAATGTCATCATCTACAAAGACACTTGGAAAGAACATTTAGCAACAATTCGGAAATTCTTTGACGGACACACAGATGTAAGTTTGACAATTAATTTATCCAAAAGCGAGTTCTGCCGTGCTATTGTAACTCTTTTAGGACATATCGTGGTACATGGACAAGGTAAACTCATAAATGCTACGGTCAAGGCTATCTCTGAATTTCCTGTGCCTGTTGATAAAAAAGAACTAATGCGAATTTCAGGTATGACTGGATACTATCGGACATTTTATTCCAATTTTTCTATAATTGCTGAACCCCTGACAAATTTATTGAGTAAGAAAAACACGTTCCTTTGGACTTAAAAGTGTTAGGAGGCTTTTGATAAGTAAAAAGCCATACTTAAAAGCGCGCCAGTTCTTACAGCTCCAAATTTCAGCCAATAATTTAAATTGTCTGTTGATGCAAGTGATGATGGGGTTGGAGCAGTATTAATTCGAAAAGACGAAAATAGTATTGATCATCCAGTGTGCTATTTTTCTAAAGAAATTAAATAAGCACCTGCGAAATTATGTAACAATTGAGAAGGAATGTTTGGCTTTGATATTGCGGTTACAACATTTTGAAGTTTACATTAGTTCAGCTCCTTCTTCGATTATTGTGTTAAATGACCACAACCCCCTTACTTTCATCGGCAAGATGAAAAATAAAAATCAAAGACTACTAAAGTTGAGTTTGTTGTTACAGGAATATGATAATATTATCAGGCACCTCAAAGGAAAGTTAACTTAATAGCAGATGCACTTTGCCGTGTATAGAAATGTATTATTTGATGTACACCTTGTATAATTTATAAGTTATTTTTTTTACCTCGTGTATAATTAATCTACTGTAAAAGAAAATATTTATCGTATAAATCTTTCTTTTCTTTATGGGGGGAATGTTATGTATATTTGATTTAATTTATATTTGACGTAATTTAATTTTCTGAAAGTTTAATTTTTGTTATATGAAGTAATGCAATTTTGTTGACTGGAATTTGATATTTTCTGAAATTAGTGTGACCTGTCTGTTTTGTTGTAAACATCTAAACCTGACCTAGTTCCCGACCTTGATTCAGAAAGCGGTGAGTCAAGTTAACAATTTTATATTTTCATCTTATTCTTAGAGTAAAATGATTGGGTGTTGTCAAGGTCATACTAGGAATACATGACTTTAGATGTAAACAGCCTCTAGTTGGATTTTCTGGTTTTACCGGAATTGCGTAGTAGTCATGTTTAATACCGATGTTTATAGAGAATTTGGTCAGTTTGGGTTTAAAAACACTTGATGTCAAGGTGTTCGTTTTGTTGTGACTAGTTTGGAGTTACATTTTAATTTTCATTCAAATTATTTGGATTCTAAAAGATTAATTCTTTATCCTGGAAATATTTGAGTTCTCATACAGAATTCTTGGACAAAGACATTTCTTTAAATTTTATTCGGAATTAAAAGACCTGACTATTATTGTCTTTGGAACACCAAAGAACTGTGGGCACAACAGCACAATACTGAGTATAGTATACGTCATCGCCTTCCATTTTTGGATTTTTCGTCGGGAGTCGAACTTGATTTCATTAGAACATTTCATTAGTGGGACTTCAAAAATTTAATTCGTGGATTATTCTTGATTATTCTTGGATTTGATTCTTAAAACCGTAAGTTCTATATTTTTTTTCATTTTTACCTTGTTCTTCCAGGGAAATAAATTATTTGTTAAATTTTACAAAGCTTGTTGTCTTCACTTTTTCTTTGTTACTGTTTATTAGAGCCTCAACACGTAAGAGTAATAACTCCCATTCGATGATAAAGAACCTCGTAATACCTATGGATGGCCACCACTCCCTACATGGATCAATTAAAACTCGAAGTATTGTTATTTGGGTAAATCACTTAACAAATTATCACCAAACGGTGTACATGAAACTAATACCTGCTGAAATTTTGGTAAAGAAAATAATATTCTCTTTCAGATTGTCGATTTCTGTTTTTGTTTCCGTTAACATATCCAGCGAAGGACATGATGTCTGAACGCAAATTGGTAATTTCCCGATCCCATATCATCGTCATGGAAGGCAATAATATAGACATGGAAGGCAATAATATAGACATAGAATGCAATAATATAAACATGGAATGCAATAATATAGACATGGAATGCAATAATATAGACATGAAATGCAATTATACAGAAATACTACTTTAGCATGGTCATGATTTAACTGAACATTACACCTCGAAGTTAATTCATTCCTTAATTACCTACATTTGAAAATTTAGATGTAGACACAACTCTGATTAAAAAGAACAATTATAAAGTCATTCGAGATAAATAAGTATGCAAGATGAGATAATATAGGACTCTAATTAATCGAATTCCTGTGATATTCTAAAAAAGTGCAATCTTTAGAAATGGAATGTATCCGGATTCATGGAGAAACATTGTAATAATAAGAACCATGCTGTTGATAATAATAATAATAATAATAATAATAATAATAATAATAATAATAATAATAATCTTTAGAAGCTCTAAGCGCTTTACAACATTAGACAACACCTAAAACTTATAAAACATATATGATGATAGTATTACAAAACACAAACACCATGAAATTAGAAAACATAAAAACATGCTGAAATATTTAAGGTAGGAAACATTTTTAGGTCTTTAAGTTTGTTATTGCAGTCGAAATAAGTAAGTTTCAAGAGCACTCTTGAATGAGATCACTGTGTCTTTATGTCTAAGTTCAGTGGGCAATTCATTCCACGTTGCTGGGCCCTATTATATAAAAGAACGTTGCCCATATGATTTCGTTTTCGTAGTGGGAAGGACGAGTATACGATTGTCAGAAGAGGAGCGTAAGTATCTTGCTGGTGTGTACACATGGGTGAGGTCGGATAGGTATGTTGGACAAGAGTCCGTCAGAGAAACGTAGCACAGAGAACAAATTTTGTGTTTGATTCTGGATCGAATGGACAGCCAGTGTAGGGTACAGAGCAGCGGGGAGGTGTGCTCTGATCGTGGTACTCTAAGTATGATCCGAACAGCTGTGTTTTGAACTTTTTGAAGTTTCTGAAGTAGATATTGAGATGAAACAGACAGAATTGAGTTACGATAGTCCAGTCTTGAAAGTACTAATGAACACACAAGTGTTTTAGTGACATCAACTGAAAGATATTTGCGAATGGAGCTGATGCGTCTCAGCTCAAGATATGCAGCCTTGCATATGTTCATGACATGTTGGTGTAATGTGAGAGTACTGTCCAGAGTGACACCTAGGTTTCGTACTGATTGTGTGAATTTAACGTTGGTGTTGCTGATATTTATTGTTTGAGGTACATGATGTGACTGAGAAAGTCTTTGTGTTGTGATCAGAATGGCCTCAGTTTTATCATCATTCAGCTGCAGCTTCTTACATGTCATCCATGATTTCACATCCAAAAAATGCACCTCTCTACACCTTGGATGGTAGCATGAACTTCAGCTGGGTGGCTAGATTTGTATATTTGGGTGCCGTCTACGTACAATTGGTGAGACACTGGATGATGATCTATGACACTTCAGAGCGGATGAGTGTATAAAATGAAGAAAACAGGTCCAACAACAGACCCCTGTGCAACACCACAACATAGATCAACTTGGCTGGCATGTATTCCATTTGCAGACACAATTTGTGTCATGTTGAGCAAGTAGGACTTGAACCACAGTAAGGCTTTATCATGAATGCCAAATACATGCTGGAGACGGTGAAGTAATATATCATGGTCTATTGTGTCTAGTGCTGCAGACAAATCAAGGAGGGTGAGGATTGTAATCTTTCTGCTATCCAAAGCAGATAGAATGTCATTAACTACTTTTAGAATGGTTGTTTCAGTACTGTGGCAAGGACGATATGCAGATTGTACATTGCTGAAAAGGCTGTTTGAATTCAGATGAGATACAAGCTGGGATAGAACAACCTTTTCTAAGATGTTTTATATGAATGGGAGATTAGAACCTGGGCGGTAGTTCTTTAAATCGTTATGGTCGAATGTCGGTTTCATCAGCATAGGTTTTACAATGGCAGGTTTGAAAATGATGGGAATTCCCCGGATGAGAGAGAGGTATTAATAACATCAGTTAGTGAAGGCAATACTGGATCTAAGCATTCAAGCAGCAATTATGTTGGAATTGGATCAAGTTCACATGACTTTGGTGCACTCTTCATCACGATTGTACGTACGAAATCCATAGAGACAGGTTCAAAATGCTGCTGTATGGTGACGACGAGTCAATTGAAATTGTGTTGTCAAGCTTATCTCTAATGGTTTGTACTTTGTCACGGACGAAATTTATAAACAGGTCCGGAAGGTCGACTAGAGAGAAGGTAGTTGGAAGTGGTGTACATTTGATCCTTGACATTAGCTTGTTAGTAATCTTGAGGAGCTCTTTGCAGCTGAAACTTTCCATGATTTTAGTACTGTAATGGGCTGAATTCGCTGCATGGACTATGTTTGTGACGTTCTTCTTAGCGGCAACATAGGTTTGCTTATGAATAGTGCGTCTGGTGGAAAGCCAAAGCCTCTCAGCTTTACGGCGGTCTCTTTTAGCAGTGCAAAGCTGGTCCCTAACTCTGCTATACCATGGAGAACACTTGAATTGATACTCTGCACTTGGTGGCTGGGGCATGTTTGTCGAGCAATGAACGCAGGCAGTTATCGAGTTGTTCTGTTGTAGGAGATAAGCAAGTTGTTAGGTTTGCTTGGATGTCATGCGTTAGTTTGGTTCTATTTATCATACGGCGGTTTCTCTTAGTAGCAAATAAAGGTGGAGGGTTAGGGACTGATACGTCAAGATGGCATATAATGCAGAGGTGATCTGATGAAAGTTTGTGGGATATCAGGGAGGTCCGTAGAATAATACTAACAATTGCAGGTGTATCAGGTTTAGTAGAAGTTAAACAAATATATTTTCAAATATATTGTATAAAAGCGAAAGAGGGAATATAAAGACAAAAATTGGGAGTTAGTTTCATTTTGAAAAGAAAAAGTCAGCAGTCGATTGTATATTGGTTCTAAATGCGATTATTGAAATAATGTTCAACTGAAGCGACGAAAATATTGCATTTTCATTAATTATGGTATAGCCTTTGATCGACCTGTCCGGTGGCCTAGTGTTTAGAGCGTCCGCCTCGGATGCAGAATGTCGCGGGTTTGAACCCCGGCGAGTCATACCAAAGACATAAAAAATGGCACTAACAACTGCCTCGCTAGGCGCTCACCATTAAGATGTTAGTGTTAGGACTGGTCCGCCTATTGTCCGGATAATGTGACTCGGTAGGACATCATGCTACATGTCTGCGGCATGAGGCCCAGTGCTAGACATCACTATAAACTGTCACTCTGCAGTCATCGTAGCGATATGACTGAAAACATTTTAAAGCTACGTTAACAATCCAAATCACACATACACACCCGCAAATGCAAACACGCACACACATACAGAGCCTTTAATCAGATCAGTCGTAAGTGGTTATAATACAAAGAAAACCGTGAATGAGTTCGTACATATACGATAAATGCTTCAAGTGATACTTACAACTCCGTTAGTCCTTGTGTAATACGATACTGCATATTCAGTGCTTTACAACTCCGATTCTGCTCTGAAGTAATGGGAGCCACTCTCTAAAAGTACATTTTGCGTGGTATAAGTAAATATTATTGCTGACAGCATACATATTAGCATTAATGCCGACGAAGTACTCTCTATCTATGAATCATATATATGTTACTGTGTGAAGAGATAAGGCTATTATTGTTACCTAAATTGAATAGTCTCAAGAAGTTTGTAGTCTTCTTGGAACGTTAGGTTATTACTATTGAAAGTAATACATGCAGCTGGATAGAGGAATAAAGACAAATCCGTTTTACAGTGGACAATTAACGGAAAGCGTCGAATCGTTTAGATATTTAGGTTTACATTTAATTAAACATTATAGCTGGAAGCGTACACAAAATCAATCAAGTAATTAGGGGAATTGGTCTCTTTACACTCTGTACAAACTACTTGAAAACAATATGTAAACATTTCGATGTATCGTAGATTCTGTCTATGATTATCGATCTAACAGACATAGCTTGTGCTTCAGAATTTCTATGTTACTTGAGGCACACGCAGAGAAAAACAAAGACATTAATAATGGCAATTATTACTATAGATATAAGGGAATTAAATCTTTATTAGATGATACATGATTTTAATAATAAAAATAGAGTTTTCGATCCATACAAAAAGAAATGTAATAGTTTCGATGTTATCATCAAACAAATTATGTTCTATATAAAAGCTGCTTAGTGTTTGAAGAATATTTTGAACCTATAAGGGAACCTTGTTTGTTTGCGTACTCACTACATACAAAGCAGTTTATAATAATTTAAACAGATTTTTCCGAAATGAAAAATATTCAGGCTGAAATGACACAACATGTGTACAAAGATCAGCGAATAAAATATCCGACCTTTCTCTTGCTTGCACCTTTCACACAGATCTAAGAAAAATATATTCAACAAAACATAAAATGCATTGTCCAAATTTCAACAATTGCAATGAGAAAAAGGTCAGCGAAAACCAATATTTGAAGTGTTTAATGAAGCTGTACTTGTGATACTATTGTATTTTGTAAATATATTTTTGCTTTGTACATTTGTACTGTTGCGTATATTTAAATTGTATCATGTGATTGACCTTTGTTCATAACTGATGGAGTTAGGGCCAACCTGACTAATGTCATTTTTTTCTAAACAGGTTTATTTGGATCATCAGTACATTGGTGTTCCCATCGAAATATCCTTGTCTACCTGATGTTTTTCATATTCCTTAGTAAAATCTCAGGAAAAGACTTGACCTTGTTACAACTTAGAATGTTCTAGAAATGAACGTTTGACCCTCATTCTGGTCCTATTATTGTTTCTTATGTTTTTATATTAAGGTTGTTTATATCAAAATTATTCATTCCTATCTTTACATACGTAGTTTAAGCAGTCTTTCAGTTTGGTTCAAATTGAAATTACAAAGTGCTCAATGAAACGTTTGGACTAAATCACTATTTGGGGTTATTGTGAATTCATTTAAAGACATTATGGCTTATATCGTTGTGATACATCAAGACAATAAGTACATCAACACCGTTCAGGCTATTGTTGCATCAAAACATTCAAGATTGAAATTCATTCGTATCGCTTAGGATATTGATTCGGAACACTTTACACCTTTTGTCTCGTGTTAGGTATTTTAGGACTAGATGAGATTTAATTCCAAATTTTCATTTTGTATTCTAGGGAAATAAATTATTTGTTGAATTTCACTAAACTTGTGGTTTTCGCTCTTTTATGTTGCTTAGTTCGAGACTGTATAGTCGTAGCAGTGAATGGGATTATTTTTGACTTCATAAAGTATATATATATATATATATATATATATATATATATATATATATATATATATATATATATATATATATATATATATATATATATATATATATACAATATTTAAAATGAAGTTAACACCCGTACACCTTCTGTAAACTGGTAGTGGCAACTATTTAATTTAATGGTGAATAAAGTTTATCTTCTGTTGTTTTCTATATACATACACGCTAACACTTTGAACAACTTGTTTTGATTCCCACCCAGAAAGTTTAGAAGAAAATACTTCTTGCGCATGCTTGAAAATAGTGATGACGTAATTCCTCTTGAACTTTTAGTTGATCAGAAAAAAATAATTATAGTCTTTTTCTTGGACATTTTACTAAACCGTCACATTTACTTAATACAGTACATACGACATGGTAATAAGATACAAACAAAAAGACAACTCGGAATAGAAACGATGGAAAATGCAACCAACCGCATAGCCCTATCAGTCCCTTCAAATCACTTTCAAAAACATTCTGAGCAGCAAGCGCAACTGCAGCCTAAAAGTCCCAAAAACTTTGAACTTCTATCACATTATTTAAAGTAAAGCTACAATCACAGAACTTTCAGATAGTTATGACTGTACCATTCCCATCACCACAAGACGAGCAAACATATATTGCGTAGGTGAACCTGAAGTTCACGTGGACTTCATTTCTTTATTAACTGAGTTTAATTTTTGGGATGCTTTTGGAGTGTTTACCAGTTCTCATTTGATTTTTAAACGTGAAAAGTCCGATCCAGTTTTATTTGGATGCTTAAAGTTTTCAACTACATAACACCATTGCCGGCGTAATCATCCTACGTTGTTTAAAACCATGGACACTATGTCTCATTCTGTATATAATGGATGGTTTTGATGCTATCATCAAATAAATTATGCTCTACATAAAAGCTGCAGAGCGATTGAACAATATATTAAACTTATAAGGAACCTGATTTACTTTCTAGATACAATTTGTCATGTTTTAATCAAAGATTATGCCGAAATCAATAGAAAATGCATTAAAATAAGACATAAACAAAAGACAACTTCGAAAAATACGTTGGAATACGTAACTAGCCGGATAGCTATGTCAGTCCTTTCAAAGCAATGCCGAAAACATGTTCGGCAGTCAATGCTACAGCATTCTAAATGTCCAAATCTTTGATATTCTATAACTGTAACTAAAGTAAAGCTAGAATCACGGAACTTTCAGATATTTCTAACTGTACCCTCGCTCTCCCACTAGATAGACGAATATATTCTGCGCAGATATCACATATGATTTCGTTTTTGAAGCATAGACAAGAGTTTTTTGCTGAAAACGTTTTGCTAATATGGGGCTAGGGGAGCAGTCTCTACACACAGCGGACATTGGTCAAGGACAAAGTAAAATCAATAAAAATTCTAAGGCGTGACTACGACGTAGTGTTTGGGTATGCTTTTCTTTACCCAAATCGGGTAGCATTCTGATGCTCAAAACATTAATGCGATAATGCCGGAAGAACGATCTGAATTTTCCAAATAACTTGCCGAGAAAATTTATACATCATACTGTTTTTGTAAAATTATTATACGGTTGAATGATTCATGGGATATGATGACATCTAGATTTGAAAACGGGTTCAGATGGAAGTTATGAGCTATATTGTGTTGTTGAGAAAAGCACATAATTTCAGATGTATAATGGGGAACTGTATAGAAAGCATTGCATATTTGTGCAATTTCCAATGGTAACCTTTTGGCAAGGGCGTATACTAATTAATACAAAAATATACCATATATAGTGTACAAAATCCTTATCTATCAAGATGCGAGAAAAAAGTTATAAACAAAAACAAATTGACATTTGGGCCTCTAAACATACTCCAAGCATATTTCATTTTAATAATATACATCATCCAAGACAGGTAACTGATTCATTTTAATAATATAGATCATCCAAGGCAAGCAACTGATTCATTTTAATAATATACATCATCCAAGTAAGGTAACTGATTTATTTTAACAATATAGATCATCCAAGGCAGGCAACTGATTCATTTTAATAATATAGATCATCCAAGGCAGACAACTGATTCATTTTACAGGTTAATATACCAAGACGAATGATCCTTATAAATGATTAGTATTTGGTTTAACATGAATTCTGATTCTAACACCATTAATTAAATTATCCATTTAAATAAAGATAAAAAAATCATTAAAAATTTTCACACGAAATATTACGTTACCAACTGAACAGAAAGACGGGAGAGAAATAAAAATCAACGAAAAAACTGTCCGTTCTTATTTCGATGAAGCCATTGAAAACAAAACATTATTGAATAATTTGGCGGAAGACTTTATTTTAAGACTAATACATCCACAAAACATAATATTAAAATGAAAAAGAACACGATGTTAGCATACTTTTCTATGATATGGATACTTGTTGATACAGTGAAAAATAGTAGTAAATAAGTTTCCTGTATTGAGAAACCCATTTTGACCTTACGGATACAAAGTGACTTACCAAACCCATGGTATATAACACTGCTTTCTATTTATGATGGTATAAATTGAAAAGATTAATTCAGAATAATTAGAAACATAATGACATGATATTTATTACAGTTGTTGAAGTCCACTGTAGGATCGCCATCAAGAAATTTGCATGCCTTATAAGATGTCACCTGTCGAATGTGTTGGCAAAGTTGCCTTCAAATGCACGATGGTACACCGAATTATTAATTATTGGAGGAATTTTTATTACATTATTGGAGAAATACGATTTTATATTATGGATTTCAGTAGAAACCAATTGCGTAACACAATATATGTGACAACGCAGTACTAACCTGTAATACGATAAATCTCAACAAGAACGTAATAAGTTACTTCTCTGATAATATAATACATCAAAAATCTTCCCACTTTAACTTATAGTAAGATGTTTAAAATCCGTTTTATTTCGAGTCTAAACTTACACGCGGTAAACAACTCTCAATAATTAAAACTTCAGTAATTCAAATGCGTCAGTCAATTTAGTTTTAATCCTCGAGGTCGTATTGCTCCCAATAGTGTTATAAAATTAAAGAATAGTAGCTCAAACGGTATTCTGCACCCCTTTTTACTTGTTTTCGTTTGGATTGCAATGATAACATTCTCTACCATTTAAGTTTCCAAATCTTTGGCTTTTAATTGATTACCAAGGGAACAACTACATGTCAAGTTTGATGAGGCTATATTCGCTCATTATGTAACAACTAATTTCATTTCGTTTAGAATCACAATGACCGTGACACTTGATATTTTGATGACACTATCAATAGATTACTTCACATTATAACTTGAAACTTATATGTAAGGTTTGGATGAAGGTATAGTTAGTTTTTCTTGTGCGCACGGAAGTGGTTCTACTTTCTTGGTACACAGTGACCTCGACCTTTGATCTTTAGACCCACGACCCATTAGTGTTATGTGCAACCCATAAGTAAATTGACACAGTTTGATGTGGGTACGAGCAGAGAGAGGGCGAACAGCCTCTAATTGGTTCACTCGTATTTCGTCAAATTAAGCCTTCCTACAAAAACACAAAAAAAAATCGTAAAAAAAAGTGCGTATCCAGCGTAAAACAACTTTGTTTACATGTTATCGCCGGTATGTTTTTTTTTTCTTTGTCGCGCTGAAGGAAAAATGCGCAATTGTCGGTGACAAGTTGGAGGCGCGCCCTCCCTCCCCCTGCTGCTTCCTGCGTCCCTTTACGAAAACCAAGGCCTTTATCGATGTACGAAAAAAAATATTTGCGCGTCTGCTGCCTTAAATTTCCGGCTATAAATTAAAAATTTAAATTATCAATGTTGGAGAATCAATTCCACTAAATTTTTCCATAATGTTTAGGAGCATTGACCTCCTCGATAAAAATCTTATCTTAAACGTTTATCAAATACACGTATACGATCTCTTAATTTAAGTTTGATTTTATCGAGTATCTTATATAACGGCTCAATCTCGTGAATTTGATCATATCTAACAATTATAATTTTACACTGTGTTGTAAGCATTTTAAGGATTGTCAGGCAACTCTTTTACGCGTTCGTACATGCTAGTTAGTTTTTCCGGGTCCATCAAATTGAGACAGTATTTACTGTGTAAATTTTCAAGATGTGTTTTGATTGATGCTATAATTTTGTCGTTCATATATGTATATGATTTTGTCTAAATGTTTGTTATGTTCAGACAAAAAATGATTACGCAAAAAAAAATATTCGCGCGTCTGTTGTCATAAATTAAAAAATTAAGTTAACAATAATGGCCAACATTGGAGAAGCATATACCACTAGATTAGCCAGGGAACGACTAGAAGCAATCAAAAGATATCTTCCCGTGAGAGATTCTGTAAGACAAAAGTTACAAGCGCGGCAACAAGCACAAGTTGAATATGTTACAGGCATAGAACAATTATTTAAACCTGTTACAACAGCTACTGAAAAAGCTGCGGCGGTCACTGAAAGAGCTTTATTGGGAGATCCTAAGGGCGAAACAAAGACAGGTATTCGTCCAATATTAAAACAGACCGCTGAGCAGACTGAAAAAATAGCGAGAACTAAAAAAACAAAAAAAAACTTTTACGAGACCTTCCAACTGACATAGCTGCAGCTCAACTTCCGCCCGTGGGCGAAGAAATACTTCAAGGTATTGGACAAATTCGTACTGAACTTGCGTCTAAACCAGTAAAGGAAAATATTGGACTGATTGCAAAATTTAGGGAGGATTTTATCGAAGATATTAGAAATACTAAAATAGAAAAATTGCCTGAAAAAATATTAATTAGTATATTTAATAAACCTAGTATCTTAAAAACCGGTTCTGATAAAGTAACTGATGATAATCTTATTAAATGGATATATCGCATATATAAAAACAAAAAACAAGCCAGAGATGATGATTTAGAATACAGACGTCTTGATGAAGAAGTAAAGAGATTTTATAAAGAAAGCTGAAACAACTAGAACAACAACAACTCTCCCAGCAGGAACCTTCATATCAACTTCCTCCACCTCTGCAACAGATAGACCACCAACAGTCTTCTTCACCGCAGCAAAAGTTGATGTCGGAACTTAAAAGGTCTGAGGAGCTACTTAAAAAGCAAAAGGAGAAAGATCGTCATTAAGACTAT
Organism: Sinohyriopsis cumingii; assembly: GCA_028554795.2. NCBI lineage: Eukaryota > Metazoa > Mollusca > Bivalvia > Unionida > Unionidae > Sinohyriopsis > Sinohyriopsis cumingii. Next base: position 109,372,722 of record CM068831.1, on the reverse strand, counting down.
TTAAGAAAACAACAGAAGAAGGAGCAACTGGCAGTGGTTTGGGAAGTGGTCTTATCCCCTGTCCTAACACTATCATCAATGATGTATCACGGTTAGAAGTTCTCATAGGAGGAAAGCCAGCTGGAAATAACTCACCAGAAATAATTAATGAAGCAGCTGATATCTGTCAGCGATTATTTCAAAATAATATTATGGATGCTAGTATATACCGAGAACTTATTGATGAATTCGCGGACGGTGTTACCGTCAGTGGCTGTCACAGCGGCTAGTTAAATAAATAACTAATTAAATAAAATGATCGTACACAATTCTCATCGTAGACCAGTAATGGTCAGAGTTGTAAATTCACGAGTACCCGTATACAGGATGACTTATGGAAATTGATTCGGTGATGTTGTTCGGGGTTTATTTGCGAAGATGGCTCCTAAAGCAATACCGATCGCAAAACAATTATCGATGAAAGCCATTGATGTTATTAAAGATAAAGCTCCTGGTGCTATTGGTAACGTTGCCAGTAAAGTGTTCTTGGCAATCAAGGACAGACTAGCACGATTAATACGCAGACCTCAAAGAGGTTAGCCGGTAAAATTACCAGCCACCGCAGACATGCCGGCAAATGTTAGCAAAGTAATCAATGAAGCTGCAAATCAAAAACTAGCGACGCTGATAAATCAAGGAGCTGAACAAATAAATACAAGTTTGGCGGCGGGAGGCGGTCTTCATTTTAGACGATAACTTTTATAATAAAATGTTTAAACGTGAATCCGACACAGCATTCGACATAGACGAACCGGTTCTTAAAAATGAATCAGTGCGTGATTTTCAGTATTATTCTTATGATGCACGAGAACCAAATCGACGAGAACGAATTGAATTACAGGTTCAGGATACAAGTAGATATTTCTTGCCCGCTGAAGCATTTATTGAAGTAGAAGGTGAAATTATAAAAACAGATGACACAGAATACCTCCACGGGGTTAAAATCGGTTTTGTCAATAACGAAATTATGGCCATGTTTAGTAGCGCCATATATATGGTTGATGGAAACAATATCGAAACGATTCAGAATGATGTCGATGTTGCTACAACAGTAATAGGTTTAGCAAGATATTCTGACGACTTTACAAGATCAGCTGGTCCATCAATGATGTTTGTCAAGGACACTTCTGATTATCCTAACAGTGATCAGTCTATTATTAGACGACCAAAAAACCGTGCCGCTCCTAATCCTGCTGATATTGACGTTGAAGACATGATTATGATGAAATCCGGGATAGACCCAGATGAGGTTGTTATTTTTCAGGACCGACACGGAAAACTAAAAACCAGCGATATCAAATGGCATGAAATATTTCGTAGGGTTATTGGAGCTACTCCGGGTAACATCCCTGTGTTCACTGACAGTGGAAAAATCAAAGATTCGCTGATATCAATTGCTGCGTTAAGAGATGATACGCAAAAAGCTGCAGGCGAACGCGTAAAAAAGACCGGCGACACAATGACAGGTGAACTCAGCATGAACGGTAACAAAATAGTGGTTTTAAGAGATCCAACATCCCCGGAAGATGCCGCGACATACAATTATGTTGACGCCGTTGACGGTAAACTATCCACGTTGCGGGCCGAGTATGATGTTCATGTAAACGCGTTTTCAAGACTTCGCAGAAACTTTCAAACAATTAATGAAACCGGAGAGGAATTCTTTGGTACTCCGCACACCGTTGACATGAAACTTTCTGATATCAAGACCAAAATCGCCACGATCAAACAAACACAGCAAGATATCGTAAGTGGGATTCCTGAGATCGTTAACAAAACCAGTTTCATTAAAATCTCATCTGGAGTTACTCCCGGTCACATTACCAATATCGTATACACGGTATCATCTGGATTTGCAACAGGGTCTAAACAAAATAATACTATCAAATATACCGCAACGGTCACTGGAGTGTATAGACTGTCTGTGTTCAGTGCTTCGCGATTTGAGATATTTACAACGTATCCCTGGCGACATTCCACCGACAAGTTTTCCGGGGTTGTGACTATCATATTAAACAAGGGAACCCAAGAAACATTTATACTGGAAGCAGCTGATAAGAAATTAACCGCAACATCTTACTGGTGGTGTTTGGAATTTGTAGCTGAAACACCTCAATTGGTTACTGCGTAATGTAATAAAATGGCGATGTCAGAGTCAACTGCGCAGCAATATAGATACGTTCAAGTACGCGAATGGCAATCAGAGTTAAAAATTACCATTGACAAATGCACAATAAAAGTAAAAAAATACAAGCGACGTGTAATCGTGTTAGATGTGTTAGTATACTCAGTATCCGCATTAGTTGCATCTACTGGAGTAGTATTATCAGCGTTAACACCAGTGACAACTGCAATCGCGGTAACAATTACAGTTTCAACATCGACGACAATTGCAGGCGTTGCTAACATCATCGCGAAAAAAAAATATCTTCATGCCCGAGCACAAAATTGAACGATTATGTCACACTTAAACGCGGCCACGAGCGCCTACTCGAAATTATCGTCGCTGATATCATCAAGTCTCGACGATACAGCAATATCACATTCCGAATTCGCGCAAATGGCAAAGATATACGAAGACTACACCAGTCATTTGAAAAGACAAAAGATAAATAATGACGGAATTACTTCATCGAGCTCTGCTCGACATAATCGCAAATACAAACCCCGTGAAAACTTCTTCGATAACAATAATTTCAACTAAACCAGAATTTAGTATTAACTTTCCAACTGCGATTCCAGCAAACGAGATCGCGTTAGCACAATTACGAGTATATCACAGCTGGCCCAATATCAGATCAAAATCGTTCGGTGGATTACCAGCAAATAATTCGTTTGTGTTTGCAAATAAAAATAAACAAGATGGCACTCCCGACTGGAACGTAATTGGATTACCAACCGGGTCTTATCAAATCGAAGAAATCAATGAAGAATTACAACGTCGAATAAAAAATATCACAGGAAAAGAATCCAAGATAGAAATAACTGTTCATGAACCAACACTGTCTTCAGCCATCGAGATAAACTCTCCTGACTACGCCGTGGATATATATAATAGTTCGATCAGAACAGTGCTAGGATGGCCTGAAATTCCACCGCCGACGCCACCGATACCACCAGAACCGAAAAAGTCTGACTATGTCACTGATGCAAAATCGTATCACGAAGCTGTCATGTCATACAGACAACATTTGAATAATATAAAAAGTGCAACGTTGGGTGGTAATATTAGTTTCGATGAAGATAATCCTAGTACCAAATATATTCGGTGGCATTTTATTTATGAACTAATTCCTCTAGCAGGAGCTAAACAATTTTTTTATTGACCTACATGAAATTATTGAATATTTTAAAATTATTAATCAAGAACATAAACGACAACCTGAGCGACTACGGCAAAGTTTCCAAGAACATCTTTTTGTTATAACAAGTTCACGCAGCGAAATCATTAAACACATTGGAATATTAAATCAGCTTGTATCCGACATGGAATATCTTAATTAGCGAGTAATTCAAGTAACAATTGATCACACCGACGACGTAGATGGTAGTAAACAACGATTTTTAACTGCATAATAGTTAACAAAGACCATGCTGCCAAATTTTAAATTTCCGGGGTATAATGCAGCCGAGTTAAAAAAAAATCTGTTAACGATATCATTGATGAGTTCTTTGATGACATACTTTCACAATGGAGAAAAACACTACCGGAGCCAACTATTCTCCGACACAACAATAGCCAAGTGGGAGACGGACGACATGTGTCCCCGGAAATCATAAATATAACCGAAGTGGTCGCGGTCAATCTTGTGTGTGATGTAATCGATGGCAGCTACAGCACGGACACGACAGTATCAAATCAAGTCCAGCAAGGATTTGTTCTTTATTCATTCACCCCGAAAGATATACCACCCGGATTTCTAATCGTGCAAGGCGATCAATCCAATCTATCTACGATGTCATAATCCGTGGCTGACCAGAATAAATTTCAAACTAACAGACCAATCTGGTCACCTTCTTGATTTTCGAGGTGAAACACTACTTGTGAAATTGTAAAAATCTACGACTTCCAAATCTATTGATTTTTCAAGATTAACATGCGAAAGTAAAAAAATATCTACACAAGGTGGACCGACAATTAATCAAGCGAGTATTATATAATGTACCAACATGTAAAGGTTTTCATACACGACAAGCAAGTACTTGAAAACTACATCAAAAAGATATTTACACAGTTTATAGTCGGTCCAGTTAAATTAGTTATTGATGACTTCTTATTGACCCAATCACAGCTGGATAAACTACAGCGATAACATATTTCTATGGTCACGTGTAATAAGGATCAAATTCTAAATTACGCGCATTCTTGCATTAAATCCGATCGACTAAGGCAAATATTATCTGTATCACCTTGACGAAGTCACCTTGACGAAATCAAGGAAGTAAAAAAAAATAATTATCTGTATCACCTTGACGAAATCAAGGAAGTAAAATAAATATTTTTTACCGTCACTGACATTCTACTTTCGATTTCATTTCTAGGTACTTGACTTCATTTCTAGGTATTTACTTCACAATCTGAAAATACATTTTTTAGTTGTTTTACGCGAGCATTTATTACATTCTTTGTTTCATATTTTTGGGCTAATTCCAACCTAATTTTTTCAATTGCACGAGACAACGAAACAAATTCATTTATTTGTGCTTCTTCTACTGTAGCTAGCGATTTATATAACTCTGTCTCGATTTATTTTATAAATCTGTACTGAGCAGGCAAAGTATAACGCCCTGCGCATTTATCCTCATGTAGTGTTTCAAAATCAGACATCATTTTTTCAGGACTTAGTTCATCGGATATATTAATTCCGTTTTCTTCTAATTTTTTAATAGCAACAATCACATCATTGATATTTTCGTAATTCATATATATATAAATATTATATATTTAAAAGAAAAAATAAACAGTAGCCATGATGAGCGGTTATCAATCATGAGTTTTGCGCTGGCCTATTTGTATTCCACGAGGTCCTTTCAGACTTTTTGTTCCAAGATTTTATCTTTGAGACTTTTGTCTTGGAGATTTTATTTCAGTCTTACAGATCTTTTCTTATAGATTCTCGGCAATCCTCGTGACCGTTTCTTTTTGGCCGCATTCTTTCTGAATGGTGGGACCCATATGAAGTAGAGCTTTATGCATCCAAGGTTACTGTTTATTTTGGAGGGGCGAATTCTCTTAGCGAAAGTGAAATGAAATGTTAGAGTACTTAGAAGGCTGTCTGTGGTACATACCCCCAACATCAAAATCCCAGGGGTGAAAAACACACCCCCACGATTCGACGTGGAGGAGATATGTACACGAGGGCCCTGCTGGAGCCCCCAATTTTATTATAAAAGCCTATAAATTGGGACCGTCGACAGTATGTCCGTGACGAGACTCGAACCGCTGGCATTTGATAAAGTCGGGGACGAGAGTCAACCGCTTTACAACTGCACCACGGTCTTATCTGGTAATACAGGATTTAAAAATTATCATATAGGTAACTATTGACAGACAGTTAACCAGTTCTGAACTGGATTTGTGAAAAATAACACTTACCTGTACTGACAATTGTTGATTTTATCAAACGCGGAAATAGACTGTGGCGCAGTGTGTACACAATTGGCTGTAAAAAAAAAATAACTATATACCGCCTTCCGCGCTGGATATATTACCTGTAAAAGGTAATGACACATGTGTTGCACAATCACCTTGACGAAGTCACCTTGACAAAATCAAGGGGAGGGAACTAATTGCATGAGATATGCTTAACGGAGTTATCTCCCTTAAATTTATATAAAACCCTCGGATCTAACAATAATGAAAAACAATCTTTTGCTTATTATATTTTTAGACAGAGTGGATTTGGTTATATTTTCTGCGACTCTTCGTACTGAGGGTATGCAAATGTAAAAATATTTGCCAGCTGCACGCATCGATTGAAATATTTTTTTTCCTTCGTATCAAAATTTATGGATACAACTCTCTTGGCGCTCTTATCACTACAGACAGTATTACCAGATTGACAACTCTGACTTTGTGTGACAATTCTCAGATTGGATAAAGAATTGTCGAGTTTGTTGTTGTTAATATGATCGATCACAAGACCGTCTTTTATCACTCCGTTAAATACCTCGAACACGAATCGATGACAGAGATACTTCTTTTTCCCAGCAACAGTAAATTGGAGATAACCAGTATTAATAACATCACCAACTGGTTTTTTCAACCTGCAATTTCTGACTATTCCATTACGATTCGCTTCGTAATTCTTGATGATGGGGTGTGGGACAAATTCTTAACTCATTTTATATAATAATGTATTTGTCTAATTTATAATTTGTTTGAAAACTTAGTTAAATAATCGCGCTCACATTTTAGCGCATCATTATTATTTTTTTGTTATAATATCTTTTAAGTTCACGGTATCATTTTCCCCCGCAACTTTCACATAATTGTGTTTTACCCCTGACCCGAACACCACATCGCAGACAGGGTATTGGTCCTAAAAACTCCCCTTTCTAATGCTTTGAGAATGTTCCCCGAAAAATTCTTTTCTGCATGATTTATTACAAAAAGTTACAGATCCAAGTCTAAACCACTTGCACTGATTCATTATATATATATATATATATATATATATATATATATATATATATATATATATATATATATATATATATATATATATATATATATATATATATATATATATATATTTCTTATTTAAATGTTTGTCTTAAATATAATATGGAGCAGACTGAAAGATTATCTGCAGTCAGGCCCTGGAAAGCTTCTAGATTCAATCTTGACAGACTAACCCCTGACTCGCGGAGACGAGCCCTGACTGATGTTTGATATTATCAGGGATGCCAAAAAAGAATTTCGTAATGATGGAGCATCTCACGTATGGTCTACATTCAAAATTATACGCGACACAGAAGAAGTCGGCGTTTACTCTGTCAGGGACGCTACAATGAATGATGCACGGGCGAAAACGATTATCGATTACCTTGATAGTCAGAAATATTATTTTAGAATAAAGTTTATTGTGCAAGCAGATTCCGATACGTGGATTATCCGTGACAAACGTGACCCTGTCCTTGCTAATGAAAAAACCCCTCTGTTAAGTAAAGATTCCAAACCAGGAATGTTGACTAGGATTGATAAACCATATTACGCTCGATCGTATCCTGTGACCGCGGTCATTTATGGAATCTATCCGATAAAAAAATCCAACATTAATAAACTTGCCCCAATGAGATTGTCAAGGCTGAATTGTGTAGCCAGCAAGTAAAGGAATATTTTACAAATGCGAAGCGTGGAAACGGTTTAACTGATCTGCGACGTGAAAAAATAAACAAATGGGCTGATCGGTTAAGGATACAGGAGCGTCAATAAACGATGCCGCTGAGATATCAAGTAAATTGAAGTTTCCAATAACCGTAAAAACATTAACCGGAGAGGTCTTATATGAATCAGCGAATAAGTCAAAGGGAGCACCAATTGAAATTATTGACCATAACGCTCACGCTTGAACTAACGCAGTAACAATGTTTCCACGAAATCGTGTTGTGAAATATTATTCGTCCTCGGAATATTCCGGGGGTGGAATGTTTGATGCTATCAGCCGGATAAGCAAAAAAGACCCTGTATCGGTGTGGTTGTTTAAAAGTTCCGAAGATGGTGAGTATCATCAATTTGTAAGACCTAACGGTGAATTATATCGTAAAGAATCTCTACATGAAGAAATGAGAAAACTCGCACAGAGATATTCAGAAAACACTGAGCAGCTATTAACTAATTGTTTTACAGTTCCGTCAGTTGCTGCCCACGCCGCCAGAGAAAAAAAATCATGGAGACCAACACGCGCTGAATTCCTTGAAGATGTTCAGTTAAGTTGTACCGAATATGGACACGGCGGTTTGTTGAATACCAAATATGACCACAAGGATATTATTTCCGTAGACATGATTGCGTGTTATAAGGGAAGTTTTCTCGGGATGGGCGAGTGTGCTGAATATTTTAAAAGATTTGGTCATCCTTGTCATGAGATGGCCAGAGTTGCTATAAATGGTCCATTACCCAATTTTATCTGACAGGATTCGCTCGTGTAGTGTCGTTTGAATTTACTATGAATCTTCATCCGATTTGTTATGTTTGGTTTGGTAGACACTTCTCGGAGAAACGTTGGGCACCAATAGTGTTATTACGATATATGCTTGACAAAAGAATACTGATATCTTTGGTTGTCAATGAAGCAATTATATCATATCGGCCGCAGACTTCGATTTGGTTACCAACACCGGAATGTATCAGTGTAGATGAGGTCATTGAAGAATATGCGCGAGAGTATCCAAACGTTTCTGCTGATGTCATTAACAATGACGCTCCTAATATTCTTAAGATTAAACTCAGTAACAGTGAAAAAACAGCAAAAGATCTTGGTAGAAGAATAATCGGTAAATTTACTCAAGGTGGTGCGTATGATCATAAACGGCATCACTCACGATTGATAATGGATGATGCTGAATTAGATTTTATAATTGCTGATGCCGCTGCGAGAAATATATTTTGTAATCGGGAAGACGCTTACTTGTCTGACGAAACACGGTTGGGCACAATTGTTAGTTACATTAATGGAGATTCACCTCAGTACACACATTTAAGATCTTCGATGTTGGCTTATGTTTCTATAAATTTACTATCAATGATAAATAGATTTTCTAACACTGCAGTTAGAGTTGCAACGGATTCATTTTATATCGATAAAAGATATTTAGAATTACTGGCTCGTCTTACAAGCAATGATGAATCATGTGGTTCGTGGAGAATAAAAAAGGAAATGTTACATTGTTATTGTGAATCCGTCGATCTTGCGGTTAAGGATAGTTATTGCAAATCAGAATTATCAGAATTGTCGTTGGCGCCGTCTGTGAATGATCCAATCACCAGACACAAAACCGTTTATTTGAACGGGGAGGGAGGTTCTGGTACGACAACTCGAGCGATTGAATTATTTCGAAATTCAGATATGATTGTGCTAATACCAACACACAGAGTCGCCAGGGAGATGAAACAACGAGGAGTCAATTCTTGTACTTATCACAGCTTTTTCAAATACAGCGGTGGTGCGTGGACTCCTGACCGAATGGGAGAGAAATATATTCCGCGGATTATTAGTTGGGATGAAATAGGCACAGTGTCGTTAGATATATTCAAAATATTTCTTGATTGGCTATTAACAAAAAATACTGCAGTCGTTATGTACGGCGATCACGGTCAGCCACCACCTTTTGTTGGTCCATCTCCGCATTTGTGATTAAAAGATTTTGTTGATTATTATGAAGACGTGTCTGATGATTATAGATCTCTTGATGCAAAATTAAACCTGCTCAAGAAATTAATCAGATCACAACCGAATAAAATTCAATGTGAAATTAAGCACAAGGTGATTTCAGAGACTTCAATGAGCTACTTTCTGCAAACGTGGAAACCAAACGACTTGATAGTGGCAAGTAGAAAGATAGTCAGAGACACACTTCAGCAGCAGTTATTTCAGTTACAACGGGAGAAGTTTCCAATGTTGCCAGTGCCGTTGTGTTATAGACCAGCTGATACACGACTACAAAATACAGATGTTGATATACCAGGACCCTTGATAGAATCAAATAGGAAACAGAATTTAGTATTAAATGATATTGTCACAGTTGATGTCAATGTTGTTGAAGATGCACTGCGCGCTGATAAATCCTCGTGGACGCTAGGATACGCAATGACGATTCATTTGTCTCAAGGACTGACTATCACTGACACAGTTCTTTTGATCGTTGATGATCGAATCGAGTGGTCAAACTTAGTTTACTTGGCTGTGTCCAGAGTCAGAAGAATATCTTAGCTGCCAAGAATTGTCTTGGACGAGTCAATGGCTGATGAAATTAATAATGAAAACAACAACGACATAATAAAAAGAAAACTCGCCGGTTATAAACAAAGTGACCAAAAAAATAATCGCGATTTTGATCTTGATGTTGAATTTATCATGACACTGAAACAACAACAGAATAATCACTGTGCGAGCTGTAATTGTATAATGTTGTGGCAGTATTCGAGTAATAATCCAAAACAATTTACCGTAGATAGAAAAAATAACAATCTTGGTCATACACGACAAAATGTGATGCTGACATGTCTTGAATGTAATCGGCGTCGGGGTGCTAGTTAAGTGATTTGGGTGGTAATTGTGTGTCCTCGGGAATTACTTGTAATTGTTCACGTGTGAATCCACGTTGAGGAGCAGTTGAACCCAGTCTATAGATTGCTGGTCTACCAGTGGATCTAATTATGTTAGATATCTTGTGTGTGGTAATACTCCAGATAGGATCAGTTGCTCGTTTTTTTACCACCTTCACGTTCACCTGGTTCATATAAATATCTCACAGTGACATCACCCAATATTGGTTGTGTTGAAAAATCACGTCGTTGTGGTATATGTTTTTTGGTAATTGCATTAATAGGTTTCATGTTGGTTGTTCGAGCTATTTCATTATTTAATGCAGGTATCACGCTTGGTAATCTTGCAACCCATTCGCGAGATCTTTTGTCTTGCTTGAATTCCTTGGCATATTGATATCCAAATAACCGCTCAGCAAGTGTTCGATTAAATGTTCAACAATTGCCTGATCACGATGAATTTCAGCATGCCCTCGTTTGATGGTGACATTATGTTGTTTCATCAACGATGATAATGCGTCTTGAAATTCTTTGCCAGGATCAACTTGTAATAGATTTGTAATAGATTTGGCCATTGTAGAGGTCCTCGTTAATAAATTCGTTCAAACGCAGAACAACCTCAGATGCTGTTTTAGTCGTTAACGGTTCTGCATCTTTGTATTTGCTTGCAACATCAACTACAGTTAACGTGTATTTATATGTTCGACGACGAACGGTATCATGTAGTAGAAATAATATATCAGCTTGATGAACTTCATTTGGCACACTAACATTAAAATGTGCAAAATTAATTTTCTTAGGACGCGGTAGATAAATTTGCCATATTGCCTGTTTGGATAACCAATCTGCTGCAGTATCACGTGTGACTTTTGCTGCACTGGCAAGTTTACTAATTGCTGCGCTACCCCTCCAGTATCCTCTTGGGGAATAATTCCATTATAATTAATTACCAGCACCTAATACAAGCTTAGATTTCATCGCGGATTTTATTAACCAATTAGCTAACCTCTCCTTGAAAGATTTATCAGTGATGGAATTTAGCGCGTGAATTAATTTCACATCCGCGAGATGCCTATCTTGTAGATTTTTACTTTTATAAGCTACATCATGCGCATGACACGCTTTATCAATATCGTTTATCGGATACTCACCTGGGTTTGGTTGATCTTGATCATCAAGTCTGATATCAATTCTGGTTCCAGGACCACAATAATTATATCCTGGGAGATGTTTTTCTCCTGGGTATTTAGCCCACGGAGCCCCTGGTAATTTTCCTAACTTGGTGGCAATATCACCTCCTCGTTTTTTTTTTTACTTGACGCTGGCTTTGACTTTGGCTTTGGCGCTGACTTACCACTGGAGATAAATTTGAACTTTTTTGTACCGCATCGCTCACACTTGCCCGAAACCGCGGATCTATTATTTTTTGTTGTAATGGTTGTTAGATCACTTGTTGGCGTGCGCGCCCTGCATTTTACACAATATAAATCCATATTTATTTTATATTATTCTAATGGAAATCACTGACTTTTCTGCAACAAGGAAACGAGAACCAGTTAAGCATCACGCAGCGCTACCAAATTCTGTTCGTATGATTAAAATTGGACCATCTGGGAGTGGTAAGACACAGTTGTTACTTAATTTAATAATGAAGTGGATGAATTTGGACAAGTTGTATTTGGTAGCTCCATCTGTGGACGATCAACGATGCTACGAAGTGTTGAAAGATTTTAATGAAAGTGCAAAATCATTAAATGAAAACGGTGATGATGTTGTTGAATTTATAACTGACATTAATGAAGCGCCAAGTATTGATGATATTGATGGATTCATTAATAATTTGGTCGTGTATGATGATGTGATGTTGGATAAACAATCAAATCCTGCCAGGATATTTTCCAGAGGTAGGCACAAAAACACAGATGTGATTTATGTAACCCAGCGATACACCCAGATACCGAAAGTGATCAGGGATAACTGTAATATTCTTGCAGTGTTTAACGGTGTTGATACACACACATTACGAAATATACATCAGACTTAGTGCAGTGGTGATATGGATATAAATAAGTTTAGAAATTTATTTAGTCATGCCCAATCAACCCCGCACGAATTTATAACAATAAATTTACATGATCCTCGAACACGGTATCGAGTCGGGTTAGATACAATTTTTGGATAATAGCAGCAGGGACGGCATGCCTCCAAATTGTCACCGAAAATCGCGCAATTTTCCTTCAGCGCGACAAAGAAAAAAAAACATACCAGCGATAAAGGTAAACGAAGTTGTTTTACGCTGGATACGCACTTTTTTTACGATTTTTTGGAAGGCTTAATTTGACGAAATATGGGTGAACCAATTAGAGGGTATTCGCCCTCCCTGCTGCTGTACGTAACGCGGGAACAAATTTATTTTGGTGAGTCACAGCAAGCAAAGAGCTTGACCTTTGATCTTTTGTCCCATTAATCAATATAGCTTCGTGGTATCCTATACGACAATCCACAAGTTCATTGAAGGTATGTGGAGGAGTAAAGCAGGTAATCATATTGAAACTAATTTATTTGGGTGGTTCACAATTATTTTAACCTTTGACCTGTAATTACCAAAATATTAAAAGTTATGTAGCTTGAAATTATTTGAATGGAACTCAGATTATGACACAGAAGCTACATTGTTCATGGACAGACGGACGGATGGACGGACAGCCACAAACATATCATAAAATAATACAATGCGCATTCCGGCCAGCGTATAAAAGGGCAATAGAATTTGTTTCGTTTCATTGTACATATACTTCGAACAAAATTAAACCATAAAATACACGACGAACATGGACCTAGTTGAAGCGAGCGCTCTCGTCTGAGTGTGTGCACGGGGTGGTGGGTGTGAATGCAGTGGAGTTCACATAGATTGCCATTTTGTCTTCTGGCATGATCGCATTTACGGTGTCGTAGCGATGACAACATGTTCTCAACAACATTAAATTCGGTCTTAACATGAATTTTGCTAAAGCTAGGTTTTTTCAAGCCTGTGAAAATAATGACTAAATATCTTATCTACAAAAAGCTTGTAACACTCATGTTGTTATATTAATTGGAACTGACTTAGTAACAATTGGAACAATCTGCCACTAAAATCATCGTTGAAGAGAGTTTATAAATATGGCAATAGGTTCCCGCATGAATGACTTCATCTAATCAAGGTGAGACAATTAAAGCTTGCTTTCAGTATCTCATGAAGGAGATTTGGATAAATGATTATTTGTTGCGCGTGTGTGTTTTTTTCATCAAATGCATTAGAATTTGGAAAACTCAAAAGACGTGGACCTTAATTTTGTTCGATATTTTTAGGCTTTTGGAGCAGTAGATAAAACACGGTTCTAAGCCGAAACTGAGCAAGTCATATCGGTTATTCCTAGTATTCTAGTAATTGATGTCTGAGCGATACAAATCATTAGAGTAATACATGTTTGAGCTAACCAAGCTTTACTTATATCATCGGCACTTTTGTAGCAGTCATACACCTGTGCAAACAAAAAATTTGGTGTAACTATCATGGATCAAAAAATAAAAACACATAATTATGAAGTATTTACAAGTACAATAGCCATTACAGGACACCTGTTCTTTTTTTAGTCTCTCGAAATACAACAAGCAACATTATTGGCACCACCGTATCGACAGGAATCATATCAACCGATTCTACTATGTCCACAGACACCCCTGTCATAACTGGTGTTAAAGGTAATTTCACGTTGATACGTTGAGGAGAGCGGGCGTGTTTTTTGTGCACTCTCAAAAAGTTTGACAAACAACTTGCCCTTGAGAAGTACAGTCTGTTGTTTTATCGTCTAAAATGGCAAGGACAAAGCAAACAGTTTAGAAGTACTGAACCCCCTAACAGGACTATCTTTACTGTCCACTACAGACTCCAAATCTCAACAAGGGTAAGATTCAACTTATATCAAATATACAAATATAAAGGGAAAATAACATGGAAAGTCAAAGTCAAGCAAGCGAAACCAGAGCACGTGAAACACGATGCAATATGGCGACCAGAAGAGAAGTGAAACAACTAGAGAAATTCTTTAAGCTGAAAAGGATAGATACGCATGAAATAAGCTACCTGCAATGCACATATAGAGAAGGTACACAAGAGATAGATATGAGGCATATACAAAGGGACAAAATACCTAGTATTACTTCGGTAATGATAGCAATGAAGATGGTACATCCAGAATGTATAAACAGAGTGTACTCCATAAACCCTAACGGATATAAAGGTTACATCGTAAGACCGAAAGGGAAAAAACCGATTCTGCCATATGGAGAGATGATTATTGGCGAAGAAAAAGTGACAGTAAAAGAACCAGCACCCCTGCTAAGAGAAATAAAAAAACGAACTGGAGAACTACATGTGACCGATATCCCACTTGAAATTCCACTAGACGAAATAGTAAAAAGGTTTGAGGAAAAATTTCATCTTTCAGTAATCTCAGCACGAAACAGAACTATAGAGACAACAACAATACTAGACGGAACACGAATACTAGAAATAGAAAAAAGCGATATGAAGAAGATCAAAAGAGCTTTCTACATGTTCGGGTTCCTAGCCAAGTCCTGGTACAAAGGATGCATATATGATCGTACATGCAATAGATGTGGAAAATAGGTCACACACCATTTAAATGTCCTCAAAATCAAGAAGAAAGAGTACCAGCAACGACAACAACAACAACAACAATCACATCTAGCAGACAATTAGCAACAGAAGAGATGCAGCCCCAACAACAACAAATATCACAAGATGGGAACGGACAAGAACATTATAAGCAGCTACAGCAACAAGAGCAACAGCAACAAGTACAGGTAGAAAACAACCAACAAGAACAGATAAAACCTATACAAGCAGCTAAAAAACAAAGGATAGATCAAATATATCGTCAACAGCAGCAAGGAAATATAGAGCAACAGGAAAGAAAAAAGTCACTACAGAAAGAAACTACAAACACAAAACAAGGGCAGAAAATTCAACAACAACACCAACAGACTCGAGCCTAGTTTCAAGCAGAAAATAGACAACAAGAATACAAACAACAGCAGCAACAACAACAAATACAGATACAAGCAGGAAATAAAGACGCACAGACGACAATAGATCCTAAGAAGCAACAACAACAGAAACAACTAGTTCAAATACAAGAAGAAATGTCTACAACAAAAAGACACCAAGCCAACAAGTTATTGAAACCAGAGAACAACAACAACAAAGGACACAACATCAGTTAGAAATTAAGAACCAACAACAACAACAACAAACGTTGCAAAGCTTATAAGGAAAAGACAATAGACCAATAAGATCACAACAGCAACAACAAACCATGTCTGTACAGCAATGTACAGAAACTGCAAAACAACTGCAAGATGAACACTCTTATATAAAGAGTTTAATAGAAGATTCATTACAAGAAGAAATCACAACCTTCCACTTACAAGAAATCCAAAAAACTCAAGTACCTCGAATATCAGAAATAACAAAGAGCACCAAGTCACCGCAACAAGGAAACTTAGATCCACATGAACATCCATATTGGAGGAGATTAAGAGAGGAAGAAGAAAAGAACAAGATAGATGCACTACAGATAGAAAATACAATTAAGAAACTTAGGTTACAAAATACACAGGAACATCCATTAACTAGGAGATTAAGAGAGGAAGAAGAAAGGAACAAGATAGAAGCACTACAGATAGAAAATACAATTAAGAAACACAGGCAGCAAGATACACAGGAAGAAGAAAGGGAAAAAGATAAAATCGCTTCAAATAGAAAATGCAATTACAAAACAAAGAAATTTGGAAGAAGAAAGGAAAACAAAAACTACTGAAGAAGAGCAACGAACAGCAAGCCCGGAAGTACTAAAGGCGCTCAGAGAAATGACGAAAAACAAAAGAAAAGAAAAAAGAAGACAAAAACAAGAGGAGGAGGAAAAATGAATGGAAATCGAAACCTGGTTTAGCAAAGATGAATACATTAAAAAATAATGAATGAAGAAAAAAAAAATAAACATAAATCAATAACACAATAGCAAAACATACAAAAATAGCAACCCATAACATGCAGGGCAGGAGGGCCTCCCTAAATGGCCTGAGAAGATCAAAAAGGAGAGAGAACCCTCCAAAAAAAAAAAAAAAAAAGTGTTAAAGGTAATTGGTTTTTACTTCTGCTTTTCAGTAACCTGATAGATACATTTATTTTAAAAAATGGGCAACGTAACAAAGCTTAATGGTGGAAACTGTAACTGTCAATCTTACATCACTTACACCTCACTTCATGCTGTAGTTGATTCTCTTCATGATTAGTTCTATTTTTCCATGTTATTTATAGATATTAGAAAATCATGGATTTTAATCCATGCTAACTAATACATACCTAAGATATTAAAAATGAGCCAAATTAAAAATATAACGAGCTCAATATTTAAAGGGGACCAACATGCGAAACTGAAATTCGCACAAACTTCATATATAATTTGCTATATGTATTAGGTTCATTTTCTGAGATTTTGTTTTCGTTTATTCTTACTCGTTACGAAGAAATGTATGAAAAACCGATCATCTCTCCCGATCCATCTTGAATAGGACAACGCGCTTCCCTCCCCCTGTAAAAATGGGGGTGTGACGTCATTTGAGACACTGTTTACACATTGGCATTGTTGATCATGAATTATGGAGAACTCGCCCTGGTTGGGAAAGCTTTATTTATTGTTGTTTTTCTTCAACTAAATAACTTATCAAATCTAGAAAATTTACAGCTTTTAAACTTTTCCATTTGTCCAACTCCGCTTCTGTACTTAACGAAAAAAGAAGTGGCATCTATCCCTTTTACTCTGCTCTTCAAATCATTAAATGCATTTCCATTGGAAAAATAGAGCGGGTGTAAGCATGATGTGACATCTGCAGTTTTATACATGAAAGGGTTCCAACCTAATAACTAATGTTATCATGAGACGACTTTATGGCATGGACCTCTATAACCCGAAATCGACTGAATTCTTGCCGTGAATAATCCAAAGGGTTATAGTATCATCTCTCTAACTGAACAATTAATCTGATTTTTCATTGAGATTTACTAACAATTGACGAACGTTACTTGAACTCGATAAAAAGCATCATTGACGCCTACTCAGGAAATCCGGTCGCTATTGAGTTCAACATCATGGCTAATGCACAGAATTCGGACGGTTTCTAAAAGCTATCATATTCTACGCCCATCTTTTAGTTTATTTCTTCTTTTTTGTCAGTGTTCGTAATTTTATTATTTCTCAATAAAACAAACTATTTAAAATTGAACGAGAAGTTTAAAAAATATTTCACTACTAAATTGCCGATGCACAATAAACATGATTACGTTATTTTATTATATATAACAATACCATGATCACGCGTACTAACGGGATTTTGTTACTTTAAATGCATATTTGAACTGCTCAACGTACTTTGGACATAATGAGAAGATCATCTTTAAAAACAAATTTAAATGTCACATTTAAATCCTGGACTAAACTGAATAACATTTCACATGGTCCGAATCAGTTTGGAAGTTTGGAGAATCAGCCAGATATATGGGCCGAATCATTCAGTGATTTGTACCGAATCAGTCGGGTCCGAGTTTGAAAGTAATTACCACATTAAAGAATAATGTTGCTATAATAGATTTATCAATCAAGAAAGTTAACAGTAACATTTGTTCAAACAATTTTTAACAAATTGTATCGTGGTGTTCAGGTGTGTGTAGTTACAAGAAATCTAAGGAGTTTATATGAGCACACAGACTTTCAGTTATAAGTGATTTATATTTCTATTATCGACATTACACAAAAAAAGATGAATGCAGAATGGGAAGGAGGGGTTTATTATATAACGAGTGGAAAACAGTCTTGAACGTAAGTGTGGAAGACAAAATGCATATTCATCCGATGCAGTTACATACTAAATCCAACGTGCATAATAAAGCGATGCTGGAAACATTGAATGAAAAAGCGTAAACATTTCTTTAATGTTATTTCATTTGGTAGATCATTTCTTACTTTTCAAAGATGGAGAAAAAAAAAAGAGTAAAGTAATTAAGGACTGTTCCAGAACTGCTATTATTCACGCAATTTAGAGCTGCGCATTGAACCATCTTGTTTCTACTTGACACTTCGCTGCACAAACTGAATACAACTCTTACACGTTAATCGTCTCAAATGACGTCACATCCTGCTTGTATGGAAGGGAGCTAACAAATTCGGGGCAGGTTCTTTCCGTTTGATCTCGTAATACAGGACAATATTTTGTATGAAATGTTTGTGCAAATGCAATAGATGCATAGAAACAAATAGTCCGGATAGATTATCTATACAAACTACTATATATCCTTCTATTTACAATAAAATTGTGCAGGTCCGGGTCTTCGTTCCCTTTAACTGAATACAACGTTCACATTTTTGGACCAAGATATTTCTCATTCGCATGCACATGCTATTCGAGCTGATCTCGAACTTCAACTACCTTTAAATAGACCATTCCGACATGACAATCAGCCCTACTTAACAACCACTGATGTATTTGTCAGTGGCGTTATAAGAGTTAATAGAATGGACCTGATACAACCGCTGATGTATTTCTCAGTGGCCTTATAAGAGTTAATAGAATCGGCCTGATACAACCACTGATGTATTTGTCAGTGGCCTTACAAGAGTTAATAGAATGGACCTGATACAACCACTGATGCATTTGTCAGTGGCCTTACAAGAGTTAATAGAATGGACCTGATACAACCACTAATGTATTTGTCATTGGCCTTACAAGAGTTAATAGAACGGACCTGATACAACCACTGATGTATTTGTCAGTGGCCTTACAAGAGTTAATAGAATGGACCTGATACAACCACTGATGTATTTGTCAGTGACTTATAAGAGTTAATAGAACGGACCTGATACAACCACTGATGTATTTGTCAGTTGCCTTACAAAAGTTAATAGAACGGACCTGATGCAACCACTGATGTATTTGTCATTGGCCTTGCAAGAGTTAATAGAATGGACCTGATACAACCACTGATGTATTTGTCAATGGATTTACAAGAGTTAATAAAATGGACCTGATGCAACCAATGATGTATTCGTTAGTGGCCTTACAAGAGTTAATAGAGTGGACCTGATACAACCACTGATGTATTTGTCAGTGGCCTTATAAGAGTTAATAGAACGGACCTGATACAACCACTGATGTATTTGTCAGTGGCCTTACAAGAGTTACTAGAATGGACCTGATACAACCACTGATGTATTTGTCAGTGGCCTTACAAGAATTAATAGATTGGACCTGATCTTAGTAGTTGTATTACTTTACATATTGTTGGTCGGCACGTGATACCCATTCTGACAACCTTTGCTTCAATACAGGAAACCTACTGTAGTTTTGAGCTAACGTATCTCAGAAGCATCGGTTTTTATCAAACACATGAACTTGTAATTCGTTTAGTTCAGGGTAATAAAACGTCTGTAGGCTTTCACTTTTATTTGATGTAGTAGAAAAGATTTTCTTATGAACACGAGCGCAGGAGGGGACTGAGGGGAAATTATGGAGAGATCCATTCACCGGAACAACATAATAGATAAAGCGTGATAAGATCTGCTGATTCTTAAAGCTAAAAGCTAGTCCATAATAGTAAGGAAAGATAAAAATGCATATTAGTCATTGATGTTCGCTCATTTCGTTCTTTGAAACCTTGCCAATTGAAATGTTCTCTAATGAAGCGGGCGGATAAAGATAAAACACGAAAATGTTCAAATTTTAACCATTGAAGTGTACCTCCTCACGATTACACATAGCTGAAAATCAGTCAAAGTCTGATTTTATTAAAATTTCTAAATTCATTGCTGGATTATATTAATATGATTAATAAATATGAACATGTTATAAATACAGATGTATGCGCTTTATTAAATCTAAGTAACGCAGATTATATGAGATCGACGGTTTGCTGCCAAACGGTTATTATTTGTAAAGATGATTTGAAAGATTTTATACAACTGATAGATAGATAGATAGATAGATAGATATCGGAAGGGATGAAGAAATTGACAGAGGAGGAGAAAATGATGGATGGATGGTAAAGGTTAAGGATTTATAACTAGACAGATAAATAAGTCGACATATACAGAAATAAGTGTACGAATATTTACTACTACTACTACTACTATTGATAATGCAATCCAGAACAACCAGAGTACACCATACAAGAATTAAAGAACATCGAAATTAGATAAGACCAGTTAAGGCGGGGGAATTTGATGGGTTGTGGGAAAAGCTAGCAAGTGGCAGTTAGGCAATACATATATACAGACATGACAAAATCATTTGTCAGTGAACATTTAAAGTTTGTTTAGTCAGGGAATTTCTTTTAAATAAAGCTTTCCAAATAATTGAATACTGTCTATGACATCTTATTCCCTGGAAGCACCAGATACTTCATATTCTTTTGGTAATGTTAACAATATAATTTTGATTCATAACTATGGCATAGCCCGTAAAGATTAGTAATGGGTCAAGTTGACACTTTTTCGTTCTCTTTATGAATCCGCTTTTGATGATGATGATGACGATGATGATGACTATGATGATGACTATGATTATTATTATTATTATTGTTGTTGTTGTTGTTATTATTATTATTATTATTATTATTATTTTGTTGTTTTCTTGTTGCACATACATAAACATCATGGACTTGGACAGGCTTTGACTATTTCAACGGTGCAGTCAATTAGCGCCAAATTATAATACCGGGTGTTATGTCTGGGCTAAGGAAAAACTTTTGATTGACTCAAAAGATTTCAGTTTTTACCATCAGTCCTAAGTTTATGAATTCAACAAACTACCTATTAATTCGCCTAACAAGCTACCTATTAATTTGCCTAACAAACTATTAATTTGCCTAACCGATAGAGCCACTTAGTTGATAAAGTGTGTAGGGTTATTTTCTTTTGTCGGTGAAAGGTTAAGTAAGGTCCATTCACCTGCAAAACATTCTAGAGAGAGTAAATTGTACATTCCACTGGTATTAAAAGCTAAAAATTATTCGATGTGACTAAGGAAAGAGGAAAATGACTATTATTGATAGATTTTGCTTGTGTTTGTTGGCAATTGAAATTATAATGACGAACCTCTTGAATACAGACAAAACAAGCAATATTCACAATTATCTCCTAATACGTTTTATCATTATTTTCATCCGTTGTCGCGGGGCCACTAGACCGGTGCCTACTCTGCCTATTTGGTAATCCGGCACTGGATGTACAAATCCAATAAGACCTAATGGAATCTGGAACGGGGTAGGAGGTTGTGTAGCAAGTGATATCACTTAGAACCAGGTATTTCTCAGTTAAAGGGGGTATTCTGTCTATTCAATGAATTTTCTAAATCAAAGTAATCCAAGTAATGCTGAAATGCGGTACATTGTATGACGTCTGATTTTCTTTAGGCTCTTAAAAGAATAGCGACAACACTATTGTGTCGACAGGGTCCCTGTCTACTCAGAGCAACAGCGACAATACTATTGACACTACTGTGCCGCTATCTGTGACGACGAATAGCATTTCTACCAACTCTACGATGCAGGCAGTCAGTTCTGTCACAATAACAGTAGAAGGTAAAAGGTTTTCACTCCACAATATACTCCTTATTTTTTATGTAATTGTTACATATAACAAAAGAAGCGCTTATTGCATATTAGTCTATCATTCTTAAGCAAAGATAAATATATGATATTAATTAATACCAAAGTGAAGTAACGGGTACAGATATTACGCAATATAAATTTTCAAATCACACTGAGTAATTGATAACCCCATAGCATAAATGATAATGAAAACGTTTTATATATGCGTCAAAACACGATTACTTAGAAAGTTTTAATCTATGTTATTACTACACATGGACTAACTAACAAGCTCTCTGCAGATGAATAAAAAAGAAATAAAGAAGGAATAAATACAAAACAATGACATGAAGAAGAACAAAATGGAAAAACTGAGTTTATTGTTAGCAAACGTAGGTCTTAAAGTAACGAATGAAATCATATATAATTAAATTTTACATAGTACTTGACTCCGAATTGTTGCAAAAGTATTCATGCTATTTAATATTTAATACATTAATTATTGGCTATGGTGCAGACTTCTAACAAATGTGCTGTAAAGTTTAAAATATCTAATAAAACAAATTGTTTAACTAGTATAATCGTATTACTTGAAAATAGATCTATATACCTGGCCATATTTAGATGCCTCAAACATATTTGGTAAACACGTATGTTCATTTCCCTGCAACATCGACAATCTAATAAAAAATTAAATTAGTCCCTTATCACGTTTAAGATGGACGTGTTCTAATTTGAGATAATATCACCGTTCGGCTTAGCACATGTACCTATTTTATTATGGAGTCTATGAGATCATGCACGTGATTTAGCTGGTTCTATTCTAAAATTTATAAAAGTAATCAAGGTAAGATATTCTTTCCGAGAAATGTTATTTGCAAGATGACCATTGCCTCAAGCTACAAGAAGATTCAAGGCTAGAATTCCAATTTTGAACAAGATTATCTTTAAACGTTGCTCTACTACCTTTAGGAACATATCAAGATTACCTACACTTTGTTGCAACCATTCGTATCCGAAACCAAGTGCTTCTCAAAGTTCTTTAATTCTTACTCTCAGTGATATTTTTATTTAGATTTACTAGGAATCTTGCACATAAAATGTCACACAAAACCTGTGTATATTCTCTTTTGATACAATTCACCATTTTTACCAGCATTTAGTAACACTTAAGAGTCTACATATTGTAACAGGATCTCTTCCCAATTCACAATATACAAATATCATTCTATGTTGACTGTTTATAACTTGAAAAATATTTTTACAAAAAGGCAAATAAAATATTCAGCAACATTGTCTGGTACAAGCTCATATATTTTTGCACCACGTGACAGAACTATAACAATACAAAGGTAAAAAAATGCATGCAATTTATGGCTATATATCAGAAAATTTACCTAGGTATTTATTCAATGTAAGTAGATATTTTATTGCTTGTCTTGATTTTCAGCTTCTGCAAATGAGCCAGAATCAGGAAAAGAACAATTTGCATGTATACGAGTTTACATACTATTTCAACTTAAATATTCGACAAATTTTTTTTGAAAGTTGTTTGCGACTGTACCATCTTTCCCAAAACTCATAACTATAGTCTTTGGCGTATTTATTTTTTAATCCTCATTTCATGCAAGAATCTTTGAATGTATCTAATCTCTTTAAGAAACCATCACTACTAGATGAAAATTACATATATTTTACAAGACAGATGTTTGAAATGTATCTAGTCATAAATTCGTGGATTATTACAAACTCCACAAAATGCCATTCTAGAAAGTCATTATTTCTAAGGTGAAGTGTTTGGAAAGAGTTTGTACGACAGATATATAGAAGGATAGATAGCTAGGAAGAGGGAGAGAGGGAAGAGAATAAAATGATGGATGGATGGACATATAGATGGATAAAAATGTGTAGAAGGAAGACTAGAGGGATTATATATAGAAGTATTAGAAGGAGGAACTAGAGGACGTATACACTGGTAAAAAGTAGAAGTATGTAATATAGATGGAACAGAAGGCTTCCGTACACAGAACGGTGTGTTTGAATACACGTCAATGAATTAATTATTTAAAATTCATACGTTATAAATTAATAAAACAATGAAATTCGTCTTCTTCTTCTTAATTAATTAATTATCATTGTTACTGCTTCGCATGCAGGTTCACTTAATTGCAGCTCATATCCAGTTCTTATGACATGCTCGAAATAGAAGGATGGCAGACATACATGTGAATGTTTGAAAGTTGTGGCCACAGAGTTTTGCATTTATAGGTAACAATTTTACAATGTTAGCTTCCTTTCATTTCATGAAAGATGAGATGACGTACATACTTTAGAGCAAAGGAAGAGTGAAATTAAAATAATTATTCTATTGAAAGAACCATTTGGGAACTTATATAAACAGTGCAGCCTTCATTCCTTCAACAGTTACCTATATAATGAATGCATTTTTGGTTAGTTAATGGTGGTGGGGTGGAAGGGAAAATGTTGAACGTATGTAAAATGCAGAAACGTGAGCTAAAATTGTTAATGGGAGGTTTCTCTTTAATGTAGCTTCTATTTATTTGAGTGATGGCATTTTAACTGTAATAATGCTGCTTATGACATATTTTCCTTTGTTTGTTCCAGCACAGACACTAAGTTCAATGTATAGTATTTCAAACTAAGAACATGTGGAACGGTGTTTTACGGTTGGAATGTAACAATTTAGCATGACATCGTTTGGAAGGGGCCGTGTTAATTGTTTCGATTCTACATGTACATGTCCTATTGCAAATCCTACACGTGTGATATAACATATAATGTTTTTCGATACAAAAGGTCAAATATCATGTAATATTTAGTCGTTGTCACATAAATAATTAACTTATCAAATATTATGAACATAGAATCTTTCGCATGCCATTTGTTGTAATGTATATTGCAGTTTGAATGGGATTCAGCAAATCCCAACTGGAGCGAAATAGTTGATAATTTTACTAAACACGTGGCAAGAAAATCTGCACGAGCAAATGTTGATTTCTGTCAGGGAAAATAAATGGCATGCAAAACGTTCTTGGCTGAGAATATTTCTCTTCACTGTTCGTGTGCGTGTATGTTTGTGTAAAAATTTAGTTTGGTCTTTTTGTTTGTCCTCTGTTTAATGACGAACAATATGGTATGAACATCAATCTCCTCCATCCATATATTTTCAGGTTATCTTCTGGTCATTCCTTCTTGTCAGCGGTATTGTGTATTGCTTCTGTTGCATTATAGTCTTGCCATGGAAGAAACGCGAGAAAGAAGCAAAAATCCAGCATGGAAGGAACGTCAACCGCGTCTCAGCTTTTTACATGTATAACATTATTCTACCTGCATAGACCTTGCATCACTGTTGTGAGAGATACCGCTACAAAATTCATCGGCAGTGTTTATAAGCTTATTACAGCCACACAGGACGTGCCTTCATTTTTGCCCCATGACAATCTACTTTGTGACAAGTCAAACAAAGAAAAGGAACATACCAGGTGTAAAAATCTAATGAATATGAAAACTATCATCAGGACAAACAATATTCTTTGTAATTGTGAAAAAGAAATGACAGTGAAGTTGCTTTCTCCACGAGTTGTCTTTCACATCGACCAAACTTTATACAACTGTATATCTCCTTTTTTCAAGATGCTGAGCAAAATCCGATCCCACGAACCGTAGCTAACTAAAGAAAACCACGATAAAGAGAATGAGACAGATGATGTTACCTTTTCCAGTCAGTGTTCTCGTAACTTCAATATTCTCTCTTGCAGGATATCCATTTTCGCCATAAAAGTTTGGAAGTGATTTTGGATGTGCGGAGTAATTAGAAAAAGAATCAGCATATGGACAAAATACTGTACTGAAACAATAACAACATGTTAATGATGGTAATAATCAGGTAATTTACTTAATGTTAGATCAAAATGAAAACTTCAGCAGCCGATATTTTTTCTTCAAAATAAATTTGGTCTTTATGTTTTTGTAGCACAACTATAACAATATTTTTGTGTCGTGTCACCTAAATTATGATCTCAAATAACACTGCCTTGTTTGCAGAGACCCGCTTAGCACCCTACAACTACACACAAACTATTACACTTGCGCTAGCACTCACTTGCAGTTCTGCAATTGATAGCATCTAGAGTACTTGAACAATTTTATAAGCTTTGTTAAACAGAGGTAACAGCGATTCGCAACAGGTTGATACATTTGTTTCGTCTTTTTCTTTTGTCGACACTAGTGGGCTAGATTCCGAATTTGTTGATACAAAATGAAGGAGCATCTGA
The DNA here is from genome assembly GCA_028554795.2 of Sinohyriopsis cumingii. Lineage (NCBI taxonomy): Eukaryota > Metazoa > Mollusca > Bivalvia > Unionida > Unionidae > Sinohyriopsis > Sinohyriopsis cumingii. Next base: position 109,346,411 of record CM068831.1, on the reverse strand, counting down.
GGATATCGCCTACTGGGCCGCTACCAAATGATTCACCTCACAACCCCTCGCCTACTTGTTTACGCGTTTGTCTATATGATATTAAACCTTATTCGTCTCTCCCTGGCTGATATTTAATCTGCAGTCTTGCACATATATGGCCTTTTCTATCCATTTATTGGCAAATGATTTACGGCGAAGTGAAGGGTAATACATATATCTTTATCCAGCGGGGCAAGCAAGCCGGTAATATCAGGCATGCCATACCCTTAAGAACTGCAGTGCTGGTACGGTAGTACCGTGAAGAAGGGGTCGGGGGGGGGGGAGGTCGGTACCGTATGGGTAAGAGTTAAAATATACTTCCATCTTTGCGTTTGTGCGACAATATAGCAATCTAATTCGTGTCAATATCCATGATGTGCTTATATTATTAAGCATAGACAAAGGTACAAAATCGACTGGCTATAATTTGGTCACTTTGGATCGATCTGTTGTCCATCTGTCTATCGAATTACGTTGGAGCTATCCGATATCTTTCTTTATTTCTCTGCTTGTTTGATTTTTATAATATGATTTTAAACCATGTAACAGATGCATGCTATCTATTATCTACAATTGTTTACAACATTTGCTTTCGTTACATTGTATTATTATGGCAGCAGCGGTGGTAGAATTTGAGGTAGCCGTGTCACATAGGTCTTTCTGGACAGTTTTATTGGTACGGAACAGAACAGAACAAAACTTGTATTACTAAATCTCAAGACACACATAGGTGGTTTATTAGAATACCACAACTGCTACAATACTGCAAGGCGACGTAACTAACATATAGAGATTCAAATCGCATCATATGTCAGCTTTTACAATCACAGCAAGAATAAACATTCGGTGAATCATCGTCTAGCTAAGACTGCAGAACAATTAGAAATATACTACATTAAAGACACAATTAGAAACTAATCAAGGATATTTGCAGAAAGCATGCTTGTCATATTTTTTATATGGGCATTTCGAATAATCCATTGTACAATTGAAAGCTTTAATACTAAGCCAACACTACAACCAAGCCCTCCTATTGACATTCATTTTTCGATATGACCTTTTTTGTGGATATTTGCCTGACAAGGAGGCACAATTATTTAGGGAGTTACGCATAATTAACATGTGCTGGAATTATTATAAAAATTGGAATGCTTCACATCATCCCTTAATCATTCGATTTGGAGATATTTGGCTTTGTAGCAGACTTCCATAAATACGTAAGCAAAGTCGGTTGCTCATTTGCAGCCCAAGTTATTCATTCATCTCCTACGCAAGTCTAGCTGTGACGGGCAGTCACCAAACAAGCCAGTCCATTTTCAGTCATAACTCAAAATGTATATGTAAACTAAATTACAGATTTAGCTTCTGTGTGAAGTTACATACACAAGGTTCATGCCTATTACGTTATGATCTATACTTTAAACATCTGGTGGTGGGGTATAGCGTCAAAATTCAAAACTTTCGAAGGAGAACTTAAAACAGCGAATCTTCTAAACGTAGCTTGTGTTTTATAAAACAGCAGTTTGTCTCACAGTTATCGAAGCTCATGGGGTGATTTCTCTCACCTCACACTATTGGTTTCTCTCCCAGTATGTGTTCCTCTGGCAATTCTAGGAGTAAAAATAATAAGATGCGCATACCGCTTATATTTTGCATGGTTAAGCTGGCTTCTCGACATCCACGTGACAGAAGTGTTATTATTGTTTTTTAAATACAATTGTTATATTACCCACCTTTAAGCATATCTTTATATATATATGTGTGTGTGTGTGTGTGTGTGTGTGTGTGAGAGCATTGTCATATGTGGGGTTGGGGTGGGGTGCTCCTAATATTTTATTTAAATTATTATAGAAGTCCCACCCAGGCTCGATTTTGGTTGGAAGTTAAATTAGTGGAAAATAGATGTAAAGTGCAGTTCAACGAATAACAATGTAATAACATTTCAATTTTCAAACGTTTAACATTTCCCAATCACTCTGCTTCCGCTCGGTCCTGTAATTGCCTAATGCATCACTTTATTAGTAGTGTGAGACATATTTCTATCTGTCCTTGTATTATACTCATCTGCGTATTCTTCTCTCCTATTCCTCCCGATTCCTTCTCCTCTTCCTCCCTACTTTCTCCAAAATCCTTCTCCTCCTCGATTCATTTTCCTTCTACTCTTCGACTCTCTCCACCGACTAGACTATGGTCGACTCAGACTGCTCTACTAGTCTCACTTCTGTCTCCACCTCTTGGAGACTTGGGACTCGACTAAACCGGAAATTCTGTCCCCTAAAAAGCTTCCTGTGATAACACAAGGATGGTACACTATTTTTCCTTAGCACTATCATCTCACACCTAGTCTATCATCAGATAACTATTATATTTATTCGGTCACACATTCATTCACATCGAAATACTCATACGTTCTTGTATGGTAAAACAAAGTTGCAATAAAAGCACGGTATCAGTTATATCTCATACATATATTAATAAATTGCTTCACATCAGTACATATTCCAAACCCTATTATACTAGACAATATTACAACAATCAGACGCATTTCTTTACATTACAACTCGTACATATATTCAAATATCCATGCTCTTATATATCCATACGTCCATAGTAACTAATGTTATATACTTGAACCATTTTCCAAACTCACAATTCAAGCATGTGTAAATCCTAACATAATGCATTAATACATGTACTGGTTTACTACGAAGTAACCTAACAGCGACTTACAAAATTAAGTCTGACCACACGCTAACAATCTACATAATTTTATACGTCAAAAATCAAGCCCATGTCTCAAATACGCATGTAAATGAAACAATAGGAAGGTAATTCTACATACTAAACGATGCTAGTAATTAATTATACATAATACAAGTAATTAAAATTACGATGCCGTAATATTATGCAAAATCGAGCAAATAACTCACTGACCTTTTCGAAGCATTGTCTTTCCTTAAAATTTGTTTCTAGATGTTATCGCCAAATTACGATTGGAACTCTCTGTGTCACGGAATTGTATAAATCCTTTTATTTATCAAATACATGTACTCGGGTTTCGTTATATTTTTGTACAATGATACCCGAGCGTGATTTATGTATATTGTACAATATTTAGAAATAGTTAGTTCGGTTCATTCTATGCCGTACGTGCGATGTGCTTTCAATGGGAAAAACCGAACGCTTCCAGGGCACAGACAATTTATGACGAACTAACTTATGTATAAATGCCTCACCGTAAGATTAAACATTCACATTACGGAACGTCTTGTCAGTGAGCGGTCTACTTTAACGACTTGCACATTTTTTCAGTACAGCACAGTACAATGCCGCCTAAGCAAGCAAGTGGGAGCATATGAAACAGTGTACTACAAAGGAAACGAATCTGAACGGACATGGACAAGGATTCAATACAACGGATACAGGAAATATTATAAAGGAAACGACTCTGAACGAACATGGACTAGGATACAAGACGATGGACATATAATTAACACTACACTAAAATGGGTACGACTTGGAATAAACACGGACTAGGGTTGAAGACAACGGATACAGAATTATTATTCCGATTCTCATTCTTGTGGGATGGAGTCTTGCAACTATTCTCGCGATTGACACTACTTAACCTTGAACGGCACGCAGAATGAATCATAATATTTAAACAGAATATTACAATTTATATATGAATACAACTCGATATAAAAATAGAAACAGGAAACAACTCGGAATGAACATGGACTATAATTCAGGATTAAGGATAAAGGACTTTTCATATTTCTAAGGAAATATATTTAAAGGTATACTACTATGGAAATGAATCCGGATGTACAGGGCTATGATTCAATAACGGATTACAAGATGTATAACTGATACCTAATAGAGGGATACAACTCTATAACAAAGCTAACAATATAAAAGGATTTATACAATAAGTATACAATTAACTAGAAATTAATACATGTTGAGGATACAATTTAAAGACACAATTAACAATATAAGGTGATGTATATGGCAAGCTTCAGATAACGGAAAGCAAAACTGTTTAATGGACGAACAGACAGACTTATAAGCTTCTCTACTTTACTAATAACTGATCAACTCACTACAACTTTTCTAATCTATTTGGAGACATGCAAACACCATACAAAATGACTACATCAAAATATCGTATGTTAGCATTAGAAAATTATTTCAAACTTAAATGTTCTCAACAGAAAAGATCTGCTACCAAATTGCCATAACTTGTAACTTGAATTTAACAAATGGACTACACCACAAAGAGGCAATTTGCCAGAATTTTCACTAATTTTATACTAGCCGCAAACATACTAACAACAAACAAACGTATATACTCGAAGCATTATTTACTTAATTTTTACTTAACAAATGCTTCCAAAATGAAACACTATCGCGGAATGCTATAACTTGAACTTGTTGAACATATTTAACCATTTACTTCTTGAATTGATACTTATATATATTTAACTATTTATTATTAATGCTATAACTTGAACTTGAACGTCTTGAATTAATATTCATAAATAATTACTAATGCTATAATTTGAAACTTCTGGAATTATTAATGGATATCAAACATGCAGCACGTGCTAGCATGACCAGCTACTAGATCATGCAGGACGCAAGGGCTGCACGTGTATTAACTAAACAATTCCAAGCTGAACGCGTGCGCTATGCAATCCCAGGTGACCATAATATGAAATCAGTTAAGCATTTCCTTACTTCTCTCTATGCAAAACAAATACACACACGTAATACTCCTGTACTTACACTAAACTGCTTCCAAAAAATTAAATGTAATATAACTAAATAATAACTCAAAAGAAATTTGATCTTAACAAGCCAGTCCGAATAGAAATACAAGGGATAACATAAAGAGAAATATAGCACAAATCACATAGTAATCAGCGGAGAATATTGATGATTGGCACGGATCATTTATGAAAATAGCTTTAAGACCAGTCCAGGTCAAGGACACTAGTGAGGTAGATGTATAAACCCTAGAACAAACTTTAATAAAATCGAAATTTATATAAATAATTATACAATAAAAACATATGGGGAGAAACTACAAAACACATAAAAACCCTTTAATTGTAGACACTAGGGGTCTCCTCTATGATGTAAATCTGCGAGTGACCACCCAATAAATGTAATGACTTGTACATGTTCAGCTGTAGAGGCATGTGAATTATTCATTTCTTGTGTATAAGTTATAACTATTGTACTACCACGTTTATTTTTGTATGTTTGCTATGTACCTTCGGTTTAGGTAGTATAATACAAATATTTACTATTCTTGTTTGTGACTTAGCAAGGGATTTATGATAGTAATATAAAGCTGAGTTTTTAAGAAACGTTTAATACCGTAGGATTCTTGTCGGGTACGGTTAGGTTTACTTCTGAACCTGTTTGTTGATTTGTCATTGTGTCGATAATGTAATCCGTATAACTTCCCGTATATAACGTCATTAAGATTTATCGGTATGCCCGTGTAATGCATAGTACACGGATTGATCGGAGTCGACGTGGTACCAGCTGCAGAGCTACCTACAGAAGTCGACTATAGCAGTTGTGAAGCTGAACAATAACAGCCTTAGAGCTGAATAATACTGGTCAGGTAGCAGGTAATCGGGCGTTGCTGACCGAGATTGGTGGGCGCTGACTGCTTGATTGACCAACCTGGAATACTAACGGATTGATTGGCCAGATTGGTAGCCGAGTGCGCTTGTGAAGGAGTGTGTAACTCCATACATGTAGTCTTTTAGCCGTTGGCTAATTATTTGGGGTTTGTAAAACCCATTGTGTTTTGGGGACTGTAAAGATAATTTCAATATCTGTCCTTTTTGTTTACATAATTTCATTATTTGAGTGAATACATTTTACTATATGAGTAAAATACTACATTTGTTTTACTATCTGAGTAAAACACATCAATCGTTTTGTTGTGAAATCACTGTGAGTCATTCACCCCTTGTCCTTGTACTGTGTAAGGTCATTTATTTGTATTTTCTTTATTAATTCATTGCGTTTTATGTTAATTGATCCAATATTTGGATCAAATACTCGCACATATTAATCATAATTAATTGCTCATTCAAGTCGTTTGTTATTAAACATTGTATTTGTATTACCATGAAAAGTGTTCTGTTGTAAATCCGAAATCCCACCCGGTTATCTTGTTACCCTCGGAGTAATCCTATTTTCTTAGTAATCTTCCCAAGAGAATAACTAACCTTTTTCTTGCGAGTTAGGAAGTTATGATTCGGATCTAAATTGTAATCACACACTCTATCATCATTCTGATTGGATATCGCTGCGAACCGATCCAGTTAAACGGAGCGGACAATGTCCTTCTCGCGGTCTGTCCACGTGAGGCGGGTTAAAACAAACCTTTAACATGTAGGTGTGATACATAAAGCCTTTTTCCAGTGGGTAGCTATCGCCTGTGTCGATTGAAGATTCCGCTCTCTGGCGGGTCACGGTAACTTTGAGTAAGATATTAACTCTAGCCCGTGGCAATGTTTAGACATCAAGCACATGGTCGCGGCAATTCTACATGTCTTAATATCTGAGCATAGCAAACGTGACAATTGTGCATGCTGTTGCATTAGTTTCGACATATCTAGCAATTATGTCCACAATGCATTTCCAATTTCAGTTATTGCCACCACAACTGGATCGGCGAATATAACAAAAATATGTGATCGGAATATACAACAGCATTGTTTTAATACAACATGTACTGTTTATGATTCGTCAAATATATATCTCCAATACACTGGGTAGATTGTTCGTTCTTAGGAAAGCGTTCAGCCATAAGTGCAGCTGGAACATTATAATATAACGTCTACAAATTAATGCTGTGAAGTGCAGATATTGCAAATTTTCTTATCCACACAAACCTTCTTATGAAAAGAGGTCTCGTGGTACAATACTATCAGATAACACCTGCCAAACATACATTGACAACTATTAATATTGCCCAGCCCAGCAGCGTCATCATTATTGTCAGTTCTAATGCAAACGCAATATCCATATTTGTGCTCAGCACGTGCAACGAAGAGACATCTGTTGGAATGCATATCTTAGCTTTGAAATCCGATTCCTCATACACATCGTAATTTTAACAAGGGCAGGCAATCTTTAGTTGAAAGTCTGTAAACTTATGACAGTTATTAAGAATAATCAATAAAGAACACAAACATAGAATAGCGTTATTTAAGTTTATTTTATTTTATTTCAAATCTTTGTAACATAACATATTTAAAGCAAAGGGCGATTACTGCTTTGAAGATAAGGTCTAACCGTTCCCTGATTGATCCAGTGGAAGAAATGTTATAGTTGTTTACAGTGTAAAAAATACAATTGATACTATATTGAGGCTCACGTGTTAAAATGTTCTATGTGTTTGAAAACATAATCTTAAATAAAGGTTTTGTCCAAATTATTGGATTAAAGGTGTTATTGTGCCAATTTATAACAAATAAAAACAGGCCAATTTATCCAAGTTTGGTCCTATAATATTAGTCAGTTACATCGAAAAGGTCTTTAGTTTGGTATTACGTTTATGACTGATTAAATTCACTGGCCATAATAATGTACCATATGATACAATGTATTTCTTTGCATGGACTTTTTGAATTTTGTACAATTTGTTGATTTTTAAAAGAGCATTTGATAACGTACGTAGTTAGGTATTAAGCTATAATCTGTATTCGTTATCTAAGTATTTAGACTGATATCATATCATATGTATTTGTGATAATCAATAGCCCGGTTTTATTCATGTATGAAAGGTGTTAGAGCAGGGAAAACGTTTGACTCCGCTATTATTACCTTTACTTTTAAATGACAAAATTATTGTTATTAGTTAGGTTGTGCTGTTTTCTCCGAACACTGATTGGTGTATAGGTTAGTTGTTAGGTTGCTGTTATACGCTGCATTGGTATACAATATTTATTGCAGGTAATTATACCGGCGTGCAAAATACCTTTGACAAATTTAGTTGATCTTCCTTTAACTTTAAGCTTAAAATCAATACAGACGAAATGTAAACCTATTGCAATTGGTCCAAAATACATATTCAAATTTAAGATAAGCAATGCTGATATTGATGTCGTATATGAATATAAATATTTAGGCTTTATATCTTACAGGAATTGAAAATTCTACAATAGCCCTAGACATTAGTATTTATGGCTAATAAAAATATTATTTATTTTAAAAGCGTGCATATCATTTATATTTACCTATATAAGTAAAATTTATATTAGATGATATTTGGTTTAGAATGAGAAAATAAAATATTTATGTAAGTTAAACGGCTAATACAGTACAACTACAATTAAAACATCAAATGTGGACAACTAACATTAATAAGTCATCCAAAAGCCATACTTTCATCCTATATAATGCATGAGTTTACAACTGTAAATCACAGAGTTTTTCTGTTGAAACAGATAGATAGGTTAATATTCGAAATAACAACACATCTCGTACACCCACTTAATCTAAAGAAATGAGGGATTAATTAGATTACGTTTTGATTTGTTATTATTATTATTATTCATGAAGACATTCATACCTAACGATTACATTTCCAGCACTGATATGTATGACTATTATAAATTAATAAATACATATGACCTGATTCTTCAGATAATACTGGAGGGTTCTTTCCATTGTGTTTTCTGGATTTTGGAATCCCTGTTAAACATTATGTTATGAGATCACACGTTATATTCATGTTAATTTTCTTATATACTTCATAGTTTCCAAATCTATCTCTCTATATATTGTTTACAAAAATAAATAAGCTATATGAAGCTGATACTTTTCATAATTTTTTGATCATTTGTTCCACAAGGGAGTTACGTAAATGAAATATAGACATACAAAAAGGTATGCATATTATTAGAATACAATATCTCCTTAATGCCGTAGTTCTTAATAATGCCCAAGTACATCAGCCCAGAGACAATATTAAACTGTAGCTTTCAATGTATTATTGTTCTGCCCACGTTAGTGGGGGTCAAGACGAAACAATCACATTTGTGAATGTGACAAATGTATCAGCGTTGATAGCAGTCAGTTAATGTTAGGGTTAAAGGTTGTCATCTGCATATATTTCCAACAACACTAGATAGATTCTCGTCATATCTGGCATGAAATATTACAAAGCTAAACCAATTTATTCTATAACACGCTTGCTTGATCCTTTTGCCTTTGGGTCACGGCCACATTCCTTTAAATATTCCATTAAGGTTGGTCAATGTATTTCCTTTCACTTGCTAATATTTCTACACGCGCTTGATGGATTCACATCACAATTCGTAATAGTAATTTTCTATCTACATAACGTACTCATTGACAAGTTCCCTTGCCCCTCTCACCTTGGTGTAAAGATCGCAATATAGAGGATATGTGTTTCTGTCTTCATTACCGTTTATCATTTGCTAAGTTTTCCGAAAACCCTTGATATATTTTGTATATTTTTGGAACAAAACTTATGGAAGCTACGACAATGCATTCAGCAGTAAATATTCTCATGTGGAGATTGTCGATTAGGGAAAAACTTAGTTCAGTGTGATTATCCATTCAGACAGAATTAGATCGATTATCCTAAAATGTTGGATCCTTGAACCTGAATGGAGATAAGTTATTCGGTGAAATTCTCACTTGGCATTTTGACCTTGTTGCCAAGATCACATTGATAGAATATTAATTTTTGTTTAACAATTCTTCAATTAGATTTCATATCCTTCATGTGTTTTCTTCATTACGTAACTAAGACAACTAATTCTGCGACATGTTCACTCTTTGCTGTGTCAGAATTTACAAGTTATACACAAACGCTTTGATTATGATACGATCCTGTCCCCATGCAGCTTCATCCAGACACGCTAACGAAAATTGTGTTCATCAGAGTGCTAACGTGGCTGTCTTTTTGCCATCTTGAAACGTTTATCTCTACTTCTTCTGTATGTACTGGGTTTCTACTTTGTTTCAATATTATAAGGTTGAAAATTTGATTATCAAGATGTCCCCATCTTCTTATTCCCTACTAATTCTGAACAAATGGTTCTACCACCACGGAGCTTTAATTAATTGAAAGGCTTCGTATAATATGCATTTTGTCTAAAATGAAAATGATTTTGGTCTGACTCTCATATTGTTGCAAAGATAACCACAATAAAAACTTCATAGTCGCCATTCTGTCTAAATGGATAATCATATTGAAATAAGTTTTTCCCAAAATACTACTTATAAAATATTGATGATTCTAGATTATTTTTTAAAATCTTATTTCGGCTTCAACCGTTAGTGGTTGTTTCATTTAAAGACTGACAATGATATTTAGTTGTTTCTGCATTGAAGTGATGCTGACGTGAGTTCTAGGATCACTGCTATGACGATTATCTTTAAAATCTTGGTACTGTTATATGGTCATACTGATATGAAATTGACCCTAAAGTACATTTTGTGATAATACAGATGGTCCGTGATGCACTTGCAGTCAATATGATATCGACTATGGCTACCATCTTACAATTCTTTTATTATTGTTGTTCCTGAAACAATGGTGTTATCGGCATGGCGCTCTCTGTAACAGCATGCTGCTATTTTTCTATGCCCCCAGTATGGCAGTACGTTAAGTACACCAGTTCCCACTACCATTAGTACAGACGTAGAATTAGTATATATTGTTAGAAATATTTTGTAAAGCCATGAGTTTTTTTCACCTCTGAATCGTAAAGCTATGAACACCTAGAAAAAACTTAAAGTAGACTAGCACGCTGATAAAATCACATAGATTTACTAAAATGATGATAACTTTCTCATGTGACTGTCACACCGTTTCTGTTTCGTGTCCCACTGAATTATCTGCCAATGATATACCCAACGTCTCAAATTATTGATTGTATGTTAATGTGACTCCATTCTTTATACTGGAGTTTTTAGGGATGTATAATAATCACATTTGTGGTAAAGTAAACCCTTTCTACATGTCAGTTCAACCCTAAAGGGACTGAAAAATAACTCGGTTCCCTTTGTTTTAAAACAATCAACGCCATCATACGCACAAAAATGAGTAAAAGAGGCCAACTAATCATTTTTTTTTAAATTCTGAAGTCGGATTTAATACGATATGTAGAAAAAATTCATTTCGTTAAAACTTCGAATTGTACAGCTAGGGGCTGCATGTCCCCTCTGTGTAGCAATGCAGAAAACCCAATCGCGCAGAAACTGCTGGATCCAGGTGTATATTACACTGGACAACAAAATTTTTACAAAAGTCATGTTACTGTAATAAAATTAGTCAATTCTTATCAATTTTTATGTGCTGAACACGAATATGACAGTCAAATTGCAAAATTGGCTCTAGTTTTTTTGTAATCTGCAAGAAATTAATGTTTACATAACGAAATGCATTCCAATAGTAAAAGGTCAACTGTAATAGCCTACCTATAAAAAATCAAGTCATTGACTACATCTTAGATTTCTTTGCCTGTCTCTTGTACAGCTGTTCGGGAGCATCTCTGAGGAGTGTCCAGCAGTAGTCAGCCAGCATTGTAGTGGACCATTTTCCCTGGTATCTTTGTTCCATTGTTGCGATATCTTGCTGAAAACGTTCGCCGTGTTCATCACTAACAATACCACAGTTGCTAGGAAAGAAATCCAAATGGGAATGAAGGAAGTGAATCTTTAGAGACATATTGCAGCCAAGTTTCTTATACTTCATCAACATGTCTTCTACTAGTTCCTTATAGTTTTCTGCCCTAACATTTCCGAGGAAGTTTGTAGAAACTAGGCGAAAAGCATTCCATGCTTGTTTCGCGTCACCTTCCAGCAAGTTGTTGAACCGGTCATCTTTGAAAAGCTCTCGAATCTGAGGACCCACAAAAACTCCCTCTTTAATCTTTGCTTCGCTGAGTCGAGGGAATTTTTCATGCAGGTATCGGAATGCTGGCAAAGTCCGGTCAATGGCTTTCACGAAGTTCTTCATCAAACCTAGTTTGATGTGAAGGTGTGGTAGCAAGATTTTCTGAGCCTCAACCAGAGCTGGGTGTTGGATATTCTTCTCTCCAATGGCTACATTCTGCCTGTGAGTCCATTCCTTCCTCATGTAGTGCATTTCCCTTGCTCGGCTATCCCACTCGCATAAGAAACACATGTATTTTGTATATCCTTGCTGCAGTCCCATTAAAAGGGCAACTACCTTCAAATCACCACAGAGGTGCCAGCTGTACTTGTTATACTCAATGGAATTCAGTAGCTGCCTTAAGTTATCGTATGTCTCTTTCATGTGGACAGCATACGCTACTGGAATAGATGGAAGAATGTTTCCATTGTGCAAAAGCACAGCCTTGAGACTCAGTTTCGAAGAGTCCACAAATAGTCTCCATTCTTGTGGGTCATGAGTGATTTTTAAAGCATTCATGAGGCCCTCAATATCGGAACAGAATATCAGATTACTTTCCTTTCTGAAGAAAGGCTCCAATTGCTGGTGGCGCTTTCGATATGCAGTAATTGTGACATTTTCTTCTAGAAGATTCCATTGTTGGAGTCTTGATCCTAGCAATTCTGCCTTGTTCTTTGATAAGTCCAAATCACGAATCAGGTCATTTAGTTCTTCCTGTGTTATTCTGTGTGGGGTTGATGATGCACCACAGTGAAAATCTGGATCACTGCATGCTGATGGACCAGGAGAAGAACAGGTCGACTCACCTTTGTCTTCGTCAGATGAATCAAGAGAATATTCTGCTGGAGGTTCTGGAATAGGAAGTCCCTCACCATGTGGAACTGGTCTCAATGCAGACGGAATGTTTGGGTAGACTATTCTCGACTTCTTTCGCTTCGTTATTCCGCCGGAAAGAGGAGGAACCAAGCAGAAGTAACAGTCGTTTAGGTGGTTGCTTGGCTCTCTCCACACCATTGGGACTGCAAACGGCATTGATGACCTTTTGCAATTCAACCACTGTGAAAGCTGTGTTGTACATGTAGCACAGCATATATGCGGAGCCCAAGGCTTGTCTTGGTCACCAACCTTGCATCCGAAGTAAAGATGATATGCCTTCTTCACTTGAGAATTGATACTTTTCTTCTGGTTGGCAAATGTCACTTCCCCACAAATATAGCAAAAATTGTCCGCGGTATTGACACACTTTCGAGGCATTACTGTTCTTTATTGTACGTAAATGGATAAAATAATAAGTTTTATGTAACAGAAGCTTGAACTGTCTCGCACAACGTCTAAAATATTTTAAATGCTGAACCTATCTGATTGGGCTTTATATAGTACACTGCTTACGTCAGCTTCAGCAGCCGCCTGGCATTAGTATAATAGGCCTACACATGTATAGTACACTGCTGACGTCAACTTACTTCAGCAGCCGCATGGCATTAGTATTGCATTGCATCAGAAAATGATGCAATCAACTGTGGATGATGTGAGCATGATGGTATTATGCAATGTTACATCATTATTCCGGATGTTGCTGCAGTCCTACTGGAGAAATTTACACAGTGAAACATAGAAAATGAGGTATATGAATATCTTCAAAACGAGAGCCAATACAAATTTTTCACGGTTATATTCGTGTTCGGCACACCAAAATACTACAGATTAGGGCCTTTTCAAGTCAGTAATGATTTCACTGTTGACCAGTGTTATTGACATTAAATATTCCTCTGCTAATTGCGTTATCTTCCACTTTTTGTCTTCTTTAATGTCATTGCTTATTGTTGTTTTTTTAAATCTCTATATTAACTTGGCTTTTAAAGTAAGTTTATGTATACCCTCATCCTAATGTTTTCATTCCATTATTCGTACCTCTGCATTAGTTTATCAATAATGTTGCTTTTGCCTCTGTATTCTTCCTCTATTTTATATTTTTGGTGGATTTTGAAAACCACTTCTATAGACACTAGCCCAAATATGCACTCACATGACATTACCAAGGAAGTATATTTTTCCTTTTTTTTAGCTGCATTCTAAACCAACCTCTTTTAACCATGCACTACGGGGCATTTTTAACCACTCTCTACGGGTCATTTAGCTAATAGTGTCTGTATGACGTGTAAGTTTCAAATCAATAATCAATAACTACGAGGATTTGCAAACGTTATACGTCAAAAATAAAAGCGAACATTTGTATGCACCTATTGGAGAATTCCAGCCCTGTACGGGACCATAGTTTATTCCCATATACCCTTGGGTGACAAATCCATATACCATTGGGTGACAAACTTAAGTAACTACGAGCAGTAATAGCGAAGACATGCACCAGTTTATTGAAGACTTTCTAGCAAGTTTTTAACCCAGGGCAAGCACAAGAATAGCTGTTACATACTCTATTACAATAATTTTATATCATACATCAGAACTCAAAAATATGGAAATTTACTGAGCGTTAAATGCATTTCAATATTTAACTGGAAAGTCATATTGATATGCTAATATCTTCACGAATAAAAATATTCAATTAACAATAAGGTGATTTACTTGTTTTTTTTTTTTTTTTTAGTCATCTAATGGACGATGCGCAGCGCCTGCTTGTAGCAATGGTGACGATGGTTTAGTTATGGTCGAAATCATCATAGTATTTGCTTTGGTCCATAGCTCTTATTTACTTTGTGCAATAAGAAGCGTGGGTCCTAATTTCGAACTTTATAGAATCAATATTCCACTTTTTGAATGGAAGGTTTTAATCGTAATTTTGTAAAATATTTGACTAATGATGTAAACCCTAGTTTTCGATGTCATGCATTTTTGCATCTATTGTTCTCGCTCTCTGTCTATTATATACATCTTTTGTTCTCACATGCACTTGCACTGTTCATCTTTCCGTACATAATATTGACTGTCATGAAGAAGCGATGATTATTCATCCTCTTAGAAACTTGTTGAAGTGTTTGTCCAACATATTGCATTGTACATTCTACAGGTTATCGAATAAATCACATCAGTTGATATGCATTCAGTGTTATAACGAAAAAAAACACTTCTTTTGTATTGGTGCTGCTGCAATAAGTACTTTCTGTACATTGAGAGCACAGAGGTCTGTTTTATTTCGACTATGAAAAATCATAGTTTTGAATTTCCTGCCTGTTTGTTCGAATAAAAAAAAACTTACAAATTCTTAGGTCTTCTTTAAACAAGAATTGGCTTGCTTTTGTAAAGTGTTTTTACGCTGTTTTTATTTGATAAATTTAGGAGAATCCAATATTTATAAATTGCAAGGCCTATATTAGGTAATGAAGGATTATACTGTATTATGAACTGGATTATATTTTTCTCAATCGTATATTTTGCTGTGTTTAAAGCCTCGTGTTGAGAACGATTACGGACATTGTTTAACGTATAATCAATTTTATGTATAGGATAATTTCTCTTTTGGAAATATGTTTGTAATTCATTTAAAGAATTTTGTAATTGACAATCGTCTGAAAGAAAGCGTCGGTATCTTTTGGCCTGGCTATATGGTATAACATTTTTATATGAACTGGGATGACACGGATATTAATATCTTTAACATTAACATCTGTGGAGATAGTATTTTCAAAACTACTTATTATATTTACATCTAAAATGATACTTGCGTACTAGATGTAATATAAGTAAATTTAAACATCCGGCGAAAATGATTTAGGCGATTAACAAATTAATGCAGTACTTCTTCTGAATAGTTCCAAATCATAAAAATGTCACCTAAAATTCTTAACCAAACAGTTGGATTAAAATTCTCGTTTTGACGAAAACAATTTTCTAATTTATCCATGAAAAGGGAAGCATATGAAGGAGTCAAAGGACTTCCCTTTGCCGTACCCATTATTCGTACTATTGACTTGGATATTGTTATTTTTCCAATATAAGTTTTATCATTTTACAAACAACTTCACTCTATAGTGTGTTACTATTAGGATTGTTATAAAATATTTGCATGCCTCAATACCATCTGCATATGGTATGTTGGTATATAGTGATATTACATCTGACTATACCCGGATTGAATTATCAGATAGCTGTGGAATAGGGTTTACCTTTTTGATGAAATCAGCACTATCTTGAATGTATAAAAGAAGTGACTTCTTTAAGGGCTGCAAATCACATTAATTAAATTAGGATAGGTTTTATTTATATAAATTACAATCTGATATATTGGGTCGTCCTGGATACGTTAAAGATAAACTATGGTCAGGAAAAAATTATGTAACGAAGTAATTGTTCAACACACAAGGATAAATGTTTGAAGAAAACATGTTGTGCCTCCTGAAGAAAAATACAGTAATGCGAAACTAGTTGAACAGATTCATCGGTGTTTGTAGTAGTGGTAGAAGGAGTAGTAGTAGCAGCATTCGCATCATTCATGGAAACTGTAACTGTTCATTAGAAAATTTGTCTATATTTTGTATTCTATCTATATGGGAACGATATAGCATGCCACTATGACTAAACAATTTTTGAATAATGCCCCCCTCCCCATGTTTCCATTTATATCTAAGACCGACAATTTAGAAACAAATTCTATAGTTGCAGGGAACTTTGACACGTCACGTATAAAGAACAGCTGCTTTATTATTTTTTTATTGTTCCTTTTCACCACGCTATAATGTGCCATATGTCTTTAAATTATCAAGGTATGCATCAGCAAATAAAGTCTTTAATACTCTTATTTTTTGACATAGCGTACGTTGATGAAAGGTTATAGAAATGCTTATTGAAAGGCATTAACGAAGAAACATAGCGACAGCTTGCTTGCTAGTTATTTGCACTGAATGCGAATATAACGACTTTATTGGAAATAATAATATAAAATTTGATTAATTGCTTTCAAATTATGAAATTCCTTCCATAGTTGTTTTTATGTTTGAACTCGAACTTTAATAACTGTAGAAAATATTCTAAAATCAGACTTGCCGTACACATAATTTTCTCAACAATCACTGATTTTTTCATCTCTCTCTCTCTCTCTCTCTCTCTCTCTCTCTCTCTCTCTCTGTGTGTCTCTGTCTCTCTCTCTGTATATAGTAAATGGACGAAGAAGATCCAACGCAGATTTTACTCCTCAAATAAACATATAGATCGCAAATAGTTTACGAAGCTTTCCCAACCTTTTTTTACACCCAACATGAATTTCCAACACTCTGTTAGCAAAAGTACTACGCTGATATTCAATCCCAATGTTGCCACCCAACTTTAAGGGCGTTTGTATAATGTTGGCATTTTTAAAATTAGTCTTAAATCTTGATCGAATGAAAATTATATCGTAGTATCAAAATTTACACCAAGCGACTCATATATGGCAAAGCTAACTGTGATTTGGTTAATACAATTGATATTATTCCTGTTATTTATTTTATTTTAGACGCTCAGATAAAACATTCAAATCAGAAAGTTAACAGCAGTGCACTTATTTTTAACCTGTTTCCACATTGAGTAAACAGTTATAGTATATTGCATTGTGCATATCTGCACTATATATATATATATATATATATATATATATATATATATATATATATATATATATATATATATATATATATATATATATATATATATATATAACATATGTGCGGAGTTTGTGCAATATATTTAGTCCTGTCAGACTGGAAAAAGTCCAATCATAACCTGCCAAACTAATAATACAAACAAATTTGAGTGAATCGTCCTGGCTCTTCTTTCATTTTTTAAACGGATAAATTTTCCCCAAAATAAGTACTTCTCAAACGATTTGCAATGGTATTTCTCTAATATATCTAAACAATATCCTTCTACGACGCTGCACAACCACCAACCGGGACATATCTCATGGGCGCACTTCCATCGTCTCTCGAGACTAACGGATGCCAATACACAATCATTACTACTACTACTACTACTACTAATACTACTACTACTAATAATAATAATAATAATAATAAGCTATCTTCAAGTCCAACAGACGTAGCAATCCAGTTACGGGTAATCTGCTAAATTTTGTGCGACTTTGTTTCAATATATGCATAGCCTAAAGCGCCAATAATAATAATAATAATAATGATAATAATCACACATTTTGAAACGAAGCGCAATTTTATGGTTTCAATCATACACTTTCGCTAGCTTTCTCAAGGGCTTTAATAAAGTGATTTTTAAAAATAACGGCAAAATAATTTCAACGGCAGTAGGTCATTAAAATAATACTCAATATGAATTCTCATTGTATAAGTAGCAAACTGAGGATTTACTGGTGAGGTGATGCTTTGTTTGGTTTCGTAAATCAAATGATCATTTTATCCAACTGGTTTTGAACTTGTTCGCTCAAAATATTAACACTGGCAGTGACCCTGCCCATCGTAGATGCTCACGTCTTGTGTACTATGAATGATTACTACGAAAGCAACTTCTCAGTGAGCTTCGTCATCGAGGTGCATGGCATGTGGATATGGTAACTTGGTCAGTTATAGTTCTGTGGTTCTGGTTTCTGAGGAAAACTCAGTGTCAAAGTACAGTGATTTTCCAAACGTTCCAGAAGAGTGTTGCTGCTATTGTGACTGAAAAGATGGCGGATGGCATTGGCCGCAAGGCTACCGTTGTTGCTACTGCACGTAGCAAATTTAAAGGAAGGATTGAAAAAATAACCCTAATTACTGCTGAGTGAAATAGTGTCGACAATAGTTTTTTGCCTTGTTGCCATCTCAAATTAACAATCGCTGCTCTCATGACACCATGCACCAGATAGAGTTGTCAGCAAAAGATGACCTGTGTTTTAGGAACACGTCTCCAAATAAAACCCACAGAGGCTGCGTTGTAGTTGTTAAAGAAAGGAACTCTGAGAATCACATTAACGTCATGATGGCCACCACATACTGTCAAAATAAAACATCGTAATACGTCTTTGACGCTGGCTTCGAACCGACTAGTGCATTTATTGCGACTTCTGAAATTTCGTACACGCATCTAATTAGGAGGCAGACTATCGGGAATGTTCCAGGTAAGATGATTCTTTATATTCCCATTCGAGACTTGTCCCACAACTGAAACGATGTACTTTATCTCCATCTTGAAGTTCATAGTGAGTACCTCGCTCGGTTGCTGTGTCGAATTATTCGTACTCTTTCTCGGTCGCCGTACGGTAGTGTTGAGGTCTCGAAGTCGCATTCGTTTCTGGTAAGCAATTTGGTAAACTCTCTCTCTCTCTCTCTCTAAAGGTCTATTGACAATATGTCGGCTTTGTCAGCGTACAATTTTTTGTGGATCCAATGATGTCACGCGAACGTATTGATTTTGTTCGGACTGTACAGCTTTCTCAAGATGACAAAAGTTCACCACTTGGCTCTATCAATAGGTGAGTTTCAGTACTAAGGATCTGCATTGCAAGTCTTATACGTTTAGCAATTACATTCAGAGCTTGCAACTATTCGACATTTGCCCACACTCCTGTCAAATCACGTCCTTCATCCTTCTGGCAATATTGCCGGTATAGATCACATGTTTCAACATACTACGACATAAAGGAAATATTAAATTTCCTTTGCGATGATGTGGTGAGACATGATGGTACAAGTGGGCTGGAAGTAAGTTGTTGCATTTGATCCATCCATTATATTGACGAATGTGTTACACATTAATGTATTATGTCAATATTTTACGGTGACCAGTAGGAGAATGAGCATATTTGTACACCAAAGAATACCAAGAACACGCATTTATGCACTTGCCTTCTCTTCCTTGAGATTCGAGTCTGTCGTACATCAAGTGTGTTGCATTGGTTCCTTCTCCAAACAAAAACCTTCTTGTAGATGTAAAGGTTTGATGTCTACGACGTTGTAACCTTCGGCAATGCGTCTCAATTTAGGCTTGATTTGAAACGTCGATTGTACTCGTGTTCCCACTTGGTATCCTCTCTTTCTAACTTCAAGTGTCGTTGGATTGTTTACCTGTACAACTACGCCATGGTTAACTCCGAGAAAGGACATTTCAGGCTTCGCTGAGTTAAACACGTGGGACATATGTGAATTAAGCATCCATGGAATTCTTAGACACAGAAAGACTTCCAAATCTCGAATATCAAGCGCATGCGGTAGCACTTTTTCATTCGCCCTGTCTGTCATTCTAACCGGTTTAGGTATTATATTTAATGGCCAAATAACTCCTGGAGTCTTCATACCGTACTTGCCCTGCTTTCATATAAATGAGTTTGGCTCCGTTCACGTTCACTGTTGAATATTCTGAACTTTGTTCTGAATACTATTTCAAAAGAAATTGTCCGTCGTATCGCGTGAAGTTGTGACATCAAAGTAGCATATCGATGACAGTCTCCGTAGAGCTGGATGTCCTCTTCGCTCCAAGTGATTTATGTAGATTCTGCAACCCGTTAGACAAACTCGATTAGAGTTTGGGGTCCCACGACGATTACATAATCTAAGCACATCTGGTCTTGTAAGTTGTTAATATGGACATTATTGTGTTTGATGCTGTTCACTAATTACGCTATGTGTAGTCCACTACCTCTAAGAGGTGACACTTGGCTTTCCATCGGTCATGTTAAACACGTCTTTGAATTGTTAAACTTGATGAATTTTGTCAATGTCTTTGGACTTTATTAGTTTTATGTGTTTATTGAACTCGGATTAGACAGGAATCTTCAAACTGCGTGATGAATGCAGTCCCAAACTATCGTTTTCCTTAGCTTGGCATCGATGATTCAACGTCTCTAACACGCAACCCCACAAATCTTTTATAAAACTTCTCTTTTCTCTGGTGGTGCATCAAACTTGAACTTGTCAAATTGCATCGTGTAGGTGTCAGCTGTAGTTGAAAAGTTTCTGGAAGTAAATTTTTCCGTTGTAAAAATAATATTCGGTAGCTATTGAACGACGTTATATTTTGGTGAGTCTGGACGCTATTGGTCTTGTGGCAGAGGTTGATTATGTAGATCCAGTCACACTCAAGTTAGCGCATGGGGTGAACATCGAAGGTTGATGTCGTCTCCTGGATTCTCCTTCTGGTTTCTCCCTGGAATAGTGTGATCGTGTCATCTTGATTCCAAAATTAAACTTGAAAGAAATCGTTTTCTGATCAACGTTTTACAGAGTCATTAGAAAATATGCTTCAGATAAGACTACAGACTACACCTTTCGAAATGAATGTCAAGGTACCTGACGCATATGTCAAGAGAAATGACATTGGGCTCTAGAATGTCCACATTGTCAAAGCAGGAGAAGCAAAGGAGAGATCAAAAGAAAGATATAAGTTACCACTGCCAGGATAAAAGACATTGGTCGTCAGATTGTCATAAGAAAAAGACTTGAAGGAGAAGCGGAAGCAGAAGTTATTTTCAGAATCAGAAGATTCATACCAATCAAAAAATGCAACAAGGCTGGACTAATAGAAGACAGCAATTATGTAGATTGCCATTTAAAATATTAAAACGAAAAGACTATATATACATATACAACGTATGGAGGGTTAAATAGGGTACATTTTTCAAAGCCTAAACATGAACGTTAAGATTCCTGCCGAAACTATAGATATTTGGATGTTTATCCTCTTTTGGACCTTTAATATTTAGTGATCTGATTGGATTTATTGAATACTTTATGTGGAATACATACATACATACATACATACATACATACATACATACATACATACATACATACATACATACATACATTGATACATACATACATACATACATACATACATACATACATACATACATACATACATACATACATGTGTAAAGGAGTGTATTTTGAAGCTTCTATGACGCAAACAAGACAAGGTGACTCGTGGGTGGAATCCGACAGACGGTCGGAAGTACGTGGTCATTCAGTAAGGCAAGAAAGAATATTTTAGTGCAGCAAATCATACATATTTGAAACGATTGGACAAACGTGGGGCAACAGAAAAGACAAACAAGTGTGGAGACTGTAAATCACGTGTTCAGCAATTATTTCATGTGCTTCTCGTATTATTGATTGCAATCTTTGGTAATACAGTCTTCTCCATATCCTAAATATATATTATCATGGGAACTGATGTTTCTAGTTTATGTACATATAAATGATTTTTAACTTTTGGTACGTGACTGTATATATGGTGTGTGTAATATTTCTTCATGTATATTGTAATAATCATCTATAATCAAAATAGCTAATTTTTGTAAAATGATATATTTTATATTTTAAGATATTAATAGTGTCTAAATTGTACAGGACCAATTAATAGGTGTTTACGATCATTATTCATTGATAATTATAATAATAATAAGAATAAGAATAACAATAATAACAACAACAACAACAATAATTGTAATAATAATAATAATAATAATAATAGGCTTGTATTCCAGTTTGGGTGTCGATCAGGTTGTTTCTTAGAAAAATGAAGTTATTTCTCATTGGATGGTTTCGTTTGGTGGGTTGCTATTAGACAATGTTATTGCAAAATGTCACGTAGTGAATGTGATAAAACTGCTTTTAGGTCTGTGTATCTGTCTATAAAGATATAGATAGATTTTGACAATGGCTTAACACCAGTCTGCAAACGTGTGGATTATTCGTTGGAATTTCAAAGTGATTATTGGACATAATCATTCAAAGCGGACAATTTTATGGTCCTTGCTTTTAGAGTAACAAAGCAGTGATAATTCGGATCAGGGTCAAAACGGACCGTTACCAAAAAGGGCCACGACCAAAATGGACTAATGCCTAAAAGGCCCGACACAAAAAGGCCCATTTATTTATTAATTACCAATTACTAGTATCATCTCTACTGAAAGTAACTAATACGTAATATCAAATCATTGTTTTACTGTGAAATGTCTATAAATAATTGCAGTAGAGAATCATTGTACAGTATGTCACAATCGTACGTCAAGTGATCATGAAAATAATTATCACACGCTACCACATGTTCTATGTAAAATGAACAAAGAAGAAAATAACGCAATATACTGAATGTGAGAAAGTTAAAAGAAGGCAAATAATAATTGTGTAAGAAAACATTGGAAGTAAAGCGAATCAATAACATCTTTGTTATAACATATCATGACTGTATACGAGTTAGTGTCACTCACGTGTGGTTTGTGCATGCCAACTTTGTCATAGTAATGCCTTAATTAAGTAACAATGATTTCATTAATGATGGATGAATATTTTCATTTGCGAAGACTATTGACTCTTTCTGTTTCACATTCATTCAATATCGTTAATACATGTGTATGCGTATTGTATTTGCGTTGATCATAATGTATGCTTTAAATATAATTTGCTATAGTCTGTGTCTTGTAGGCAACGTTTTTGCTTTGTGGTTGCAATGAAAGTCAAGTCAAAATTGGAAGAGAATTAAAAGGTTATTTATATATTAAAAAAGCACAAATTGTTATGGTGGGATAGAAAGATAAAAAGAAGAAAGATATCATGTCTAACTAGTACAAGCAACAAAAGACAAACAAATGCTAATGCCATTTCAGATTTATAAATTTGTTAATAATTACAAGATTTATTGCTAATACATGAATATTAAAATCTAATATCAAATACTATAACAATAATGCTCATAATGGCTGTCAGATAAATTTAACAGCAAAATATAGTAAACAATTCTACAATAACAGCAACAAATAATCATCGAACTATAAAAACATTCACTTTTCAACAAAAAATCTTACAACGCAACAAAATTGCACACAGTGGCTGTCAAAGTTAATTCATAATTTTCAAGCCTTTGTTTTCCTAGTGTAGATCACAAAACGTAAAAGAAAAACTGGGTAGAAAATAATGTTGAAACACGGTGCCACAACTCGAGATCAAATATGTGGCCGTCAGAAAGTCTGATTAGAACAGATGATTTTATTGGACATTCAAGAAAAGGAAACAATCACATACAAAATTGTAAATTTATGCTTAAAAAGTTCAATTATGGAACTGTACGTGTGACGCAAAGTTCAAACATTTTGATTTAATACTACAGATAGGGTCAAATTTTGATTTTAATTTACTGCAATATTGTATCGACAACTGTTACAGAAATGTATGGCGCAATGGAACATTTGTAAGACATTTACATGAGATCAATCGAGCATCTCTCCATTGTGGGTCCAAAAAACTATAATGTAAGATCTGTGAATATTGTACATTCATACATTGTCTCTTTTGTAAACAAAATTGCATAGGGTTAGAATTTTAGAGGAAAATAATTTCCCCGGCTTTCCTCCTTGGTTATACTGGCTATTTAAAAAAGACCTTGTATATCTTAGGTATAATTCAAAGAACCTTTAATTCCCTTTGTTTTTGTGTATGATTGATGGGTGTAATATGGAATATAGAGTATCCAGCTTGGCCTGACTCCAGATGTGTACCTTTCAAAAACGTGCTAGCTCCACCTCGTCATTTTCACTTCCTGAACTTCAGAGGTAAATTGTATAAAAAAAGAGCCAATAACTATTTTTACATTTGGTAATTCATTCATTGCACTTTCAGAAGCTGGTATTGTCTAGTCTGCGAAAATTCATTTTCCCTATTTTAATAGCTAATATGGATAGTGTACTTTAGACTAATTCAGACTGATTTTTTAGCACAAGGGAGCGGTCATTTTAGTTAGCAGTGTGCTTAGATCAGGTACAATTTCCAAAAGTACAATATCCAAAGAAATATCATCCACATTACATTAATGTAGCATACAGGTATGCCAACATTCTCTCCACTGTGCAATGTTTTAAATGCAAACAACTTCACCTTACATAAGTCACTCTCTCAAAAGCACATAATAACTGGTGAGCGCCCCCTAAAGGAAAACAGTATAAATGCCGATGAATAAAAGGTTGTGAGTAAAGAGAAGAAAGAGGCACAAGTACCATACACATGAAGTTGACAAAAAATCGCCTTGGGTAGTTCAGTCAGCAGTCTCTTAGTAATCGCTACAAAAACTGTTAACATGGTATGACACATCAAGCTCTGTTGCGACTGGAGGCATGGTAAAGAGCTGTAATTGTAGAGACTTGTATTCGCGTCTTAATTGTGATTATTAAAGTTTTCTAACATATTAAATAAATCTGAGATAGAAAACAAGTAAAGAAAGTGTGAAAAGTACAATGCGATAGCGATTCTTTCCTGATATCTCTACTACAATCTGCGTAATCCGTAAAGTTTATTATTATTATTATTATTATTATTATTATTATTATTATTATTATTATCAGTAGTAGTAGTAGTAGTAGTAGTAGTAGTATTAATCAATATTTTATACGGTCCTTTTAACCCGGGCCTTTTACGTCCAGATCCTTTCTGAA
The DNA here is from genome assembly GCA_028554795.2 of Sinohyriopsis cumingii. Classification (NCBI taxonomy): domain Eukaryota; kingdom Metazoa; phylum Mollusca; class Bivalvia; order Unionida; family Unionidae; genus Sinohyriopsis; species Sinohyriopsis cumingii. The sequence continues at coordinate 109,321,080 of CM068831.1, read as the reverse complement.
CCGTTACTGACCTTTCTGGACCAGGCCTTTTTAACCCGGGCTTTTTCCGTACCGATTCCTTCTGACCCGTTACCGATAATTTGATATAACACTGTATAATTTAACTAGTCACCACAGACCGCTGACCTCAGTTGTTTTAGGACTGTATGGGCAGACAATTAATCCAATCTTGAAGAAAGACTAGAACGAAATTGTGCGTGCGTGCATGTGTGCGCGCGTGTGTGTTAACATCTTGCTTCATAACAATCTTATGTCAGTCTTTTTACCGCCATATTTTTTCCGCTGATAGTAGCACATTACTTTTTCACCAAATGTATGCAGGTAGTTTCCGTCAATAAGGAATGTACGGAAATTACCGAATAATCTTTTATCGGCTTTAGTGATATTAGCACCGTGTTTTGCTTATTCATGACAAACTTATATTTTCTTTACAAAACGCTTGTATCTGTCACAAAGTAGTTTCAAATACTACAAATATTATTATATTTATGATCCGTTAATAACATATTTAACACGTCTTACGTATGCCAACGCGGTGGCTAAATAGACTGCTTGTGAAAGATATTCGGGCCAATCCGACTTTTGAAGAAAAAAAATCGGATTAAAGTAAAGAAAACAAAACAGACCAAAACACACTGGTCATGTTTAAGTCATTTACTAGCGTATGTGAATGTGTCAAGGACATATTTTCCTTTCTCTGACTGCGAACCATCCTACAATTTTCACGATTTCATTTGTTTTTCTGTATGACTTTTACGATATTTCTCAAGCCCACTAAATATTTCTTCAAGTGTTGAATATGTGTGTGTTATGCTTACGGATCCTCTCTAATAAATATATTGCCTGGGTGTTGGTATCCCATTCAAGGTCTTCGTATCTATTATATAAATAGTGTAGCTAGTAAATTGTAGGCTTCAGTATCGATACTTTCTATACGTATCAATAGACTCTCTAATGTCAGCCCGACATCTTTAACAGTAGCAGCTAAAGCGTAAGCCTAATCATCCCACTTTAGTTACAGATTTTAGATGACAACTTAGACAACAATGAATATACACATTGCAAATCCATCCACTATATTGTACTGACCTTTTAATTTTCGGGGTTGGGTGGCTGTCATTTTCTTTTAACCTGAAATATTTTCCTTTGAGCTGAAATATTTTCTTTTATCTCAGGATCATTCATATTTTGTTTCAAATACTATTATGTATATAGCGTGATGTTGTTTGGTTTAAATCAGAGCAATATATTTTCCTGCTATTGACAGACACAAACTAAACAAAACGTGTCAGCCATTTGCCCAGAATATTGAATAGTTGGCCCCTAACATAATTGCTGTATAGGGTACGTTGAGAAATACAGCGTAACAAAACTGTTCGTGATACACAGCTGAAATATATATATATATATATATATATATATATATATATATATATATATATATATATATATATATATATATATACTACGATTTGTATGACAGACTAATTTGCCACATATGTCATATGCCGCCCACCTTTTTCTTCATTATTGAATTATTTTTTTTTTTGGCATTCATATTTAAATGTTCCCATAACCGGCCTTGTATAAATTTTGCAAGGGCCTCGACAGAGCAGAACACTCAGGGAAGATGAGGTCTCTCCAGTTTGTAGCCGCTTCCCTGCTGCTTTGTCTCCTAGCGATGAGCGCAAGCACTGAAAGTAAGATCATCATCATCATCATCATCATCATCTTCTTCTTCTTCTTCTTCTTCTTCTTCTTTTTCTTCGACGTCATAACGTCTGTAGATGTCATCGCTTACCGTACTTTTTCTAGAAAATCTGCTCAAGTGAGTTTTTACTCAATCCTACCAATATATATATATATATATATATATATATATATATATATATATATATATATATATATATATATATATTGTTATGCATTTGTAATGGAAACTATAGAATAAGTAACGGCTATAATTAATCATCCACAAGGTTGGTCCATCTTTCGATAGGTATGAAGCAAATTGCCAATCAAATCAACGAGTCTTTTTCGTTGATATAATTCCTGTTCTCAAGTAATGACATGTAAAAGGAATGGTTCCAAATATTTATGATGTGTGACATCACTATTCTCAGGGACTTGTAAGCGCGGTGAAAATTTTAATCGGAAAATGTTTATGTTTAGAACACCCTTGTTCACATCTAGTGCGAAAGTTTGGAGATGGAATATTTCTGTAGATATAAAATATAAGTATACAATAGTAGTAACTAACTAAATAACTATAAATAACTTTGCATTGTTTAAAAATATACAGTGCAAATACAACTTGGAATGTGCTGTATAGAGTTTTACAGATATCCTTGAGAATACGATAACTCAGAGATTCATTTAAAATTATAATCGTTTTGATACGTCCCTCTAAAAACATACAATGGTGGCCAAGCAAACATCTATAATCGTCATTTTGCCAGAACTCACAGCGTAATAATGGACAGATACGAAAGGAACAGTAGGCAAAGTTGATTATTTCATAAAATGTTTAAGAAAACAAGTTCTCTTTAGCAATTTTGGCTGCGTCACATGGGGACACACTGTTTGCAATAAATGTATGTCACTGACCTAACAAATCACAAGGAAATCATATAATTTACGGTACGGTGCTAGGAAGATCAAAATGCAAATTATTCAGCTCTTTTAGATTGGTTTCTAAACAGTGTTTCATTAATAAAGTTCGTGGATATTTGGAGACGAAACAGTAAAACAAAAATCATTTTCCTCAGGCCAATAACAGACGCAATAATTATGTATAGACATCAATAACACGGAAATGCAAAACAATAGAAAGATACAGTACACGCTATTGGACAGTTTATAATGGAGGGGATCCGGTAAATTCAGTTTATCTATTTAGGAAATATGAGGGTTATCCCCAGAAAGTTCAGAAAAAAAGAAACAAAAGAAAGAAAAAACAAAAACAAAAAATCAGGTACAGGACAAAGTATAATTTATCACAAGTCTGATTTTCAAGTCATATTTAACGGAGCCTTACGCGTGTTTTCTTTTACTGTGATGAATATATGAGCATATACCTGGTGACAAAACAAATGTCCAGTTCTACACAGCGTTTGATTTCATGTCTGGTTTGCAAATTACTTTCAATGAGTGCCAACATTAGGCCCGTCAGGTAATATTGGGATGCCTCTGATAATTTGATTCAATTTTCTATCAAGCACATACTGCAAGTCATAATAACGTCAATCATTTCGAGTCAACACAAGCATCGACTTTTTATTCGACCACAATATACGAGAAAATTTTAAATTAGGATCTTGAAGTTTAGATTTTCTTGCGCACGATTTAATACCATCTTGCAGTACAATAAGACTTTACAAAACCATAGTACTAAGTCTAAAGAGTATAAAGAGATGATAAAGTAACATATAGTTTATCTAGTACAATAAATATGGAAAAAAAAATAAGTACAGAGAGAGAGAGAGATTAACCTTGAAAAAACATTAGATTCGTATTTTCACTCGTTTGTGATAATATGAGAACCAGCAGATTGGGTAAGTTGTGAGGGTTTCACATTATGGGTTTCTACTAGTAGTAAACTTCAAGCACATCATCATCGATAACAGCCCTGCTTTTGGAGACAGAAAAAAAGCGTGTCTTTTTAAAAAGGAACAACGCCCATTTCAGCATAAAAAAGAACACAGTAATGAAAGAACGCGCGCGCGCGTGTGTTTGTGTCCTTTATTGAAATAATGACTGAGCAACCTATGTTCTTTCCTGAAAATTCCAGTCCTCTCACAAAACTGTGTACAATATTTCCGCTTAGAAATTTAGTCATAGTCTCAAGAAACATACAAGGAATGAAATAGTTTTATAGCATTACCATAAATCAGTTAGAGGTATAAATGATATTTCATAATGTTCAAATATAATGTATGATTAATAATGTTCACTGTTCAAAAGCCTGATTTTTTTATGAAGAGATGGCGTTGTGTGTTTATTTTCTTTGTCACATTAAGGTCAACGATCATATGACTAATAAACGCAGCAACGCAGGAAGAATACGTTAATAAATGCTGGATATGATATATATATATATATATATATATATATATATATATATATATATATATATATATATATATATATATATATATATATATATATATATATATATATATATATATATTCATAGAATACAAATCATATGGCGAATAACAGTCCTTTCAATTGCACTGGATCCAGCAAGGGATCATGTTTGTCAGGGATTGATAAAGATAAATGCAATAAACTGACAAGGAACAGTGAAAACTAGTTCCCTAATTGTCTGCCAATACAGTCCTAAAATTTTAAAGCGGTGAACGAACATTTTAAGTTCAATATCATATAAAACTTGTTAAAGGTTTATTTCCAAATACCGCGCTAACAGGGGGCAACGAGCGTAAATCCAGTGGGCCTCGTCAAAATCATCCAAATCGGGCCCCTTATCGTTTGCTAAGGTGGTTACTGAACATAAGTGTACAGATATTTAACAAAGAGTGAGAAAGGGAAAGGAAACTCTGACCATGAGGCATTCTAAAATTAGTCTTCATATCAAGACGTCGAAGATACAAAATATTTTCGAATTAAATTATACTAGGATCTATATTTGACAGTAAAATTGTTCAACCGTGTGCTGTGTATAACTAACTAGATAGAAACTTGACTTCCATTTCCTTTAAACTGTATAAGGTAATGTTAAATGAATCGTGGAAATGGCTTGAAGTCGCAGATATTTTCAATGTCACATGTACATCATATTATGTAATCGAGAAAGAGAAAATAAAACAAAATGTCAGTAGTGATGACCTATTTTAAAACATGTTGACATTATTTGTTACATACGACCAGAAGTGAGGAAGACGACGTCATATAAAGTAATACAACGAGTTACTGTTTGTTATATTTTAACACGGTTATGCCGACATGATGAAACATTTATCCATTTCATTTGTCGTATGACATTTAATCCAAATATAACATCCTAAGCATGAAAATATCAGGTCATATCTGCATAGCTGTGTTGTCACATTCAAAATCGGTAACTCGTTATGTTAGCGTTTCATAACAATCATATCCTGTCTGAAAATGGCAGAATAATGCTTCCATGGTTGCCTAATTAGGCTGATTTAGTAATTAGATATCATCGATGCCTATCCAAAGTTAAAATATGGGTCTTCAAAGAAATTTTATTAACAAAAAAAAACAAAAAAAAAAAAACAAACAACTGATTAAATCAAACGCATTTTCCCATGAAGTTTATACGTGATGAAAATCTTGTGAGGAACAACTTTTACAAATTTTGTTTTAAATGCATGTTGTGAAAATATCCTTTATGAGATACTTGTGATCAATTCTTTCTCTCACCCTCTCTCTCTCTCTCTCTCTCTCTCTCTCTCTCTCTATCGTTCTCTCAAAACCAGCGTAATCAATTTTCTCTCTCGCTCTCTCTCTATCTTTCTCTGTCTTTCTCTCAAAACCAGCAACACTACAGGCAACTATTAACGCGAATAGACCACAGGTTCTCTTTTAATTTTTCTGATGCCCCAGTTAACGTACGCAAATAAATCTTGAGCAAACGTATACAAATGGATTCAATTGTGTTACTGTATTTTAATTATGCACGTATATCTGGCGGTTATTCACCGCAGTCGGCAGCTGTAATTAAACAAATAAAAGACCACGATCATCAAAATATCAGTTGCAACAGCTTGAAGTTGCCCTTTCCCGCATTTGTGTCAGTAAGAATTTAAACAAGTATTTTGATTAAGGCTTGCGTCAAACTACAAATAAGAAGAATGGTTGCATATGATATATTTTATTGAACAAGTCAGTTTAACATATTTATCGGATATGAACGTGTGAAACTGTCGATTTATCTTTTCAAATTCGATGATCTTTGTTGGTACTTCCACATGCGAGGTATTGTCAGAGATACAACGTGGCAATTGAAAATGCAGATTTCTCTTGAAGGACAACGACAATTAAAGGATACCTTGTCGGATTATAGGCTATATCATGACAATATTGCATATGTACAATGATTTCACATCCATCAATACCAAATATATTAAGAAATAACGAAATGAACTTAAACGCAAAAAAATTAAAAATGAATCGATACAAATAGCAATGTTTAAAATGTTAGTTTATGATAGTATTAGGAGACTGTATATATGTTCTTATTCGGCAATACATTCCATTTTTTCTTTAAATTAAACATAAGTGTGGCATGTGTGTGTGCTTGTAAAACAGAATTAGACCCACCCAGAATCGCGTTGTGATGTATGACATATACACCAATCTATATTTTTGCGATATCAATATTTTCCTTGTTTTTCCAAATTAATATTCTTATGCATAATGATAAGGGTATGAATGTTATGGAATGAAATATTCTCATTGCTTGAAGTCAAAGTGTACTGTATTATATATATACCACATACAATAAAATATAACATGGCATTTAACGTGTTGGTATGAAGCAAATTGATATACCAATACTACTTGGTATATCAAATTGTGATCCGCCCATTGCGCAATAATACGCATATATAAACATTCTCGCAAAAGTGTGCTATTTTGATTCTAGATCAATGATGAATTGCCACACATTAATCATTAGTGACGTATGAAAATAACGATAAAAAGTGTTAATAATCACCGTTTTCTAAATGAATTTAATATAGCGCACAATTTCATCGCAATTATTTATGCTATCTGCCTCCCCACCCTCCACTCTTATGCATAACGGATAAAAACTACGCAGAAATCTGGAGTGAGAAAAAACATTGGGTTGGATGAAAACCTTGAAATTGAACTTACACCAAGTAACCTACAAGAATATGGTTCGTCGTAATGTTATGTATGCACCGTCCTTGGGATTTATCTACAGTGTTTATATAACCAATGATACAAAGTTGCAAACCTTGCCGACAGTATACGATACATTTATGCGTTACATGTTACACATAATGTGATGTATTTTTAATGTTTTGTTGTTGTTAATGTTTCTTAAACCTATTATAATGTTTTAAAACGTTAATAATTAAATATGAAAATGTCCAAACGCCTCTCTCTCTCTCTCTCTCTCTCTCTCTCTCAGGACCCTCCTAGCAAGATACGGGCTGAAGTCTATAAAAAAAAAAAAAAAAAAAAAAAACGAGAGGACTTTCGCTTGTGTCATCCCACAATGTCTCTGGACATATTAAGGATAGTAAAAATTAAGTCGAACTGAAAGGATGAGAGAGAGAGAGAGAGAGAGAGAGAGAGAGAGAGAGAGAGAGAGTTTATGGACGGTGGTACTGTTATCAAAGCAGAATAATGACTTAGATCAACTGTAAATATATTACAATATTTTAATTACCTCTTGTTTGTTCGTCATTTCGCTTAGTTTCTTTTCCACATTAAATTGCGACGGAACGTGAATGGCTGAACGTTCGTGTTAAGGGCGTAGATAACTATGTGTTTATAGTGCTCTATTTTCTTCATTAAATTCATCTTTCATGCTTATATCATAAGTGTGTATTATATTGGTTTAATCAATATATTCAAAGAATTCATAATCAGTGTCATTAACATAAATTTGATTACTACAACGTAGTTTGCGGGGTTTACACTACTGTACTTATGACAGACTATTATTTTTTTACTACCCGGATTTTCAATATTATATATATATATATATATATATATATATATATATATATATATATATATATATATATATATATATATATATATATATATCTTCAATAACGTAACGTCATCTGAGTCATCTGACACATTCATGAATGCATTCAATTTCTACCACAAGGTATTATATTTATGTTTTCTCCCTTTCATTACAAGGTTGGCATATTTTAAATCTTTATATCATGTGCACGTCTCTGCAAACATCAAGCATTTAATAATGTTTTCTGTCTAATTACAGGTGCTAGTCTCATCAGCCAAGGTAGGAAAACTAGGACCAAAATATTTGCATACAAGATGCCAACACCACTGTGTTTCATCACAAAGTTTGACTGATACATTTGGTTCAATTATAGTACAAATTAGTATTATACATAGCAAAGAATAACTTTGATATTTTATATATTTTTAAGTTGATATGTTCTTTGCTGTCTGTATATATGTATAGATGCCTAAACGTTTTGTCCGTCTCTCTACCTATATGTATGAATGCATCTTTGCATGTCTGTATGTATTTATATATTTGTACATCTAGATAGATAGATAGATAGATAGATAGATAGATAGATAGATAGATAGATAGATATGTAGATACATATGAAGGTGTAATTTACTGATATTAGCATGCATGAAAGCTAAGAAAACATTCACAATTCAAAAAATGAAATCCTTATTCAGGAAATTATATCTGCTTGGACAGATAGGTCAGTATGTTAAATATTACAGATGGAGAAATTGTAATATATTCAACACCGAATGTATATTTATATGTGGGTGCTTTGTAAACGTGTGTGGGGGAGTGGGTGGGTGGGTGTTCGTTTCCATTTCTAGTGTGATTTAATATAACAGTAACGCCCATTCAGTCATAATTTGTGGTCGAATTATTCCACATCAATGCTTTTTGGACTCCATTATCAGATTTGCATAATTTATAGTTTAGGTAGAAAAATAATGAATTCGGTAAACAACTGGTGATCAGAATCTCTTTATATATATCAGAAGACGGAAAGTCAGGGAAAGAGAAATCCTCAGGAGGTCAATCAGTTGGAGGAAAAGAAAAGAGCGGAAAATCTGCGGAACAGAAGTCACTGGGTACAATCTCAGATGGAGCAAAGCCACGAGAGCAGACTTCATCCGATGGAAAGTCATCTGGCGGGATATCAGAAGGTGGAAAGCCTGGGGAAGAGAAATCCTCAGAAGGACAATCAGTTGAAGGAAAAGAAAAGGGCGCAAAATCTGCGAATCAGAAGTCACTGGGTACATTCTCAGATGCAACAAAGCCACGAGAGGAGAATTCATCCGATGGAAAGTCATCTGGCGGGATATCAGAAGGTGGAAAGCCTGGGGAAAAGAAATCCTCAGAAGGACAATCAGTTGTAGGAAAAGAAAAGAGCGGAAAATCTGCGGATCAGAAGTCATTGGGTACAATCTCAGATGCAACAAAGCCACGAGAGGAGAATTCATCCGATGGAAAGTCATCTGGCGGGATATCAGAAGGTGGAAAGCCTGGGGAAAAGAAATCCTCAGGAGGACAATCAGTTGGAGGAAACGAAAAGGGCGGAAAATCTGGGGAACAGAAGTCATTGGGTACAATCTCAGATGGAGCAAAGTCAGGAGAGGAGAATTCATCCGGTGGGACGTCATCTGGCGGGATATCAGAAGGTGGAAAGTCTGGCGAAGAGAAATCCTCAGGAGGACAATCAGTTGGAGGAAAACAAAAGGGCGGAAAATCTGGGGAACAGAAGTCATTGGGTACAATCTCAGATGGGGGAAAGTCAGGAGAGGAGAATTCATCCGGTGGGACGTCATCTGGAGGGATATCAGAAGGTGGAAAGTCTGGCGAAGAGAAATCCTCAGGAGGACAATCAGTTGGAGGAAAACAAAAGGGCGGAAAATCTGGGGAACAGAAGCCATTGGGTACCATTTCAGATGGGAGAAAGTCAGGAGAGGAGAATGCATCCGGTGAAAAGTCATCTGGAGGGATATCAGAAGGTGGAAAGTCTGGGGAAGAGAACTCCTCAGGAGGACAATCAGTTGGAGGAAAACAAAAGGGCGGAAAATCTGGGGAAGAGAAGTCTTCCGGTAGTATGTCAGCTGGGGGAATGTCTGGAGAAGATAATTCCTCCGGTGGAAAGTCATCTGGCGGGATATCAGAAGGGGGAGAGTCTGGCGAAGAGAAATCCTCAGGAGGACAATCAGTTGAAGGAAAAGCAAAAGGCGGAAAATCTGGGGAACAGAAGTCTTCCGGTAGTATGTCAGCTGGGGGAATGTCTGGAGAAGAGAATTCCTCCGGTGGAAAGTCATCTGGCGGGATATCAGAAGGAGGACAGTCTGGCGAAGAGAAATCCTCGGGTGGACAGTCAGTTGGAGGAAAACCAAAAGGCGGAAAATCTGGGGAAGAGAAATCTTCCGATGCAAACACACCAGGTGGGAAACCAGACGTTTTTAAGGCCGGAAAAAAGCCATCTGGGCAAGAGAAATCTCTAGGAGGACAATCAGCTGGAGGAAATCCAAAGGACGGAAAATCTGGCGAAGAGAAATCTTCCAATGGAAATGCACCAGGTGGGAAACCAGACGTTGGTAAGACCGGAAAAGAGCCATCTGGGAAAGAGAAATCCCCAGGAGAACAATCAGATGGAGGAAAACCAAAGAGCGGAAAATCTGGCGAAGAGAAATCTTCCGATGGAAATGCACCAGGTGGGAAACCAAACGTTGGTAAGACCGAAAAAGAGCCGTCTGGCGGAAAACCATCCAGTGGAAAAACAGTGGACGGAAATCTTCCTGAAGAAAAATCCGCCAGTGAAAATCCACCTGGGGTATTAGCAAATGGCGAAAAGTTAGAAAAACAAAAATCCTCTGGTGGACAACCCCCTCGCGACAAATCAAAAGGCGATAAAGAAAAGCAGTTATCACCCGAGAAAGTAGTCATTGGTAAGACAAATTGATATTGAGTTTGCAGTATATGCCGTTTTGTCACTAAAACAACCGAAAAGTAGATTTAGTATTCGAGCAAGAAAGAGATCTGAACAAACGTCATGTGAATAAAGATGTGAAACATAGTAAAATACCACGATAAAAAAGATTTTATGATTATATTATTTTTTTTTAAATTCAATGAAAAATTGTGAAAATAAATCTTTAAAAATCTGCGATTATCTTAAGTACTGAAATTGAATTTAACCTTGATAGCCAAAAGATGCATCAAGGAAGCACTGGCTTTGAAAATGTATATATATCGTAAAGCATGTTAATTGCGAATCTATTGAGACCCTAGAACTACTTTGTTGTATTATTAATTCGTTTTTCGTTGTATTCGTATCATGTTGATTACATTGCTGTTCATGTCTTGTACGAATTGGCATAGTCATATGATAAACTGCTTTGCATTCGTGTTCGTAGACACTGTGTTTTACCGCACATTAGTCCTCTTCATGCACAATGACTACATTGTTCAATATTTCTGGATTTCCTAAACAAATAGACAAGTGCGGGTGCGGCCATCATGTTCTTTTAGCTTGCATTGGAAAAGTAATGTGGGCATAGTCCGCTCGCATAATGGGCATTGCGTGAGTGCATCAAACCAGCGTAGGATTATATATCGTGCGCATCCAACCTAAAATATGCATGCATGCTACACAATCTTTTCCCCCAATCGACAATGTCCTACAATAAACGATAATGAAAGGTCATACGGACAGCTATAACTTCAAAGATGCCCACGTAAAGAACTCGCTAGAAAGCCATAATAAGAGACTGTAACATCTAAACCATTCCTAAATGGTAAAATATGCTTTGATTGCAATAAATATTAAACTTATCAATTCTTTATTAAGTTTGTAATTTCCTTGTTAACTTTGTTTCGTATTGAGGAACTAAATAAACGTGAATATCCTTCATCTTGCAAAGATAATTAATAGGTTTTTGGATACGTTTAAATTAAAATGACTGAAAGTCTCACCTATCATTTCTTCAATTAAAAAAAGCACCCCCACCACCAATGACGACTGAAAAACCATTACAGAAACCAATGTCTCTAACACCACCGCAACAGATGCCTGTACGACCACCACCGCCACCACCAACTGCAATGCCAGTAAGACCACCACCACCACCTGAGCAGTTGCCAGTAAGACCACAGAAGCCACCTGGTCCCGTTGACGGTAAGCGTTTTTTATTCTTTAAATTCAATTTCATGATTGTCTCTTAATCAGTAGAGCTGATTTAGGTTTATGGTGTTAACTTCTTTAAAAATCGGCGTCGACAATGTCTTGGTCCTACATTTTACTCCGTTTTATTTTAAAACTGGTCTCGTAATGTAATGCGTTATCCCTATTGACAATAACGGTCATATTAGGTATAGATTTAATATTCGGTAAGACGCTCTCTATCTCTACCTATGTGTGTCTCTCTCTCTCTCTCTCTCTCACACACACACACACACATATGTGTGTGTGTGTGTGTGTGTGTGTGTTATGTTTAGTATAAGAGACATGAATACTATTTGAAAGTAATTAATACATATAGTGACGGCTTAAATTGCCCGCTAAAATTCCTGTATTATCCCCACTTGTTCAATGAGTGCTTTACAAAAACGGTTTGGTTTTGCTAGTATATTTATTTAGGGAGACACATCTGGTCAATTGTCAATGTTCAAAGCATACTGTGAGTTCAAACGCAAAATAACTAGATAACTATGTTCTAGGTTAGAGAACTTACCCTAATAATAGGATTTAAAATATGGCTTACGCTAGTAACGCCCATCGCGCTGGAAGACAGCTATTAATTTCTCATTTTTGTTGAAATTCTATTGGTAACTAGGTAATTAATTTTATCACGATTCTCCATTTCATTGGAGTAGAAGATTTCATCGTAAAATAATTGTATTAAAGGATAGGGGGTGAGGATGAATAAATACGTAAGTAGGCACATACTTGAAACGATTGAAGTATTCACTAAAAATCAGAAAGGGCAAAATTAATACCTTTTGACATCTTATACATGTATGTATGCGATACTGAGAAAACTACATAGTTGTTTGGAATTCGAACAAATAATCTGTACAGAGGGAATTGTAATTATCACCAGCAGTATGAAAATAATCAGCACAGAGGTAATGGGAATTATCACCACCAGAAGAGCAAATAATTTGTACAGAGATAATGGGAATTGTCACCCCGAGTGGGAAAAATAATCAGCAAAGAGGTAATTGGAATTATCACCACAGTCGGACAAATTATTTGTACAGTGGTGATGGAAATTATCATCACCAGTCTGACAAACAATCAGCACAGAGGTAATGGGAATTATCATCACCAGTCTGACAAACAATCAGCACAGAGGTAATGGGAATTATCATAACCAGTCTGACAAACAATCAGCACAGAGGTAATGGGAATTATCATCACCAGTCTGACAAATAATCAGCACAGAGGTAATGGGAATTATCATAACCAGTCTGACAAACAATCAGCACAGAGGTAATGGGAATTATCATCACCAGTCTGACAAATAATCAGCACAGAGGTAATGGGAATTATCATAACCGGTCGGATAAATTTGTTTAGAGGTAATACTGCTATAATCAGCGCGTTGTTAGCTATTTGATTAGTCTTCATTTAAGCAGTAATGTTGACTGTTCAACTGTACGTGTAATCAAATAGTTATTAACAAAACTAACCACATGACGTTTTTTCATTTCAGAGTGCCTACGAGATCCAGCCGGTATAAATTACTGGGGTACACGAAACTACACCGCATCAGGGAAGCCATGCCAACCATGGTATTCGATGACCCCTCACCCTCACCCGTACAGAAAAATCCTGGAAGGGGACGAAAACTTCTGCAGGAACGTTCCATTGCTGTACCACAATCCCTCCTACAAGCCCTGGTGCTATGTTAACGACCCTTACACGCTGAAGGAATTTTGCGACATTCCAGCATGTGTAGGTAATGACATCATTTTTATTGTTCTCGTTGAAATTTCTGACTTCACATGAACTGACTTACTTACTAGGGCCATATTGTGCAATTGTAGCAAAGATATAAAAGTTCCGCTAAGAAAGTAACATGAAATCGATGGTAAAAGAGGATTGAAAAATAATGAGACAGAACGAGTTGTTGGAAACATAAACAAATTAAAGCAGTACCACCTCCTCAACGGGTGATTAAAGAAACCTGTCTTTTTTATGACAATGACTACTTTCATCGCCTTTAGACGTATATGTGCATGTTGTTTGCTGCACCATGTTCACCATATTAGTTCTGAATTACGTTTTACATTCTTTTTTGTGAGCATTACGATTTAACATATAAAATGAAGATCTTTAACACAAAATGCAAGAAAAACAAGCTCTCTCTCTCTCTCTCTCTCTCTCTCTCTCTCTCTCTCTCAAGCTCTCTCTCTCTCTCTCTCTATATATATATATATATATATATATCCCTAGAACATTTGATAATATGCTATAAAAATGATATTCTTTACTAATTGTGAGTTTAACAGAATCGAACCAATTATATACGCAGTTAACACCCTTACCGGACGCAGACTGGATTCTAGCAGAATGTGTCCATTCAGTGAAAATTAGAATGGTTATTAATCTGTCTTACTTCTTGCACCGGACAAGTGATTAAAGGCATATTAATTTCATTTATGTTCAACAATTTGTTTCATGTTTATTGTCCTGGACAAGTGATTAAAGGCATATTAATTTCATTTATATTCAACAATTAGTACCATTTTTATTATCCCGGACAAATGATTAAAGGCATATTAATTTCATTTATATTCAACAATTTGTATCATGTTTATTATCCATGATAAGCGATTAAAGGCATAATGATTTCATTTATATTCAACAATTAGTACCATTTTTATTGTCCCGGACAAGTGATTGAAGGCCTATTAATTTCATTTATATTCAACAATTTGTACCATTTTTGTTGTCCCGGACAAGTGATTAAAGGCATATTAATTTCATTTGTATTCAACAATTTGTACCATTTTTATTGTCCTGAACAAGTGATTAAAGGCACATTAATTTCATTTATATTCAACAATTTGTACACTGTTTATTGTCTCTGAGAAGTGATCTAGGCATGTTAATTTTATTTATATGTTTATTGCCCCTAGAAAGTGATTAAGGCATGTTAATTTAATTTATTTTCAACCGTTTTTGTGCCATATTTATTGTATCTGATAAGTGATTAAGGAATGTTAATTTTATTTATATTCAACAATTTGTACCATATTTATTGTTCCTGACAAGTGACGGAGGCATATTAATTTTATTTACGATCGACAATTTGTACCGTCTTTATTCTAACAGAGGAGGATAAACCGAAGCCAAGACCCCCTAAAGATGTGGGTATGTATTAATTGAATTGCCTCACGAACGAAATAATTTAAGTTAAATACAGTACATTTCATTTGTACAAATCTGCTGGCAGATCATCACAGATGTTATAAACAACGGGCTTCACATTTAGCTATAACTATAAAGACAACAGCGATATTCTGGAACTTAAAAATAGTAAGAAAAATTGCTTGTCAAAAGAACATGCTTAAAATTCACTATTTTCAATACAACATATTGCAATACATGATTCCAATACTAGCTTTACATTATTTAATGTTTTATGTTTGAGCTATATATTACAAACAAAGGTACTTTGCACAGTTGGTTGATATTGAACTCGCTGACTTCAAGTGGACAGATTTATTTTAGACATTAGGGTTCCCGGATGTGCCTAATTACCGTTCTGTTTGAATGAAAGATTGTTATTCTGTAGCATTTGTGAATATTGTCATATGCACATCATTGGTACAAATAAATTACAATATGCATGTCATTGGAAAAAATTACATTGTCATAATCATGTCAATGGAAAGAAAATACATTGTCATATTCATGTCAATTAAAACAATACATTGTCATTGTCATATGCATATCATAGAAGAAAAAAATTACAATATGCACATCATTGGAAAAACTTACATTGTCATAATCATGTCAATGGAAAATATTACATTGTCATATTCTTGTCATTAGAAAAATAACATTGTCATATTCATGTCATTGGAATAATTACACTGTCATATTCATGTCAATGGAAAAAATTAGATTGTCATATTCATGTCATTGGAAAAAAAGTTACATTGTCATATTCATATTGTTGGAAAAATTACATTGCCATATTCACGTCATTGGAAAAAAATTATATTGTCATATTGATGTCATTGGAAAAAGATACATTGTCATATTCATGTCATGGGGAAAAAATTATATTGTCATATTCATGTCATTGAGAACAAAATTACATTGCTATATTCATGTCATTGGAAAAATTTGCATTGTCACATACATGTGTAGGGTCCCGTGCTGTCTAGTGTTATAAGGCGTTAGACTTTACCCATCACAAATATTTCATCTCTGTCCACGTGGGTTCGAGTCTCTTGCTTGGCAAACATGGGTATATTCGAAAGTTTGTCAGTAGCTTCCCGTAGATCAATGGATCTTCTCTGTGTTTTCCGTGTTCTTCCTCCATCAAAAATACTGGCCGTCTGAATGATGGCGTTAAACCCATGAAGCCAACTTATGTGCATGTCACTGGATAACATTACATTTGCATGTCATTGGATAAAGCCATATAATTTTGCATCTTTTGACATGGAATAATTATAATCTTTGAAGGAATGGTTGCCTCTTTATAAACTGTAATCAATGCTAAAAATGTCATACAAATAGCAATATCTGTAACGGGTACCGAAATGATACATACATCTAACATTCAGGTGAAGCTAATTCTCTTACAATAGAAAATTAAGCATGATGAAATAGTGATCTTGTTTTCTTTTTCCTTCCCTGATGATTTCGTAGAGGTCGAAATAGTTGCATGCACTAGTGAACTATTTTATGGAATGACTGTATTTAGCTAAAATAATGGTTGAGAATACATTAAAAAATTACGCACGTAAACTTTTACTCAGATCCAATATTCTATGCGTATAATATCAGCCATATTAACAACACGTTTAATCAATCTACCTACCTACCTACCTATCTCTCTCTCTACCTCTTTCTCTCTCTCTGTGTGTGTGTATATATATATATATATATATATATATATATATATATATATATATATATATATATATATATACCTTCCTATCATCTATATATCTATCTATCGATCAATCAATCAATATATATATATATATATATATATATATATATATATATATATATATATATATATATATATATATATATATATATATATACATATATATATATATATATATATATATATCAGGTTGCTACAAACACGATGCAGCTGGAAGGGAGTATCAAGGACCTGCCTTCGTCTCGCAGTCTGGGAGACTTTGTCGCAAATGGAACTCACTAAATAGGGGCTACAGCTATGAAGACAATTTCTGCCGCAATCCGTCTGGAATGAAGAAAAAGCCATGGTGTTATACGGAGGATCCGGAAACCGATTGGGAGTACTGTGACATTCCAATCTGCAGTAAGTTACTATAGACAAGTTTCAGATGATTATATGTTTCGTGGCAAGATAGTATTCACGAGTACAAGAAGCCACATATATATATATATATATATATATATATATATATATATATATATATATATATATATATATATATATATATATATATATATATATATATATATATATATATAGTTGCTGTGACAGGTCATAAAATAAAACCACTGGGGACAGAATTGATATCGGCGAAACGACAACATTTAGTTGTTTCAGAAATATTCGTTCACAACATAAATATCTGATATACCTAATGAATAATCGCAAAATAAATGTGTTGTTAAAAATTAATTGATATTTCTTAAATCGTATAGGAAACGGGATTTTCACGGATATATTTGTTCTTATGGTAGAAATTACATATAGAAGTAAATGTGGATTAATGAATTTGTTCAAAAACACCACAGATATAATAGATCACGTCGTTACATCGTTTAATTACTGATATCGTTAGAGCTGGAACAAGGTGTGAAACAAATATAACGAGAAACGAGTGTCAGTGTCAATGAATTTGTTATTATAATAACGATTAATAATGAGTGACATTATGAATCAAAGATATCATTGTATTATCATAAAACAAAAATTAAGGGAGCCGCGGTAGCTCAGTTGCTAGCGTGCCGGATTCATGACCGAAACGGTTCGAATCGTACTTTCGGACCAGCCTATGTCTTCTATCGTGGTGTGTCCATGGGCAAAGCACTTTACTCAAATTGCCTCGGCACTAAGTGACCTTATTGTGTTGCTTTTCTTTGCGGTAAAACACCAAAAACATCAATTACTCATAATGTAGGGTGCGGGTGGCAGAGGCATTGCATAGCAACAAAATATTTGAGTAATTATTCGTAGAAATCTTTAAAATGTGTTTTACTGCTCTTCTTTGTAGATTTTCCCCGAAAACAATCCAACAGGATCTATGAATACATTTTTAAAACAAATTGTTTAGAATATATGTGTGGTAAAGCATTTATTTTTCCGTACATCAAACCGCACTGGTAGACGCTTAAATGTCAAACTGAGACACGTATTAATTGATATATTTTAATAATAAATGATCGGAAGAATAACACTTTATATTTGCAAACATTCCAAAGTACAATGTTGCTTAAATTCTTAAGCAGAATGGAATTATAGAAATAAGAAATAGAATGCTTGTAATAAATAATTATTCATATTTTATATGTTTCATTTCAGATTTCCCACCATCGAAAGGTAAGAATAATTTCTACAGTATCAATTAAAAAAAAATGTTTAAATTTGTTTGCATACGGATATGACCTTGAAAGGAACTTGTTTTTATGCCTTTGTCTTTGCTGGTTTTCTCACACTAGATGACGGCTGCATTTCATCCCCTTTTGAGATGTCTGTCTTTAACAAACATTATAATCATTATAAACACTTGCAAAGAAAGCTTACATTCAACATATGATGAATCTGCGAAGGTATTGCTGGAAACGTATGAAACTATACGAATTTACCGAAGGGTCTCTGATATTCTACGGAGATGCTAATAACGTTTGAAGGTATTTTCATCATTTTTAATTTCTACTTTGTCGTAGTGAATGATACCTGCTCAGTGACAGAAACTACTACTGGCTGTAGCACAGTGAAGATTATTAATGGTGACTGCTTCTACTCATCCAGCTTCGAGGGCGAATGCCGTTACGTTGTCGTCATGATTGATGCAAACACGGCCAGGGTACACATCGGAGACACGAAGGTCGTAGAGATAAATTCGTCCAATAAGCGCGAGTACGCTGACTGCGCGAGCTTCAGATTTGACTACAAAAAGGTAACGGTCAGGGAACCAACTTGCGGATGGTGCATGAGACAGTCCTGGACAAATATGATCAAGTCGGTCAAAGACAACTCTTGTCCAGCTTCGTAAATATAGTTATGATCCCAATATCTGTCTTCTTCATGTATTCATAAATATGTTTTAACTTTTACGTACAATTTCATGGCTGAGGGTCTCAAAAATTTGTCATAACTTTAGTCCCAAGATGTTTGAATTCTTTTTCTTGCCTACCAAATATGAATTTTTATTTCACACCCACTATATTTCTAATGTCTCTAGTGTATGTAATTGTTAATTTACTGACGCTCATTACAGTTAACTTTCTATGTTTACAATCTTCCAAAATGCATATGTTGTTATATTTTGTTTCTTATCCGGATATAATTAAAATTTTATTCCTTTTACATTGTTTTTTTTTTAATGTGTGTGCTTTTAATATGAATTTTTTAGGAACAACACGCATTATTAGTTTTCTTCACTGTCGTGATTTTTGGGCTATTGAAAACAATGAATGTTAATGAGGGGTAAGACTGACTCCAAATATTATTGCAGTTTAACGTATATCAGGATTTGAAATTATTTGTATTAATTATATATAAAGTCGACGATGCATATGGTAAATGCAGCACAATCAGTATCTTCGATGCACGGAAAGACACGTGACCAGGCTAACCATAGCAATTGCCGCCATTTAAAGCGACGTTCAGTACTAAACCTGTAGTCTTTATGTGTCAAATAATATTAGTGTAACTGGGGCATTTCATGGGTAACACCTTTAAAACCTATACAAAATAGATAGATAGATAGATAGATAGATAGATAGATAGATAGATAGATAGATAATTTGTTACAAATAGTGTAATCATTATTATTGTCAAATAAAGATATATGTATGAAGAACATATATTCATCGAGGACCACTCTTTGATGGAGAGGAGTGTAGGTGTAACCATCCTCAAATAAGTCATTGTAACATAATATCTCTCGTAAGATTACAATCTGTTCATCCATTCATACTTAATCTTTCCAACTTCAGTTTTTAGAATACAATGACTTTTTAACAACCCTCCCTCATAAGTCCAGGTAATTTTTAATAAGATCAAACACGGACATTTCTGGGAATATTCGACTTAAATGAATCTTCTTTTCTTAAAATTGTTTGTTTGTTTTGATCTCATTTTGCACTCAGCCGTCAGATGTTTTCATTGACTTGCCCATCTATGACGTCATCATTGACTTCACGAATCATTGCTTCAGCGTCCACAATGATACTGGCAGCTATAAGTTAACTGGATTTGTTTCACAAATCTATATATTTTACAGATCGCATGGATACACATATTGAATTTATTGATATATCTATAGCGCGTGTGTCGTTGACCTTATACACAAATAATACAGATAACCTATTTCATGCGTGAGTAATAAGTCGACGGTATATTTTCAGAAGGATTTAATCCAGTAAAAATGGTTTTGCACCTTACCATGTGTCCGGCGAAATGTTCCAGTATTAAGTTTTTGATGCTAATCTTACCAACTCCAGACGTTTATTTTAAATGAAAACTGTATTGCTTCCATAGCCACAAGGTATCAAGTATCGTTTTATAAATACGCTAATAACACCTTTAAATGTTCACTTAAAAATAGCATAGGAGAATGTACAAATATATTGACAAATCCTTTGATAATAGTATTAATTCAAACATAAGAATGACTTGCACTGTAACTAAATTTAAATGTTTGAATGGTACTTATGGCCTATTTCCCACCCGTCTTGATATACTCACATGTTTACTATTAGAAAAGCTAGCCATGCAACTTTTGTTGCGCTGTGATTTCTTCTTTATTAGTAACATAAAAGAATGAAAGACAGCAAGCTTTGTAAAATGTACCAAATAATTTATTTCCCTTGAATACAAAGTAAAAACTATAAAAAAAGATCTTCCAGTACTGCGAATTAAATCCCAAAATAATCCAAGAATTACAGACACATGTCTTAGTGATTTAAAGTCCTGAATATAACTCAGTACATGTTCCGAACAAATCCAAACCTGAAGGCGATGATTTGTCTGCTATAGCTTATAGAGTGTCGATGTATCAACAGTCTTTTGTTGAATCACAGGTTAGAATTCAGTATAAATTACAGTGAATATCTTTGTCAAAGAACTTTATCACAGCACTTTTGTATTTCCAGAGACAATAATCACTTGAATTCAATAATGTGAAGAAAATAAAATTCATCCCATCTGGACACAACATAATACAACTTGAAAGTGCTAGTTGTTAAAGCACGAATGACAAAGTCCACACAATAACAAGATTAAATAGTTCTCTAATTGACATCCGGTCACAATTTGGTCGTTCTAAACAAAACATTACCTAATGGAAAATAACCTTCTAGAATGGTCCTGATGTTATAAAAATCAAAACCATAACCTGTAGAATTCGCTTAGGAAATTACCCAAACCCTGACCCAAATAAACATATTAAGCTCATATAGAGATTAATTTAGCTATGTATTAGTTGTTTACGTAAAATGATATATAAAAGTCAATAAGGTCAAGCAGAAATGAACTCAATTTCGGACAAAGTGAAGTCCAGCATACAATGTTACATTAGATTCGCAATTAATGAACTAAAAAAAAAAAAAAAAAAAAACACACCTAACAAACACACAATTAAATTATATATATATATATATATATATATATATATATATATATATATATATATATATATATATAATATTGTTCTGCATTAGTTGTTGAAAGAAAGTAAGCAAACGTCGTTTCCTTTGAACTTTTTATATTCTCATTTTATATCAAAATTTCAGAGTAGTAAGTAACTAGCAAACTACATAAATAATTATTCTTATGTCACGTGTTTATGCTCTAATAAACAGTAACAAAAGAAAGAGTGAGAACAACAACCTTTGAAACCTTTAACAAATAATTTTTTTCCCCGGAAAAAACAATGTAAAAATGAAACAATAAGAACTTACCGTTTTAAGAATCAAATCCAAAAATAATCCAAACAGTGTTTCTATTATTTGGCATTTATGGAAAGATTCAGGTCAAACTGAACTTTCTGGATAATATAAAATTACTAGTAAACAAAATTAAATTACATTAACATTTAATGAAATTAAAAAATGTGACTGATCTCAATATAATATTTCTGTAACAACAAATTCCACCTTAGTAGCCTTTGAATTTTATTTTTCATCTTGCCAATGAAAGTAATGGGGTTGTGGTCACTAAACACAATAATCGAAGAAGGAGTTGAACTAAGGTAAACTTCAAAATGTTGTAATGCCAATATCAAAGTAAAATATTCCTTCTCGATTGTTGAATAATTTCTGTGATGCTTATTTAATTTCTTAGAAAAATAGCACACTGGATGAGCAATACCATTTTCGTCGTCTTGAATCAAAACGGCTCCAACCCCAAGATCACTTGCATCAACAGACAGTTTAAATGATTAGTTGAAATTTAGAACTGTAATAACGGGCGCGCTTTTAAGTATGGCTTTTAACTTGCAAAAAGCCTCCTGACTTTTTTCGGTGCAATGGAACTTTTTTTCTCACTCAATAAACTTGTCAGGGGTTCAGCAATTATATAAAAATTGGTACAAAATTTCCGATATTTCAGTTGCTTATTATTTACAGGTACAAGGAATTCAGAGATAGCCTTGACCTTAGCATCAATAGGTTCAACTTGTCCATGTCCCACGATATGTCCTAGCAAAGTTAAACCTGCACGACAGAACTCACTTTTGGATAAATTAATTGTCAAACTTGCATCTGTGAGTTTGTCAAAGAATTTCCGAATTGTTGCTAAATGTTCTTTCCAAGTGTCGTTGTAATGATGACATTTTCGATGTAAGCATCACAGTTGTCTAGACCAGAGGTAATCATATTCATGAGACATTGAAAAGTACTTGGCGACCGTTTCATCCGAAACGGCATTACTTTATATTGGTAAAGTCCATCTGGAGTCACGAATGCCGAAATTTCCTAAGCTCTTTCCGTTAGTGGAATTTGCCAAAATCCTTTCAGAAGGTCAAATTTGGTAATATATTTGGCATTTCCGATCTTATCAATACAGTCATCGATTTTTGGTAATGGAAATGAATCTATTTTGTCACGCTATTCACCTTCTTATAATCAGTGCACATACGGACAGTTTTATCTGGTTTTGGAACACGTATGCATGGTGAACTCCAGTCACTTTTACTGGGCTCATTAAAATCATTCTCCAGCAAATACTGAATTTCGTTTTTTTCAAGTATTCCTGTTTGAGAGAGTATATCTTGTACGGGTATTCTTTCACAGGTTTGTAATTTACTATTCAACGTCATGAAATCCCTTGTTCGTTCTTGTAGGAACATCTTGAAATAAGTGCTCATATTCAAATAATAACTGCTTAAATTCGTTTCTTTCTTGCTCTTGCAAACGTAAAGGTTTCTGGTCCAGATCGTTCATACTTTCTGAATTCCTAAGATTTGTCACTCCAAAATCAGTAGAATCCTTTGATATTCCTTCATAAAAAAAATCTTCACTGAGTGGGACAGGTACAACTAAATTAATTGCATGTTTAACCTGGCTATTTCTTTCACTATACTGGTAGTCTTATAATTTATTTAGATCTCAGGAGCACTAATACTATTTAACTCATTCATTTTCCTGCATATTTAATCTGGCTATTAATTTTCTTATCACCTTTGTAAGCGTCGTAATATCTAATCTGAACAAAATTTCGAAGAATGAGCAAGAGAGAATGAACTCTATTACCAGACTCAAAAGACCTCTCCATTGTAGTTCTCTCAAGCCATAATTTCACTTTTGACGTGAATTGTTGAATGCCAAATTCAAGCATAATAGGCTGGAACGTTCCAGACCTAAAATTTGACCCTCGACCATATTGGACACATTTAGGAAGCCCAAATTGAGTAACAAAACTGTATCAAAGTTTTTACTATTGTTTTAGATTTAACGTTCCTCAGAGGAATTGCCACGGAAACCTTCTTGACGCACACATAATGGTCAACGGGTATTGTTTATCTGACTTGGTCTTAGGTAAGGGACCAACACAATCTACCATAATTCTACTGAACGGTTCGTCAAAGGCAGGAATAGGTCGTAGATGAGCCTAAGGTATCTTCTGATTGGGTTTTCCTACCATTTGATAAGTATGACAAGATCTACAGTAATTACAAGCATCACTTTTAATTTTTGGCCGATAAAAGAGAATCAAAATCTCGTGATAAGTTTTATTATCCCTAAATGACCAGCCAGAGGAGTTGCATGGGCCAGAATAAGTATATCCTGTATGTAAGGTTTTTGGTACTCCAGTTTGATAGTTCACTGACCACTCATCACCAGCAGGTACATCGGGAGGTCTCCATTTTCTCATAAGAATTCCATTTTTAATGAAATAACAGACAAGAACTTCAGTTACTTCAGTTTCATTAATGGCCCTTTGAAACAACAGATCTCAGAATTTTATTCCATTTCGACAAGTGAAGTAAAGAGAATGAGTAGCTAAAAGAGGATCACTGTGATCAATACCGTCTGAATGATCCAAACAAGGAGAATAAGTGTGCCCATCAAAAACGTGACCAATACATGTGTCAGCAAAAGCAATACCATAGCTCTGGTAACTACACAAGCTGGACATAAATCAGTTAATTCTTTTTCAATTAGATCAACTTTCTGATCCAAACAGGGCTTGTCAGTTACAAGTGGATTAACCACAACCTTGTTTCCAGCTAGATCGTTGCCTAGTAAAAATGAATGACTCAAGGTAAAACAGACACTGTGCCGACTGTCACGGGTCCTGAGACTAAGTCTGATGACAAATTTACACAATGGAGAGGAACATTAACAAAGCCGCACTCTACTCCCTGACTAAGAACACTCTCATAAAGGAAGACTTCTCAGAAAAAGGCGAATACCGGACAATAAATGCTCTAAGAGGCTCCAGCAGCAGAAAGGGCGAACAGACCAAAGATCGAAAAGCGTCGAAAAACTAAAAATAACCCTTTCTACGAACAAAAAAAAAGCGTCGACACGAATTAAACCAAAAGCGTCGACACAAATTGAAGCAAAAATAAAATCTTCCAAGGATTTCTCAAATTGGTGTTACTTTAACGGTTGTTGTCTTTTTCTTTGTTTGTAGAATTGTTTATTTTACCACGTGGACACTTTATTGAGGTTGCGCCCTTTCTGCTGCTATTAATTTATCCAAATATTTTATCAAGACCTACACGATATCTTGTTCTAGGATCGTGCAAATTTATTGTTATAAATCCATGCGGAGTAGCTTGCGCTCGTGAAAAGAAGGTTTTAAATTTAATTATATCCATATCACCGCTGCACCAGGTTTGATGAATATTTTGCAGCGTATGTGTATCTACGCCATTAAACACAACTAAAATATTACAGTTGTCTCTGATCACTTTCGGAATTTGTGTATACCGTTGAGTAACATAGATCACATCTGTATTTTTATGTCTACCACGAGAAAATATTCTAGCTGGGTTTGCTTGTTTATCCAGCATCACATCATCGTACACAACTAAATTATTAATAAATCCGTCTAAAACATCTACGGACGGTGCTTCATCAATATCTGTTATAAAATCAATAATATTTTCACCGTTACTTATTAATCCTGCATTTTTGTTAAAGTCTTTTAATACTTCATAACACCTCTGATCATCAACGGATGGTGCTACCAAATATAATTTATCCCATTGCAACCATCTCATTATCAAATTAAGTAGTAATTGCGTCTCACCCGATCCAGATGGTCCTATGATAATCATTCTGATGGAATTTGGTAACGCAGGATGGTGTTTAACTGGCTCTCGTCGCCGAGTTGCTGAGAAATCAATTATATCCATATATTTTATAACATGAATCTATATTGTTTACGTTGTAGATCTAAAACTCCAACTACTGATTTAGCTACGGTTACATCAAAAAATAAAAAATAGCGTATTGTGGAAAATGTTCTGTGTGCGGTAGAAAGAAATTTTCGTTTTACCTAATAAGCGCGATGGTGATATTGCTAAAATGATGTCAAAGTTTCCATGTACTCCATGGGCTAAATACCCAGGAGAAAAACATCTACCAAGATATAATTATTGCGGTCCTGGTACCAGACTTGATATCAGACTTGATAATCAGGATCGACCAAAACCAGGCGAGGAACCAATAAACGCTATTGATCGAGCTTGTCACGCTCATGATGTTGCGTATAAAAGTAAAAATCTACAAGATAGGCATATTGCAAATGTGAAATTAATTCACGCGCTAGATTCTATAAAAAATAAAGATATCAAAGAAAAATTAGCTAATTGGTTAGTAACATCCGCGATGAAAGGTAAATTAGCGTTTGGGGCTGGTAATATATAATGGAATCAATTTATTATTCACCAAGAGGATACTGGAGAGGCAAAGCAGCAATTAGCAAAACTTGCTGATGCAGCAGCGGTTAAACATTCTACTGCTAAATCGTGGATATCCAGGTAAGCAATATGGCAAATTTACCTACCACCACCAAAACGAATTCAGTACGCATATTTTGATGTTAGTGTTCCTAATGAAGTTCATCAAGCTGATATTCTGTTTTTACCACATGATACTGTACGTAGAAAAACATACAAGTACACGTTAACTGTTGTTCATGTTGCAAGTAGGTATAAAGAGGCAGAGCCGCTATCAACGAAAACAGCATCTGAAGTAGCCGATGCGTTTGAACGAATTTATCAACGAGGACCATTACGATGGCCACAGCTGCTACAGGTTGATCCTGGTAAGGAATTTCTTGGTCCAGTATCATCGTTGATGAAACAACATAATACCAAAATACGACGAAGGCATACTGCAATTCACCGTGATCAGGCAATTGTTGAGCGATTTAATCGAACACTTGCTGAGCGGTTATTTGGATATCAATACGCGAAGGAATTTATTCAAGATAAAAGATCTCGCGAATGGGTTGCAAGATTACCAAGTGTGATAGCTGCATTAAATAATGAGATTACACGAACAACCAACATGAAACCCGTTAATGCAATTACAAAAAAAAATATACCAATACAACGAAAAGATATTGAAAAACAAAAAATACTGGGTGATGTTACAGTTAGATATTTATATGAACCGGGTGAACTTGAAGGTGGTAAAGCGAGAGCGACTGATCCTATTTGGAGTGTTACCACACACAAAATATCCACCGTGACAAGATCTTCAGGTAGACCTGCAATCTACAGATTAGATTCGGCTGCTCCTCAACGTGGATTTACATGTGAACAACTACAAGTAATTCCAGAGGATACACAATTACCACCGCGATCACTTAACTATCGCCTCTACGTCGATTACACTCAAGACAGGTCAACACATTCTCTCGTGTATGACCGCGACTACTATCTTTTCTATCTACGGTAAATTGTCTTGAATCAATATTCGAATACCTCCACAGTATTATACAATTACAACTTGCGCAGTGATTACTTTGCTGTTTTAACTCAATAATAAATTCAACATCAAGATCAAAGTCGCGTTTATCTTTTTTATCAGATTGTTTGTATCCGATTAATTTTTTTCTTATTATATCATCATCGATGATGATGTTGGTTTTATTAACGATTTCAGGAATTATTATTCTCCGTAACTGAGATATTTTTCTAACCCTTGATACCGCTAAATAGACTAAATTTGACCACTCGATACGATCGTCTATAATCCAGACTCGTGTATCAAAAATAGTTAATCCCTGAGACGAGTGGATCGTCATAGCGTATCCCAACACCCATGGAGATTTGTCAGCGCGTAATGCATCTTCAACCACACTGATATCAACAGCGACAATATCATTTAATACGAGATTTTGTTTCTCAGTCTGCCCTGGAATATCAACATTAATATTCTGTTTTCGTGTATCTGATAGTCTATAACATAACGGAACGGGCAATTCTGAATATTTTTCTTTATGCAGCTGAAATAACTGCTGTTGTAAAGCGTCTCTGATTATTTTTCTGCTTGCTACTATCAAATCGTCGGGTCTCCATAAATTCAAAAAATCGTTCATTGAGGTCTCTGAGATCACTCCGCGTATTATTTCACACTGAATTTTGCTTGATTGTAATCTGATTAATTTTTTAAATTCCTTTAAATTTGCATCAAGAGCTCTATGATCATCATCTATTTCTTCGTAATAATTAACGAAATTTTTTAACCAATCATGTGGAGATGGTCCAACAAAAGGCGGCGGCTGACCATGATCGCCACACATTATTATAGCGGTATTTTTCGTCAACAACCAATGAAGAAACATTTTTAATGTATTCAATAACACCGTACATATCTCGTCCCAAATAATTATTTTAGGAGTCCATGTATCCCCGCGCCACCGAAAGAAACTTATGATACGTGCACCAGTGTACTTGCCGTTGTTTCATCTCTCGTGCAAGTCTATGTGTGGGTGTCAGCACGATCATATCTGAGTTTCTAAAAACATTAATTGCTCGAGTCGTCTTGCCGCATCCACTAGGTCCATTGAGATATACTGTCTTATATCTAGTTATTGGATCACTCACCGACGGCGCTTTCGACATTTCTAATATTTTATTACCTTTACGATAAAAATCTTTCATTGGAACATCTGCTGATTCTGTATAACTGTGTAATATTTCTTTTTTTATTCTCCACGAACTCCATCGTTCATCATTACTTATAAATTCCATAACAGATTCTAAATATTTACTCGAAATATAAAACGAATCTATTGCGACTCTGACTGCGGTCTCAGGAAATCTATTAATCATCGATAATAAATTTATTGAAACATAAGCCAACATAGAAGATCTTAGATGAGTATACTGTGGGGAGACATCATTTATGTAACAAACGATCGTACCCAATTTTGTTCCGTCGGATAAATAAACACTTTCTCGATTTACAAGTATATCTCTCGCTGTTGTATCGGCAATTATAAAATCGTATTCGGCATCATATAGAATTAATCGTGCGTGATGCCTTTTATTATCATATGCACCACCCTGAGTAAATTTACCTATAATTTTTCTACCGAGATCTTTTGCGTTTTTTTCGTTATTTTTAAGTTTAATCTCGAGAATTTTAGGAGCTTCTTTGATAATATCATCTTCGGAAACACCAGGACATTTTTTCTTAAATTCCTTAATAACTTCATCGAGACTGATAGAATCTGGCATGGGTAACCAAACTTCGGTCTGCGCGTGATATGATATAATTGCTTCACTGACAACCAGCGATGTCAGTACTGCACAATCTAGCATATATCGTAATGAAACTATAGGTGCCCAACGTTTTACACAAAAATGTCTGCCAAACCAAACATAACAAATTTGGTGAAGATTTTCGTTAAACTCGAATGATTCAACACGAGCGAATCCAGTCAGATCAAAATCAGGTAATGGTCCATTAATTGCCACTCGCGTCATCTCGTTTGTAGGGTGACCAAATCTTTTAAAGTACACAGAACAATCTCCGTATCCTAGAAAACTTCCCGGATAAATTGCAACCATATCAACCGAAATAACATCATTGTAATTATACTTGGTATTCCACAATCCGCCGTGTCCGTATTCGACGCAACTTGCGCTTACGTCCTTGAGTAAATCGAATCGTGTTGGTTTCCATAAATTTTTTTCTCTAGCGAAATGAGCCGCAACAGATGGAAAGGTAAAACAATTAGTTAGTAACCTGTCAGTATTTTCCGTGGAGTGCTTGCACTCTAAAAACTTCTCCGCGAGATTTTTCATCTCGTCGTGGAGAGATTCTGTTCGATATATTTCACCATTTGGTCAAGCAAACTGATCAAATCCACCTTCCTCATCACTTTTAAATAACCATACCGATACAGGATCGTTTTTACTTATTTCGTTGATAAAATCAAACATGCTCTCCCCCATATCTGGGAGGTAAAATCTAACAGTTCGATCACGTGGAAATATTGTTACTGCGCTGGTCCATGCGTGCGCATTATGATCAATAATATTTATTGGAGCTCCTTTCGATTTATATTTTGATTCGTACAGTACTTCTCCCGTTATCGTTGATACTTTTATTGGAAATTTTAATATTTTTCCTAATTCAGCAACATCTTTTATTGTAGCACCGGTATCCTTAACTGAATCAGCCCACGAGTTTATTTTTTCACGTCTTAAATCAGTTAATCCGTTTCCACGCATCGCGTTTGTAAAGTGTTCTATTACTCGTTCGGCTACACAATTTAACCTTGAAAATTTCATGGGTGCCAATTTATCAACGCTGTTTTTTTTATTTATCTCATAGATTCCATAAATAACTGCTGTTACAGGGTACGCTCTCTCATAATACGGTTTATCAATACCAGTCAATAGACCCGGTCTAGATTTTTTACTTAATATGGCAATTTTTTTATTACCAAGGACAGGATCATATTTGTCACGGATAATCCAACTACCTGTTTCCGTTAGTACAATACATTTTACTCTGAAGAAATATTTTTGATTGCCCTCGTACTCAGCGATGTAGTTAATGATAGTTGCCACTCTTTTGTCATTCATTGTAGCGTCATTGACAGCGTTGCGTATAATCTTGAACGTTGACCATACATGAGATGCACCATCCGTGTAAAATTCTTTCTTGGCGTCATGAATTTTACTGATCAAACTTTTATTTTTCGGATCAACCAAATCTCGTACTGGTAAGTCAGGAGATAGTCTGTCGAGATTAAATTTATATTTAGAAGGCCTAGTTTGTGATAATCTCTCGAATTCATTCATATAATTAAAACAAATATTTAAATAAAAATATTATATATACAATGTTTCAATGTAAATGGCTCATGATCGGCTCAGCAAATTGATGCAACAAATCCTGCAGAAAGGAATTTTGTTGGATGCACTTACAAAGTATACGACGGGGAAGTCTAGGACCAATACAGTGTCTGCGATGTGGTATTGGAGTGCGAGGAAAACAGAATTATGTGCAAATTGCGATGCAAAACGTTTCAGAGAACTTAAGAGATATTATGACAACAAAAAAAAATAATGGTGAAAACGATATAAAATCCGTGGAGGATTATATATCAAGATTTCAGACAAACAATGATTTAAACAAATAATATTATTGTATAAATAAATTTGTCCCACATCCTGTCATCAGGAATTATGAATCAAATCGTAATGGTGTGATCAGAAATTGTCAGAAAAAAGTACCGGTTCGTTATATTATTAATCGTGGTTATCGATTGTTTACTGCTGGGAAGAAACCTTATCTCTGTCATCGATTTGTTTATGAATGTCACAAGTGGTTAATCAAAGATGGTCTTGTGATCGATCATGCTGACGGAAATCCTCAAAATTTTAATAATAGTTTATCCAACCTTCGAGTTGTCACACAGAGCGAGAACTCTGCACGTGGTAATACTGGAAGATGTAAGACAGTTTCTAGAAGGGTGATCAAGGCTACAAACACAGAAACTAGCGAAGAAATTATATTTCATTTAATGAACGCGGCTGCGAAATACTTTGATATTAATCCGCGTTCGGTACAATTTGTCGCCGAAAATATATATAAATCCAATTTTTCCAGTAAATATAAACAAAGAATCATTTTCCAATATTGTTAATGAGATAAACTATCATCACTACCTCGAATTATATTTATTAACTGTTTATCTTTTTTGTCAGAAATTCTCATTATTATACTACTTATTTTTCGACTTAAACGAAGGGAGGTAATTTTTTTCTCGGTATATGGTTATAATCATCTACATAGTAACTATACCCGTTTATGGTTTCTAACTTACAAAAATATACTGATATATGTTTAGATCTGTGTATTTTCTGCTCTATTTGTGAAACATTTAGAACAGCGTAATATATATAGACAGCACATTAAATGCATGTATATTTCATCTAAAATACAGAAAACCGACATGTATATTTCAGCTTACTGAGTGCAGAAACCAGCGTCTAGTCTGTATCGATCGCAGCGGGTTAATTTTAGATCCACAGTACAGTACAGGGATCCTGCATATATTGACTCGATTACAGAAATGCGTGTATAATAATGTTTGGAATTAAAAATCAGTTGCATTTTCCTTGTTCAGTGCAGAAATATATATGATATGTATTTATGTACATATGTGTGGTTATTTTTCTTTTTTATCGAGTAATATTTACAACTAAATGCTCCCTTTGACTATGTTCTTCACGGATACAGATTTACGAGTGGGAAATCTCGTAATATATATTTCTCCATTGAACAGTTATAGAGAGGATGGAAAAATCTAGCAGTTATGTTATAGAGAGGATGAAAAAATCTAGTAGTTAGAGGAATTGTAAGATCTGGACCTAATTGTTCTATCATAGATGGGGTGGATCATAAGCGGTATAGTAAATAGGAAATTCCTTAATCCAGCTTTATAAATCTAACTTGTTTGGTGAAAATATACTGTATAAATGTATTTCTTGAGTTCAGAATTGTATTTTGATCAAAAATACTTGAAATTAGTTCCTTTTCAATGATTATTAGCTATATATTAATTTCTAAAACATATGTTTGTAAGAAGGTTCGATAGTTCAATCGGTAACGTATTGGACTGTGACGCTCGCGGTCCAGGATCGAATCCGCATGGCTGACAACTGTCAGTGGTGGGCATAATTGCGATTTTATAATAATTGGGGGGCACCGCCAAACCCCCCTCCCGCTCAGCAGAACCCTTCAACCACATATCAACTGGTGGTTGACACATGTTTTGTATCACCCACGGGTTGATTATGGGGGGGCTGTTCTGCTGAGCGTGTATGTTTGTACTGTCCTTCATTTATTGTATGTTTGTGCCGTCCTTCATTCATTGTATATACCCATTTCATTGTATATACACATTTCATTGTATATATCCATTTCATTGTATATACCCATTTCATTGTATATATCCATATCATTGTGTATACTCATTTCACTGTATATATTCATTTCCTTAATTAAGTTATATGTTTGTACTGTCCTTAATTAACTTATATGTTTGCACCGTCCTGAGCTCGCTAAAACACTCGATTAGGGGCTCGCCATTCATTCATTACATGCATAATCTGAGCTCGCTAAAACACTCCATTAGGGGCTCGTCATTCATTGTATATATCCATTTCATTGTATATATCCATTTCATTGCATATATTCATTGTATATGTTGTGCCGTCCTTGAAACATCCCGCCGAACTCGCTAAAACACTCGATAGGGGTTCTATAGGGATAATTTTTTTATTTTAAATATTTATATATTATATAATGAACCATGAAAATATCAAAGACATTATTTCTGCTATTAAAAAACTAGA
Source organism: Sinohyriopsis cumingii (assembly GCA_028554795.2). Classification (NCBI taxonomy): domain Eukaryota; kingdom Metazoa; phylum Mollusca; class Bivalvia; order Unionida; family Unionidae; genus Sinohyriopsis; species Sinohyriopsis cumingii. The sequence goes on along the minus strand of CM068831.1, from coordinate 109,287,605 downwards.
AGAAAACGGAATCAATATGTCTAATGAACTAAATCCTGAAAAAATAATATCTGATTTTGAAACGTTAGAAGAACTTAAAAATGAAAATAAGTATGTTCTATCATCTCAATGTAAGTTCATAAAGCGAATTCAGGCAGCTATGTTTCAATCACTAGCTATGGTGAGCGATGATCAAGTAAATGAATTTGTTCCTGTTTCTGTTGCAATAGAAAAGGTAAAATCGGGATTATCGAACGAGTACGAAACGAAAAAAACAGTCAGTACCCGCATAAGATACTTCAGAAAAATTATGTCAGCGAGTAACCTCGAGTAGCACAAAACAATTCTGGTGAAAATGAAAATGAAAGTTTCGGTAACTGGGTAGATCTTTGATCAGAAATATTATTCTGAGATTATATTTATTCTGAGATTATATTTATTCTTAGATTATATTTATTTTGAAATATTATTTTGAAATATTATATATTTTTTATGAAATGTTACATATTTTTTCTGAAATATTATATATTTATTCTGAAATATTTTATTTTTTCTGAAATATTATATATTTATTCTGAAATATTTTATTTTTTCTGAAATATTTTATTTTTTCTGAAATTGATGGGCTAGTTGGTACGCAGAATCATGCAAACCAATCAGTTTCGTAATTTTGATGGGCTAGTTGGTACTCAGAATCATGCAAACCATTCAATTTCGTAATTTTGATGGGCTAGTTGGTACTCAGAACTATGTAAAATGATCAAATTTTCAGAAACAAATAAAATATTTCAGCATTTTTCAGTGAAAATTGATGAATTTTCCAACATCATCAGGGTCAAACCTCGAGCGGTTCTCTAATTGTTTCATCGATAAATCGTCAAAAATCAGTAAAATTAGCTCACAAAATGAGATTTTTCATGCGATTTTTGTTAATTTTTCTGGTAATGTTTCTAAAAAATGAGGGTTTTAACGATTTATCGATGAAACAATTAGAGAACCGCTCGAGGTTTGACCTGATGAAAAACTGTAACTTGACAAATTTTCCTTGACAAATCGACTAAAATAGCTGAAAAAAATAACAAATTTGACTAAAAATGTTGAAATATTTCTGATAAAATAAAATATTTCTGATAAAATAAAATAAGATAAAATAAAATATTTCTGATAAAATAAAATAAAATATTTCTGATAAAATAAAATAAAATAAAATAAAATATTTCTGATAAAATAAAATAAAATAAAATATTAAGATCAAAGATCTATGATTAAATATTTCTGATCAAAGATCTAATCACCATATCAGAATTACAAAACTGATTGATTTGTATAATTTTGAGTATCAATCACCATATCAGAATTACAAAACTGATTGATTTGTATAATTTTGAGTTTCAATCACCATATCAATAATAAAAAACATTTTTATTTATTTATTTATTTAGAAATATTTTTATTTATTTATTTTTTTTCCGTATTCATCAATAACTAAATTAACGTTAAATTGCTCCATGTTTGGAGGTTGTGAAAACGCTGTTCTGATGGCGTTTTCAAGTACTTCTTTGTCATGTATAAAAACCATCAAGTGCTGGTACATTATATAATATTTACTGAATCTTTAAAATCAAAGATCTACGATTTCACATGCAGATTTATTACAAGTTCTTCTCCACGTATTAAGCGATTAAGGTGGTCTGTGAGCTTAAAATTTATTCGTGTTAACGTATTATTGTGACACCGCAGATACACAGGATTAGTTGGTTCTTGCACGCCTAAACTTCCAGGGGATACTTATGGTGTGAATGTATATAAAATATATCCCTGTTGAGCCTGATTTGATTTTCCAAGATCTATTTGATAGCTACCATCAACTACGTCACAAACCAGATTGACCATGATCGTGCTGGTTATATTAATGATTCCCAGAGATAGATGCCTTCTGCCGCCGTATGGATCATTATTATGTCTGAGAACAGTTGCTAGTGGTGTTAGTTTTCTCCATGCATCGCGTATTTTAGGAAAGAATTCATCAATGGCATCACTGACAGATTTTCTTAATCTATGTGGATTATAATCAGGAAACTTAAACGTTGCAATGTCAGCTTCAGATATTTTGTATTTAGTTGCGAAAAATCTTCTATGATCGCCCGATGATTCAAAAACCAAACTTATGATTCTGTTATGAAAATATTCAATAGTATCGGTTATATGATTTAAAATTTCTACTCGTTTAATAATTTCTTCACGCGTAGATGTCAAATCGGACAAATATTTATTAAAAAGAGTACGTAAATTAACCAGTTGTTCTTCGTGATCTGAATTTATGATACTAATGACATTATTGATATTTATATCGCAAAATGAATTATACAGGTTATTACCGCCATCAGTGTTGTGTAAAAGCCAATAATACTCACCAATATTATTGACACGAAATTGATCCCGTTTATCCCATACTCGTTTTTCTGTGTTCCACCAAAAACTTGTATAATTTATTTTAATATTATGATGAAAACTTTTTGTTGACGTAAAATCAGCTCGCTTTGGTTCAGGTGGTCCTTCATACACTGGGGGAACATCCGGCCAACCTAGTACGGATCTTATCGTGGACTGATAAATATCAACGGTATAATCAGGCGAGTTTATTTCAACCGTCGAGGACAGCGTCGGTTCATGAACGTTAATCGATATTTTTGCTTCTTTTCCTGTTATTGATTTTATTCTACGTTGAAATTCCTCATTGATTTCTTCAATCTCATAACTACCAGTGGGTATTCCAACATCTATCCAGTCAGGAGTACCATCTGGTTTGTTCTTGTTAGCAAATACAAGCGAATTATTTGCTGGTGTACCATTAAATGATTTTGATCTGATATTTGGCCAGCTGTAATATACCCGTAATTGAGCTAGTGCTATTTCCTTCACTGGAATTGCAGTAGGAAAGTTACTACTAAATTCAGGATTAGTTGAACTTACCGAGATCATCGTTATCTTTGGCGGAGTTGTATTAGTCACGACCTCCTGGAGTAATTCTGTCATTATTAGTACTTGTATCTTTAATACCGATACCTTCGTGATATATTTTAGTCATCATTGAAAATTCAAAATCAGATATAATTCCATCACTGAGACTCGCTGATAACAACGAAGATAATTGCAGTAACCAATTGGGGTGTTTCAGCTACGATTTCCAAACACCAACAGTAAGATGTTGCGGTTAATTTCTTATCAGCTGCTTCCAGAATAAATATTTCTTCGGTTCCGCTATTTAATATAACAGATACAACCCCGGAAAACTTATCCGTTGAATGACGCCATGGATACGTTGTAAATATTTCAAATTTTGCAGCACTGAACACAGACAACCTGTACACGCCAGTGACTGTTACGGTATATTTGATAGTTTTATTTTGCTGAGACCATGTTGCAAATCCCGATGATACAGTGTATACGATATTGGTAATATGCCCAGGAGTTATTCCAGCTGGAATTTTAATCAAATTCGTTTTATTAACGATCTCAGGAATCCCCGCTACGATGTCTTGCTGTGTTCGTTTGATCGTGTCTAGATTAGTTTTGATATCAACGAGTTTTATATCAATGGCGTGCGGAGTGCCGAAGAATTCCTCTGCGGTTTTTTGATGGTTTCTGCGAAATCTTGCAAAAGCGCTTACACGAACGTCATACTCAGCCCGCAACGTGGATAGTTTACCATCTACCGTGTCGACGTATTTTTTTGTTGCTGCGTCTTCGTCGGATATTAGATCACTTAAAACTACTATTTTATTCCCGTTCATGCTTAGTTCACCCGTCATTGTGGCACCAGTGTTTCTTACACGATTAGCAACGCTTCTTGCAATTTCATCTCTGATGGTTGTAAACGATATACTTGAATCCCTGATTTTTCCGCTGTCAGTAAATATAGGAATATTATCCGTAACTGCACCGAGTACTCGTCGAACTATATCATTCCATCTGATGTTGCTCGTTTTTAGTTCTCCGTATCGATCCTGAAAAATAACAACCTCATCTGGGTCAACTCCAGCCAGGCTCATGATATCAGCGAGTTCATCTTTACAGATCAACATCGCCGGGGTTATTTTTCTTACTGGTAGAAGATCTTCCGTAAACATAAACCATTATATTTTAAGATCTGTTTAAAACGAATCGGTTGCTTGTATAATCATGCACGACTTTATGTGGCGGTTTGGATGATTTTGATATAGCGTTAAGTACATTAATTGCCTCACGGCCACATATTGGCGGATCTGTCATTGTTTGTGTGGGTAGCGTTGAATACCAAACTTGCGCGTGAAGTGGTTCGACATACTTGATAAATTCAACAGGTGGAGCTAACCCGTACGAATCAAAATAAACGATTCCACGTGGATCAACCGCGTATGATACCCAATGAGTACCGGGTCCTGAATTCGAGTCAAGATTAATAATACCTGTTTCGAGTTTGTTTGGTCGGTCCGGTAATTGATCTCGCATAAAAACACCTCTAAAGGCTTTTATTTTTAATTTTTTAGCAACATCAAGTAAATCAAAATTTGATGCTGGAGTATCTAACGTGGAAGCCTCAGACCTCTTCCCCAACGAGATCCCGGTAATCTTAGGCCGCATCCCTTTTTTGTATCCCTTTCCTGTTGCTTTCTTTAGAGCCATTCCAGCAGCTGTTCCAACAGCACCTAATGCGGCTGCTTTTGCTACGGCTGGAGCAGCAGCAGCTATTAACGCTGGAATAGCCGCAAGAAGTGGAAATATACCACCTATTTTAACCATGTCCTTGATGGCGCTCGGAGAAAAATGGAATTGAGCTCCGGTTTTTGATTCTAGGGCTTTATTGAAATGTTTAATCTGATTATTTGTCAACGATAATTTGTTTGGACCACAACCAATCTGATCTCGTTTTAGTGATATTTTAGTTCCACATTTGCCGGCGTTTTTTGATTGAAGCTTTTTTACCTGACCAGGAGTCAGAGTAACATTAACATGACTATACGACATTTTTATATAAATATATTTTTCTAAATAACATGATTAAATATTTTCCACTGGTGCATCAACGACTCTCATTCGACCATTACCACCTTCAAGTAACATGGCTTTATCGCTGAGTATGACCGCGATTGCTCTATAATCAACACCACCTGTATTTAACGCTGCTTTAAGATGTATATCAACGAGAGATTGTTTTGATAGATCAAGATGCTCCAATGAAAAATAATAAATCGGATACAAAGTTCTGAAATCATGTTGTGATATTTGCAACCCAGTATCAACATTTTGATCACGTCCCATGAATGACATTAAATGATGATATACACGTCCAATACTATTTTGTTCATAATTTAGTTGTATATCCTCTGTTGGTTCTTGTTGTCCGTTTATCCGTAAAGAAATATTTGTGACACCTAGTCTATCAAATATCATATGAGAGCGAGTTTGATCACCTAATCGATCATAGTTCTGAAACGCAATAAAAATATGTCGTGGTGCAGAAACACCTTGTTGTGATGCTATATGCCATGTAAACTGACCGTTAACGTCATTTTGTATACTATCCGTGCTTGTTGTTAACCATTACAACAAGGATTTACCACCAGTGTCCATGAAAGAAATCAACTTTTGTTCTTCTGCGATCGTTGGAGTCATTACCGGCATCCACAGTGAAAGTTTCGATAATACTACTTTACCAGCATCACCATCGAGTCTCCACAGAGCATCGTTATCATCACCCTTTCTTACAAGAACAACCGTGTGTCTAGCTCCAAAAATAACCTTTCTAACATTTCTACAAAATCCAAAAATATGCGATAGTGGAATTGTACATGAAAATCTTCTATTGGCTCCTAGCAACATATTTTTACGCGTTGCAAATCCCAAGTTGAAATCTGGATTAAGACCATGAACTACTGGCCACAGATCAGCATCAGCGTTATCGGCAAAATTTCTTGGTCGTCTTATATTATACGGATTATCGTTGGGGTGACCAGAATTATCTTTCACAAACATCATTGTGGGACCTGCTGATCTTGCATAATCATCAGAATATCTTGCTAGACCAATTATTGTTGTAGCAACGTCGACATCATTCTGAATTGATTCAATATTTCGCTATTAAACAATGCCATGATCCCATTGTTGACAAAACCAACTTTTACTGCATCTGCGTAATTAGCATTAGTTATTCTTACAATTGTACCTTCTACCTCAATAAAAAGTATCTACTTGTGTCATGAACTTGTATTTCAATTCTTCCTCCACGTTGATCTGGTGTTCGTGCTTCATAAGAATAAAACTGATAATCACGCACAGACTCATCTTTAAGGACAGGTGCCTCCATATCAAATGCTGTGTCTGATATACGCTTGAACATTGTATTATAATTATTTTCGTCTAACACGAAGATTACCGGGTTTGGAAACTCCACTTCCTGATATCATGCTTGAAATATTATTCACTGATTCACCGGGTCCTTGATCTGCTAACGCCGCTAGTTTTTGATTTGCAGCCTGATTTATTATTTTACTGACATCTGCGGGCATCACTTCAGTACTTGGTAATTTTACTGGTGGTTGTGATTTTCGTCGCAATAATCGTGCTAGTCTTTCTTTGATTGCCGAGAAAGCCCTACCACCAACATTAACAATTGCACCTGGAACCTTTTCACTAACAACATCAATAGCCTTCATCGATAATTGTTCTGCAACAGGCGCTACTTTTGGGGCTAACCGTCTAAACAACCCTGAAGAACATCACCAAGTCCATCTCCGTAAATTGCTCTATAGGTTGGTAATCGTGAGTTTACCACACTGACCGATGTGGATTTACGATGATTATTGTGCACTATCTTCTTATTTAATTTATTATTTATCTAACAACTAGTCATCAACAAGTTCATCGATAAGTTCTCGGTAAACGCCGATATCCATCATACCACCTTGAAATAATCGCCGACAAATATCAGCTGCTTCATTAATTATTTTTGGTGAATTATTTCCGGCACGTTTTCCTTCTATGAGAACTTCTAACCGTGACACATCATTAATGATATTACCAGGACAAACAAAATTGTTTTCTCCCGATGTAGTCAGAAAACCACTTCCTACAGCGCTCGGAGTATCATCCCCCCCCCCCCGCCAACATCCGTTCTCTTTCTTCTTTAAACTCCTCAATTGGTTCCCTCAATATAGTACTTCGTCGGGTGTATAAACGCTGCAGGGGTGAAGGTTCCTGCTGTGGTGGAGGAAGTTGATATCAAGGTTCCTGCTGGGCGAGTTGTTTCAGTCTCTCTCCATAAAGTCTTTTTACTTCTTCATCAAGATTTCTATATTCTAAATCATCATCTCTAGCTTGTTTTTTGTTTCTATATACGCGATATATCCATTTAATAAGATTGTCATCGCTTACTTGTTCATGACGGGGTTTTAAAATACTAGATTTATTAAATATACAAAATTAATATTTTTTCAGGTAATTTGTCTCTTTTAGTATTTCCAATATCTTCGACAAACTCTTCCTTATATCTTGCAATCAGTTCTACGTTTTCTTTTACTGGTTTAGGTTTAGGTGCAAGTTCTTTTTTTACGTCAGCGACTTCAGTATGAAGTTTTCCAATACCTTCAAGTATTTCTTCACCAACAGGTGGAGGTTGAACCGCAGCTATATCAGTTGGAAGATCTCGTAAAATCTTTTTTGTTTGTTTAGTTATTCTTGCTATTTTTTCAGTTTGTGCCGCAGTTTGTTCTAATACCGGAAAAATACCCTTTTTCCTCTTCTCATCTTCCTCCGCAATATCTCCCCATATAGTTTTTCAACAGCCGTTGAAACTTTCTCAGTAGCTGCAGTGACGGGTTTAAATAATTTTTTAGTGTCTTCTTCGTACTCAACTTGTGCTTCTTGTTGCCCTTTTAGATTTTTTCTGAATGAGTCTCTGACAGGAAGAAAATTCTTGATTGCTTCTAGTCTTTCTCGTGCTATTCTTGCAGTATGAGATTCTGGATGTACCATTATTTTGATATAACAATTTTTTAATTAATATAACTGCAGAAAGTGCGCGACCTCAATAAAGTGTCCACGTGGTAAAATAAACAATTCTACAAACAAAGAAAAAGACAAAGACCTTTAAAGTAACACCAATTTGAGAAATCCTTGGAAAATTTTATTTTTGCTTCAATTTGTGTCGACGCTTTTGGTTTAATTCGAGTCGACGCTTTTTATTTTCTTTTGTTCGTAGAAAGGGTTATTTTTAGTTTTTCGACGCTTTTCGATCTTTGGTCTGTTCGCCCTTTCTGCTGCTGCTCCTGTGTAACTTAAATCTTTAATAAGGACATGCTTGGCCGAATCAACCAAGAGTGATATAGAACCCTTCTATATGAATGTTCATAATTCTCCATAATAAAATCAGACTGGGGTTTATCAGACTCAACAAATGTATTGCCTTCAATACATAACAGTGACCTTTATCTCTTAGAAATAAGAGTATTTGGAATAGGTCTGTTTTGATTCTGATGCCTGTTTTTCAATTTGTAATCATCATAAATAACGTGTCCTTTGTTATTGCAATAGGTACACGTAGGGAGAGACAAGGATCCTGAGTCAAGTTTGTATGAAGCTTGATTTGTAGAATTTGTGAGAGCTTGAGGTTTAAAAGGTCTTGTAATAGGCTGAAATACTTTTTTTGCCAGAAGACTGTTGAGTAGAAGTCTTATTTACAAAAGGAAATTTATGAGTTAAAGAATATTCATCAGTAGCACAGGTAGCATTTTCCAAGGTTTTGATCTTATGCTCGTCAAGATAAATCCTAATGTAACAATGGACACAGTTCTTGAATTCTTCAACCAATATGAGTTGTTTGAGACTTTCGTAATCTTTACCACTTTTCTAGAAGAGCATCACTTATCAAATTGTCGTGCTTTTTCCCATGCAAATTCGACATAGGTCTGGTCAGCTTCATTTTTTATTGTTTCTAAATTTTTGTCGATAATCCTCAGGGACTAACTCATAACCCATCAATATATAGTCCTTAACTACATCATAGTCAGCACTCTGTTCCAGTGGCAGTGAATTGTATATATCACTAGCTTTACCAGTGAGTACACATTGCAATAATAGAGCCCAGTACTCTGTTGGCCACTTAAAACTCTCAGCAACTTTTTCAACACGAAGAAAATATATGTCTGAGTATTCTTTAACTTATAAAGTTCCTTTTGCAAATAAGCCTTCCACTCAACAGTCTTCTGGCAAAAAAATTAAAACTTTTAAACAGTTAAATTAAATCAAACATAAATTAAATCAAATAGAGATAACAGTAATATCATATAGCAATAAGCTTGATCATAAAAATCACGATGATCATGAAAATTCGTAAATTCGGAAAGTTAATTTTGTCAGTCAACAATCATAGCCTTAGTGCTTCCCTATCAAGAGCCACAAAACACGATTACACAAACGAGACAAGAACAAACCCCAAAAATGTAACTACTTTGCAGAATGTACATGAAGCTTGGCCCTCTCTCTCTCTCTCTCTGTGTGTGTGTGTGTGTGTGTGTGTGTGTGTGTGTGTGTTGTGACAACAGTCCAGTTCGGTACTTGCGTGTTCACAATACGTCTATTTACGTGCTCTTTGCCGCCAAAGATTCTAAAAGTATAAATCGCCACTTCCGGGGAGCAATGGTTAGCGACAATAGTGTCTGACCTGAAATAGTGAATCAAAGAATTCAGAAAGATGTATTTTGCTAGCGAATATTGAAAGGCAAATTTTGTATTGTAGATAGTCCACCATTATAGGAAATTTGTTTATTATAGAATACATACAAATACGTTTAAGAACTGAAAAATCAAGAAACAAACACAGTCGTAACAGGTAATTTAATTTAAACTAAAATTAAAAGACATTTAATGATTACGGTACAGTTATTGAATTATAGAGATTAGAGATTTAACAAATGTATGCTACTTTTGTGCATAATTTAAACTGCATTTATCCGAGATGACCTTGATTTAATTTTGATTTCACAGAAAATCATGACACTTGACTGAAAACATGTAAAGTGCGGAAATCATTCATGTTTGCCCAGAAATTCCTAACAAAACGGCTCCATTTAAATGTTATTCTTTTGCAAATAAGTAGCAAATGTATGTAAATTATTGCTCAAACGAATATTTGAACATAGCTCCACTAGCATAGAGAATAAAAATTAAGAGACAATTTTCATGATGAGATATCAACGAACTCTCTTCGAAGAATATTTATTTCGTGGACAAGATCCCATTTTCTGGCATTTTATAACAATATTTAGAAGTATTGTAATACCAATTGTCGTATCATTTTCATCCTAAGACCTCAAAGAGAAATGCATACAAAAAAGTTTCTTTATTACGCTTGAGTCTGAAATGTCTGACATTGGTCCTATCATGGTTTGAATGCTTGACATTGGTCATATCATGTTTTGAATGCTTGACATTGGTCATATCATGGTTTGAATATTACATATATAGACCTTGGTCATATCAGGCTTTGAATATTAAATATGTAGACCTTGGTCCTATCATGGTTTAAATGCTTGACATTGCTCATATCATGGTTTGAATGTCTGACATTGGTCATATCATGGTTTGAATGCTTGACATTGGTCATATCATGTTTTGAATGCTTAACATTGGTCATATCATGTTTTGAATGCTTGACATTGGTCATATCATGGTTTGAATATTACATATGTAGACCTTGGTCATATCATGGTTTGAATATTAAATTTCTAGACATTGGTCATTTCAGCGTTTGAATATTAATCATGTAGAGGTTTCTGAGTGATGTTATTACAACGAGTTTCGTGACTGAGTCGAAAATCATGAAAATTTAACATCCAGCAAAGTAAGATAGTACAATAATGTGTCATGAAGCCATCTATAATTTAAGAGCTACTATGCTCCCCGGAAGTGGCTGGTGTACCTGCATTGCAAGAATAATCACTCTGCAGCTACTCTTTAAATGAGGTAAATCAAGTTATCGAAATGGCCTATTACTCATACGTTTTTATTTCTATAAACCACGAATGTACAGACAAACGAATAGTGTCGTCATGTGCATGCAGTTAAAGGATCCCTTGACCAATCTATGCACTTATCTACTCACAAAAGCCTCATACATTTATAACAATGAATATAAAGACATTAAGAATAAGGAGGTAGAACTGACATGTGACCATGTAGTTGCGTGCATTCAAACAGATGTTTTACCATGCAGTTGTGTCCATTCATAACTATACTGTTTTGCCTAAATATCAATGAGCATAAGACAAACTTCAAAATATGTTTGTTCCTGCTAAATTGTCTGTTGAGAGGAACAAGCCGGATTAAAGAATGGTTAAATAAACGCTTTAAAAAACCAGTTGACAGTTTGCAAGCGAGATCGATAATAAGATTATCCATATGGCGTTGTTTATAAGATTAAATTGATATTAAAGAATGAAATATTATGCAATTTATTGACATGTGTTACAATGAATACAAATTTTTTTGGCGTCTCAAATTACACGTATTATTAAACAAGATATAAATAAACCATTAAGACCACCAGGTAACAGGTGTCAGTACAATATCATAATTTCGTAATGTGATTCAAGTAAAACAGTCGAACTGAATTTAACATTTGCTATAAAAATCTTCTCACATGGTATATATCGTTATTAATAGGCTAATTTATTGACTGAATGTCACATTTGGTACTTATCCCCAAAGTGACAGGTAATACACTAACAAATCTTCTAGTTGTCTGGTATACCTCAATTTTGCCTTCTATGTTACCTTGGGCCACGGGGAGGCAAACGTTCTTTTCGTTTAAATCATGGAACAGGTGTGATCGGAAGAATCGAATCAATGCCGAGTAGGTTAGAACCTACGACCAAAATATACACTTTCACCTCAAATTTTATAATTGATATGCTCGTAGCTTTGTCCATGGCACGTGTATGTATATGTATTATTTTTAAATAGACGAATGTCACAGCTCTCATCGTTGTACTATTTAACTTAATCAAAGACGGGTACATGAATTATTTTGTATATGTTCGCTGTCAGCAATATTAATATCTAACTCATGAGGATCATTTCACATATGTAATGTGCACTTATCAGTTACCGAAATAAAAAGCCCATTGACCAAACATTAATTTAGACGTTAAAATGTAACTCTTGTGAATATGTCCTATGACCGTATACGCCAAAGCTGTAACTTGTAAAATGTCCAATGTATGTACTGATGTACACATCAAAGATGTAACTCTTGTGAAAATGTCCAATGTGTGTACAAATATACACATCAAAGATGTAACTCTTGTGAAAATGTCCAATGTGTGTACAAATATACAAATCAAAGATGTAACTCTTGTGAAAATGTCCTATATCTGTACAAATATACACGTCACATTTATCTCCTGTGAAAATGACCTGTCTGTACAAATATACACGTCAGAAATTTAACTTACGTGAAAATGTCCTATGTCTGTACAAATATACACGTCAGAGATTTAACTCTTGTGAAAATGTCATATGTCTGTACAAATATACAAGCCAGAGATTTAACTCTTGTAAAATTGCCTAGTGTGTACCGTTGTAAACATAAAACTTTCACATATAAGTATAAGAGTTTCACATATAACTATACCGGCCGTGTAATCAGACTTGTTCCATTTATTGAGGTATGTTTTCAATTCACATTGTAACTAGTAGGCTCTATTGTGGCGTCATGTACGCTAAAAATGACGTATTTCCACATTTATAATGCGTCACTTCCTTCATGTCTATGGCTACCTTTTCTTGCTCTCTGAGGACGAAGGTAAGTCAGATTTACGTGTTGTTCTCTTTATTGTAGATTTTGCAGAATAGCACAAACCATTACTCATGTGACGTATGCAAAAAGGCACGTATTCAATACAATAAATAAATTATATACACTAGATGTTTGCATACATTTTTGAGGTACACATAGGATTTCATCGGATATACTAATCATGTCACCACTTCAAGACATTGTGGAGATATTGAATCGATTTGATTATGAGGAGAGTACCTTTGTGAGTTCCTCCAGGAGCCGGAAAATAGATCAAATAATAGGGATATAGCTTGTCTTTCTCTATAATTATGCATGATTACTGTGAGTATTTATATGAATCTTCTAACTGAAGATGTGTTGTACAAGATTCACTTCAGTTTCTTCATGAATAAAGATCTCACAATGATAACACCATCGTTCAGAGGCACCTTCCATAACAGGAATAAGGATATCCCTCCTTGTTTTGCTAAACATTGGGATGTTATCTTCCTTACTCACCAAGCCCAAAGATTCGATGCGAAAACAAAACGCACCAAAAGTGACTGTCGATATCAAGTGTGAAATTCTTTTGAACGTTTGAAATTAATAATTCCTTTGATCTAAAGACAGAAATGACAGCTAGGACGATATTATTAACTTCTTCCAAAAATGCCTGCAGGATAGAAGAAGAAAGAAGCCAGACAATAACCCTTGAAGAATCTCATATAGCTCGGCCACTTTAGCATTGAAATGAAATAAAATACCAAAAGAACAAAGAAGCATCGGCAGATGGTTAATGTATTGAGTATCGGCAGCAAGTACCCATCATTTAACACAATCTTGCTTATGTCGCTGAGTACAGATGAATCGAAAAATTGTATCGTACAGCAAACAACCAGGCTTAAAGATTTTCGTTTGCAAGTTCTACGGCAAGACAAGCTAAAGTAGTAGGAATCCATTATCATTGGCAAGTTTGTTTCTTTAATTTAGCGTCGTACAATTGACGTTGCAAATATTTGTTTAGTGTCATCGATGAGTTTTCAAAATTAGCGTGGGTAGTTACTTTGACTCCTAAATAAAGTTCCAAGCTTTCACATTTGTCTTAAAACTAAATGATTGATACCCTCTGTGCGATTGAAAAGAGGTAACGGCAATGAATTTCTTAATCAAGCTATTTATTTAAAAAAAAACCGAAAACGACATATTTATTTTATTCACCACATTGGCGTGACGGGATTTGTTATGCCGTCTCTGTGGTGGGTGTGGGGTGGGGTGCTTCCAATATTTTATTTAAATTATTATGGAAGTCCAGGCTCGATTCTGTTTGGAAGTTAAATAAGTGAAAGATTGCTGTAAAGCTCCCAGCATCCAGTCAGCAATGCCGACGCTTAAATGATTGAATATACAAAAAATGAAATCCAACGAATAACAAATTAATGACAATTCAATAATCAAATGATTAAAATTTATCAAGTACTCTCCTTCCGCTCGACCCTGTGATAGCCTATTGCATCATTTGATTAGTAGTGTGAGATAGCTTTCCGACTGTCCTTGTATTCTACTCATCTGAGTATTCTTCTCTCCTATTCCTACAATTAATTCTCATCTTCCTCCCGACTGTCTCCATATTCATTCTCCTCCTCGACTTCTATATACTCCTCTTCGTGTTTCACTTTCTCCTTCTCATCTCTTTTTTCTTCTCCTCCTCGACGCCATACCGACTAGACTTGTCGACTCGGACAGCTCTACTAGTCTTACTGCCGTCTCCCGTCTCTGGACTTATCTGATCCGGAAGTTCTGTCCCCCAAAAAGCTTCATGTGAAAACACAAGGACGGTACACTATTTTCCTTAGCCCTCTGATCTCACACTACACCCAGACTATCATCAGATAACCGCTATTAAACTTCTTTGGTCACGCATTCGTTCATATTGAAATACTCGTACGGTCTTGTATGGTAAAACATCGTCGTAATGAAAACACGGTATATATTACCTCTCATACATCCATCAATAAATTGCGTCACATAAGTACATATTTATAATCCCATTACACTACACAATATCGCAGCAATCATTCGCATTTATTTGCATTACAACTCAGACAAAGTACACAAATATTTAAATATCCATGCATTATTGTTAACTAATCTTACACACTTCAGCCATTTTCCAAATTCACAATTCAAGCACGTGTAAATTCTAACATATCACATGAAAAAGTGTACTAGTTTACTACTAAGTAACCTAACAGCGAACGACAAATTAATTCTGACAACAAGCTAACAATCTACGTAACTCACGACATAATACTCAAACTCTATTTTAAAATACACATGTGAATTAAACACTACAATGATAATTATACGTATTAAATGAACAAAGTAATTAAGTATACACACTACACATAATTATAATTACAATGCCGTAATATTCTGCAAAAATCGAGCAAATAATTTACTGAGCTTTAGAAGCTTTGTCTTTCCTTAGAATCTCCTCTCTATGTTTAACCGCCAAATTACGAGTGGCTCTTGGAGTAACCCTATATTGCTCAGTAACCTTCCTAGGCGAGTCTAAATTTTCGCTTGCTAGTTAGAAGTTATAATTCGGATCGAAATTGTATTCACACCCTCCGTTTCAATTCCGATTAGATGTCGCTTTGACCCGATGCAATCAAACTTAGCGGACAATGTCCTTCTCACTGCCTGTCCACGTGGGGACGGATTTAGAACACGGGTTCCTCTGATCTTTCGACGAAGCTGAAACACATAGCTGGGAAGTCGCTCGATCTAGGGCCTGAGCCGATTCAAGATACCGGATCTTCTCTCTAGTCACGGTAACCTTACGCAAAAAATTAACTCTAGCAGGCGGCTGTGTTCAGACATCAAACCATGGCTTGTAATAATACCTTTGTTTATACACGACTTACGAACTGAGGCTGAGCAAACGTGACACACACTGACAATACTGAGACACAAACCAGTGTAGTGGAACGTTTTGACAGACCTGTAGAGAACTTGTGTGGAAATAATTTACATATCAAAATTCTCTCAAAAATAGTAACGTGTCACCACGTCTAATCAAGGCCTACAATCAGTTAATCCTAAAAGCTAATTGCATCACAAGAAGTGACACCTCAAAACGAAATGAATATGTTTGATCAATTATTTATAAAGTCAAAGATGAGAAAAAGGAACTATGTTTTAAATGCCGGAGATTGGCTTTTCATTGGAATAACAAAACGTAACGTTCACAAAGGTTATTCATCTAATTCGACAACAGAATTATTTCGTGTCACAGTGCGTCGGCATGAAGTCCCTTTTATAACTTAAAACATATAAACGAGGAAATAGTAAAATGAACATTTTACTTGCTCGATTTACAGCCTATGATCAATAAAAAGGGTGATATGTACGACATCGACATCATTACCGATCGATGAACACGTAAAGTGGAATAATATCAACATCAGAAAGTGTGTGTGTGTGTAATTTGGATTTTTAAAGTAGCTTTAACAATTTTTCAG